>CM035840.1:125908022-126326246 GCA_020510985.1 Pholidichthys leucotaenia | reverse complement strand
CTTGATGGGGATTTTACATAACTCTTCCATCTAATTCGATGTCATCCTCATCCTCCAACACTGACTCAGCCACCCTGGTAGCTGTCTCTTCCTGTCTTTCGCTCACCCTGTGCTGTGCTTTTATATTCCTCTTTCTGGTCCCACCATCTACCTGGGCCTCATTCGGCTCCTCTGTCTGACCCTCAGCATCATCCCTCTCGGTAATCTCACCCTTGTCTGCAATGTTGGTCTGTGCAGCAGCCCCCGCGATGTGCTTTAACTTTCGCTGCTGTTTCAGTTATGATCGACAGGCCGGCTGCGGAGGGCGGCAAAGCCGCCCCGCCGCCAGACAGCCCCGCGGCCTCGGCCGAAGCACCGCCGCCAGACGGCCCCGCGGCCTCGGCCAAAGCGCCCGATGGCGCGATAGCGCCGTCAGCCTCGGAGGACGGCGAAGCCGTCAGCCTCGGAGGACGGCGAAGCCGCTCCGCCGCCAGACGGCCCCGAGGCCGCACTAGCGGCCTCCCCCGAGTGATCACCCCCCACTCCCTGAGGGCACGATCGAATCAAATGTCCCTCCATTCCGCAGCCGAAACACTTCATATTATCGGAGGTGACGTGGATGGTATAATCAAAGCCGTCAATCCGGTATTTAAACACGAGGTTGAGGCTTTCCTCGCTATTCTTTAAAATCATGAGCACCTGTCGCCTAAAAGACATGACATGCTTTAAACGCGGGGACTTACAACCGAGAGGGATGTGCTTAATCGGGGACAAAAGCTGCCCGTGTCTCGACAGCTCCTTCTCCAACAGCTCGTTCTTTAAAAATGGTGGGACATTTGAGATGGTAATTCTCTTCGCGGGATTCACCAGAGACAGAACAGGAACCAGTGTGTCTTTAATCACAACCCCGCTCTCCACTACCCGGTTAACTTTTTCAATACTATCCAGGAAAATCACCACGGCACTATTCATTCTAGAAGCTGATCTAATGCTTTCATAACCGACCAGCTCCCCCACAGCCAGACTACATTCCTCCACCGAGCAGCTGACAGCCGGTGTCAGTTTGACAGCATGGCGGCGTGTCAGCTGCTCAAAACCGGAGCCCTCGCTCCAAAACCATGCTGACCAGCAGAGCTGGCAGCAGAAACCCCCCTCCCAAAACGCCTACCCCCACCCCAGCTACAGAAGATAACAAAAATTAAGATTATTTAGCAGAAAAAAACCCTTTAACACAAAAAGACAGAGAAAAATTTGAGATAAATCACTCACGCTGTCACACGCTCTCAGCTCGCACTCACGACCACACCCACTCAGAGAGAGAGAGAGAGAGAGAGAGAGAGAGAGAGAGAGAGAGAGAGAGAGAGAGAGAGAGAGAGAGAGAGAGAGAGAGAGAGAGAGAGAGAGAGAGAGAGAGAGAGAGAGAGAGAGATTTGATTTTTAAAGGATCTTTAATAAACACACTTGTCCATCAGTCAATACAATTTCTATATCATGCTATGTTACACAGAAAATTAATCCCCCAAAAAACGCCCAAAAAAAAGCTGTCCATCATGAACTGAACAGAGGACATTCTCCAGGGACCAGAGGGTCCTGAAACCTTCCACATCCCCATTCCCCATAAAAAACTGAAAGTCCAGCCTGATTCTGGCTTTAAGTAGCCTCACAAATAAAATTTCGACATCAACATCACTCTCAACATTCTCAAGTTTTCTTCTCCGGCTTACATAGATAGCCAACTTTGCCTGCCCTAAAACAAAGTTCAGTAGTTGACACTTCTGCTTAAAACGACGATTGTACATAAAACCACAAATGAAAACCTGCTTAGAGAAAACTTCCTTAAAAATATGAAAAAGTTCTGTGAGAAGTTCAAAGAGGCCACTCAGGCGCTGACATTCAATAAAACAATGAAAAACAGTCTCCCTAGAGGAACAAAAAACACACTGATCACTGACACTGCTGTTAATCACAGAAACAAAAGCATTGACTGCTATAATACCATGCAAGACCCTCCACTGTAAGTCTCCATGCCTCTTAGGGAGAGGGGCTTTATAAAGAGCCCTCCAGGCAGGCCGATGCCCTTTTCCTAGCTTAAAATAGGCTCTCCAAGGAGTGTCCACACAGGTGTTCAATCTGTCCTTGTTGAGTGCCATCACAACCAGTCTGTAGAGTGCCTTACCACTGGCTCCTCCAAAGTCCACACCAGTGGGAGCACAGAATGCCAGTAAGGAGCAAGGAGCGACGTCAAAGTCCATATAGAGCGTGAGAGAGGGAAAGGGGTCAGTGCTTTCCGGCTGCAGCGTGCCATTGCTAAAGTCCAAGAGTAGGGAGTGCTCAAGTCCATGAAGCTCCTGTTTCCAGTGTGCAAGAAGACCATCGATGAAACGATTCGACCTGACACCAAGATGAGCTGCTAAAGCTGAGGCGTTGTTGAGGCCAGGACCAGCCAGTTCCACCACTTGCTTCAGAGTGAGAACGTTCCTGGAACACAGCCTATCAAGGAAGGTCCTTCCAACTCCCGGCAGGACACCAAGGCGACCACCAAAAACCAGCGGCTCCCTCAACAACCAGTAGAGGGAATCGCATGGCCCTCTTTGTTTTTTAAAAAGAGTCCACACTGAAAAGAGACTGCGGTAAAAACTGGGTAAAGACAGTGCATTAGAGTTCTTAAAATCCATTAAAAACACAGGGAGGTCTAGCCCAAGCCCAAGGACTCTCTGTAAAATAACACAGGCCAAAGGCCTCCATACCAGGTCCTGGGGGCCCGTCAGCAGTCTCTGTATGAAAGTCAGTCTAAAAGCAGCACCTCTACTAGCTAAATGAATCACTCCTTGCCCCCCCTCCTCTTTGGGAAGAAATAACAGGGCTTGAGGAACCCAGTGGAGTCCACCCCCCCAAAAAAAGTCCACCAAAACAGACTGAATTTTGGACAACAAACCAGCAGGGGGGTCCATGCACATGAGGCGGTGCCACAGGGATGAGGAAACAAGATTATTTAAAATGAGCACTCTTCCTCTAAAAGATATTCTTGGCATTAGCCACTTCCATTTGTTTAGTCTCCCGTTAATTTTCTCTATGACCCCATCCCAATTTTTTTGCTCAAACTGCTGATTTCCAATAAAGACACCAAGATACTTAAAACCTCCTTTTTTCCAAATCAACCCACCAGGCAGCGTAAGCTGATTTTCTAGTTTCTCCCCCACCATCAGAGCCTCGCTTTTTCCCCAGTTTATTTTTGCAGAGGAAAGTTGGCCAAAAAGATTGACACTCCTAACCAGAACGTCAATGTCACTCTGCTTGTTTAGCAGAATGACTACATCATCTGCATAGGCCGACAGCTTGAACGTGGTGTCACAGCCAGGAAAAGTGACTCCTGATAGGTCTCTTCTCAGGCAGTGAAGCAAAGGCTCTATGGCGAGGGAGTACAGCATCCCTGAGAGAGGGCAGCCCTGCCGAACCCCCCTCTGGACTTTTAAAGGGGCAGACAGGCCCCCATTTATCTTCAGTACACTCTCAATGTCACTGTACAAGACCCGTATCCTGGCTATGAAGCCTGGGCTGAACCCAAAAGCTGTTAAAACTGTCCATAAATATTGGTGTTCAACCCGATCAAACGCCTTTTCCTGGTCAATTGAAATCAAACCAGTTTCTACCGCCAATGAACCAGAGACCTCCAAAATATCCCGAATTAAAGTGACATTGTCACTAATCAGCCTGCCAGGCACACAGTAAGTCTGGTCTACATGAATGAGCTCGCTCATCACCTTTCTCAGTCTTCGGGCCAGAGCTTTTGAGAGAATCTTATAGTCTGTGCAGAGCAGAGAGACCGGCCTCCAGTTCTTTAGGCTCTGGAGGTCCCCCTTTTTCGGCAACAGTGTGATGATGGCCCTCCTGCAGGTCGTGGGTAGGGTCCCCCTTTCCAAGCTATCTTGGAGAACCTCCAGCAGGTCTGGACCAAGCAGGGGCCAGAATTCCTTAAAAAAGTCCACAGAGAGACCATCTATGCCTGGTGATTTTCCATTCTGGAGGCTCATTAGCGCCGTATGCAGCTCAGACAGAGACAGTGGAGCATCCAAGCCGGCAACAAGGTCCTCTGAGAGCACTGGAAGACCATCAAGGAAAACCTGGCCCAGTGACGTGTCCTCCCTCCACTCTGCTCTAAACAATTCACTGTAAAAGCTAGCAGCGTGTTTCCTGATCTCTGCTGCTGTGGAGATTGTTCTCCCGTCATCGCCCAACAAGGAGTGAATGAGCTTTCTCTGTCCATTTTTCCCCTCCAGTCCAAAAAAGTACTGGGAGGGCGAGTCCATCAGAGCTACATCCATGTAGCGTGAGCGGACCAGAGCACCCTGTGCGGTGACCCCTAGCAAGCTAGCCAAGGCTGACCTTTTTGACTTGAGAGCCTCTAAGTGCTCCTGTTTTCCTGTAGAACTGAGCAACTCCTCTAGTTCTACCACCTCAGTCTCCAGAACTTTCAAGGATTGGGTCAAGCTACGAGTGACATTTTGAGTGTACTGTTGGCAGAGTTGTTTTATCTGGGCCTTACCAAAATCCCACCACAATTGGAGAGAACTAAAAGAGGGTTTTTGTTCCCTGTGTGACTTCCATACATCATGAAAAACCCCCTTAAAAAACACATCATTTAAAAGTGTATTATTAAAATGCCAAAAAGCACTCTTACACTTCACATTTTCAATGAAAACAGAACAAATCAGCAGGCAGTGATCAGTGAAACCAACAGGACAGATACAACTATTTTTAAAAACACTCATTTGGTGTTTAAAACCATAGAAACGGTCTAACCTAGCCATAGATAAGAGGTTATCTTTAGCATGGCTCCAGGTGTACTGCCTCTGGTCCCCATGATGTGATCTCCACACATCGGCCAGTTCATGCGCCTTCACTAGTTCCCTCAGCCTATTGGCAGAAGCAGGGTGAGGTTCCTGATGGTTCCTGTCCAGTCTGTGGTTTAATGTACAGTTAAAATCACCCCCCAGAAATAAAAAACTATTTGGATTACAGGATCTAACCGTATCTGATAGCATATTAAAGACCCTGATCCTTTCTGCTCTCTGGGTTGGCACATACACGTTTATAAGAACCAAGTTTACATTTTCAAGCTGTACCTTTAGCAAGAGTACATGTCCTTTCACCACCTCTTCTACCTCATAAGAGACAGGCACACAACCCCGAGAGAAAAGTACAGCCACCCCTCCACTATTATTGGATTTGTGGCTAAAAAAAAAAGCAGCCATCCCACTCTTTTCTCCACTGGCACTCAATGTCTACAGTGCTGTGAGTCTCCTGGACCATCAGCACGTCAAGTGCCTTTAAATTAAAAAGCTTGTATAAAGAGGCCCTTTTTACATCATCCCTGGCCCCGTTTATATTAAGAGTGCCAATTCTAAGGTGGGGCATTAAAAAGGATAAAAATAAGGTACAGTAAAAAAACACACACATAGCATAAAAGGGAAGAAACAAACTAAGAGTCAACATGACTGTTAGTAATTTGTGATTTCAGTTTGGCAACCAGTTTCTTTAAACGAAAAATTTCCTGATCAGTAAAAGTCTCATTCCCATCATTCGGTTTCATCAGCTTGCGAGCTGATGCCACAAATAACTCCAGATCTGGAAAGTAATTTTCCACTTTCACAGCTCTGCTCCCCTTAGTCACCTGGAGAAATT
Source organism: Pholidichthys leucotaenia (assembly GCA_020510985.1). Taxonomy (NCBI): domain Eukaryota; kingdom Metazoa; phylum Chordata; class Actinopteri; order Cichliformes; family Pholidichthyidae; genus Pholidichthys; species Pholidichthys leucotaenia. The sequence continues at coordinate 126,320,585 of CM035840.1, read as the reverse complement.
GTCTAATTTTAGCAAAACAATAGGAGCTTTGCTCCTCCTGCGTCTGCGTCTGCATCAGTTCAGACTCATCTCCACTTTCGTCAGAAGCGCTCTCATTCAGTAAATCTAAATTCCCAACCCTACTAGATTTAGCAGAGCTCTGCAAGTTTTCCGCACTTTTCCTTTTTTGTGCAGCTTTAAAAGGATCCTCTTCAACAAAACTACATTCCTGCATTTCTTCATGAAACGCAACGTTTGTCATGCAGTGTTTGCTCTGTGTGTCCGCTACAGCCTCAAACCGCTCCTCCCCCGCCTGCAAAGTCTGTTCATTCACGTTCCTTCGTTTAACTGCACTTTTACTTACACCCTCCACCTGTCTACCCCGGGCGACAGGCTCGTCACAATGATCAGAGCTGCCGCCAGACAGAAATTCCCCACCATCACTGTTTGGGGGGACAACTACCGCGCCCGCCGCGGCCACCCCAGCAGAGGCGGCCGCGGCCGCCCCAGCACAAGCGGACGCGGACGCGGACGCGGACGCCCCCGCAGAAGTAGAAGCGGACGCGGCCGCGGACGCGGATGCGGCCGCAGTCGCGGCCACGACCGCCCCAGCAGAAGCGGGCGCCGCAGCGGCATCCGCCGCACCACATGTAGCGCTACCCTCCGGACCACCAGAAACAGCGGCGTCACCTTTCTTACCGCCAGTGCTCTTTGTGTTCGCCTTTTCAGGACATGACCTAATAAGATGGCCTTCTGCGCCACACGCAAAACACTTCATGGTTTCAGATGTTGCAAACACCAAGTAGCTAAAGCCATCAATCCTGAAATTAAAAGACGCGTTCAGTTCAGCAGAGCTGTCTTTCAACACCATGAAACACTGCCTCCTGTGACATACAACATGCTTCAGCAGGGGTGATTTACTACCCAGAGAGACCATTCTGATAGGGGACACAACCTGGCCAAAACGGGACAACTCTCTAATCAGCTGATCATTTTTAACGAAAGGAGGAGCGTTTGAGATGGTGATCCTCCTAGACGGATTCGCCAGCGGTAAAACGGGAGTAAAAGTGTCACCTATGACCACTCCCTGTGCCACCACCTGATCAGCTTTCTCAGTCGAATCCAGAAAGATCACAATTGCGCTGTTCATCCTCGATGCTGATTTTATGCTGCCATGCCCAACCACCTGTCCTACAGCGAGGCTGGCCTCCTCCACAGAACAGGGAACTGTCGGGAGGATTCTCACACCATGACGCCGGGTTAAGCGCTCAAACTCCACACCACCATCAATCACCGGCATGATGCCGGCTGGGAAAAACCGGCAGCAGAAGCTACCGATCCCCAACACACTCACTCCAACACTCACACCCCAGCACACACACACTCAACCCACTATATTAAACACACACACCTCAAACACACAAGATAGAGAAAAAGTTAGAAGATACAAAGTTTAAAGTACTCACTCGACACCACTCCACACCCCTGCTCCCACAAACGCCCACGCATGCGCACGAGAGAGAGAGAGAGAGAGAGAGAGAGAGAGAGATTTGAATGATGAAAAGAGAATGAGATGTGTAAATGCGTGAGTAAATGGGCAACAAAAAAAAACAATAGACAGCTCGGTGGATGCCTGACAAGGAGAGAGAGACAGAGCAAGAGAGTGAGAGAAAGGGGCATAGCTGTAGACTGGCAAGGAGCCGACTCAGGTTCAGGTTACTTTATTTGTACCCGTAGGTAGATTTGTTTTGCAGTCTGGTGACATCCATATATACAAGCTACAAATTACATTCAACATAGACACAAACACAGGCACATATGAAGCTGACTATAAACATGATAAAAATACTCAAGGCTCCATCAATCAGGGTATAAAAAGATAGAGATGGGAGAAAAACCAGAGGTTAGAGAGAAGGGTCATATTGAAAGTTAAAAACTAGTAAAAGAGGTTAAAAACTCAAAGGTCTAAAACCCAATAAAATATTTAGAACCCAAGTGACATCCTACAAAAATAAGTAAATATAAAATGGAGTCAATACATAGGTACCTAAATTATGTGCAATAAATTTTTACAGCTTGTTCAACTCTTTGACAGCAGCAGGGACAAAGCTGTTTTTGTAGCGCTGGGTTCTACTTTTTGGGATAGCAAACCTCCGTCTTGAGGGAAGAAGCTGAAAGTGGCTGTGCAAAGGGTGGGAGTCATCATTTAAAATGGAGGTAGCAATCCTCTGTACTTGTCTGGTGTACAGGGATGTCAGGCTCAGCTGTGGCTCACCAAGCAAACAACTTGACCATCTAACTACCTGATCCAAGGATTTCCTCTGTTTCAGTTTTATCTGACCAAACCATGACACTAAAGCTTAGCTGCAATGCTCCGTACTGTGGGTGTTTATATATTTACATATTTATTCCATCTAGCTACAATGCTCTGCACTGTGTGTTCATATATTCATATATTTATTCCATCCAGCTACAATGCTCTGCACTGTGTGTCTGTGTGTGTGTGTATATATATATATTTTATAGTAATACGTACATATGTATATTAGCTGCTCTTGCTTGCTTGTTTTTTTCTTGCCTTCTGATTGTTGCTCTGAGTGTTGCTATCCCTGTGCTGTTGCAATCCTGGAATTTCCCCGTTGTGGGACTAATAAAGGCTTATCTTATCTTATCTTATCTTATCTTAAAGAAAAGGATAAAACAGATTCAATAAAAGCCCGATAAAACATTGTCATTATGGTTCGGTCAGTTTGGAAGCGTGCAAGTTTTCTCAAGCAATGCAAATGTTGCTGACCCTTTTTGCACACCCTTTCACAGTTCTCTTCAAACTTTAAATTACTATCAATAATCGTCACAAGATATTTGTAGGATTGTACACATTCGGTGGTCTGGCCTTTTAGTATGGTGACTTTGTGCCTGGTAGTTTTCCTCCTAAAGTCAAGAATCATGTCTTTAGTTTTTGTCGTATTCAGCTGCAGGTAGGAATCCTCACACCAGTGAACAAAATCATCAACTACTGGGCCGTGGCCACTCTCACCATCCTGGAGGAGACTGACAATAACTGAGTCATCAGCATACTTTATAATGTGTCCGTTGTCATGTCTGCTCCGACACATGTTTGTGTACAGGATGAAGAGTAGTGGTGACAACACACACCCCTGAGGAGAGCCAGTAGAAGAGCACTTTAGGTCCGACAATGTACCATTGACCCTTACTCTCTGCGTCCTGTTGGTTAAGAAATCCAGAATCCAACCCACCAGATTATTGCTCAAATCAAATTGTTGCAGGAGCCTTTCAACTAAGATATGAGGTTGGATTGTATTGAAGGCGGAGGAAAAGTCCACAAATAAAAGTCTGGCGTGTGTCCCATTAAAATCTAGATGTTTAAAAAGCATGTTAAACAGAGTGACAGTGGCATCCTCCACTCCTCTGTGAGGCCAATAGGCAAACTGCAGAGGATCCAATGCATGCTCAGTCTGCTTTAGGACCTCACATCTGACCAATTTTTCAAAAATTTTAATTAAAATTGAAGTCAAAGCAACTGGTCTAAAGTCGTTTACCATTTTAGGACAGCTGGATTTTGGAACGGGAACAACCACGGCTTCTTTCCAGATCTTAGGCGCATGTTGTGTCTGTAAGGACTTGTTGAAAATGTAATGAAATATAGAACTCAGTTCATGTGCACAGGACTTTACCAAGCGCCCACATATATTATCAGGGCCCTGACTTTTGTTCACTTTTACAGCGCAGAACTCCCTTTTAACATCCTGCACCTCAATATTAAAGTGCTGACTGTCTGAGTTTCTGTTTCAAATCTTGGGTTTCAGTGCTAAAATCAAAGGAGTCAAAACGACCATAAAAACAATTAAGAGCATTAGCCAGCTCTGTGTCTGAATTAAAACCATCTAAAAACACACGATAACTGCGCTCTGTGCTCTGAAGGCCTGCAATAGTTTTCATACTGGCCCAGGCTGAACCAAGTTTCTTTGCTGTCATCTTGCTTTCCAACTCTGATTTATAATTCCGTTTTGCTCTTAAAATTTCGGCCTTCAGCTCCTTTATGGCAACCTGTAGCTCAGAAACAGATCCCTGTTTAAAGGCAAGTGCTTTCCTCTGTAAGCAGGATTTAACTGATTTTGTAACCCATGGTTTGTTGTTGGGATATATTTTGACACGTTTGACAGGGCTTTAATAACCTGCCAGCTGGGACCAATTAACAATAAATCAAGAAACTCCAGCCACGAGTCATGGGCGGAGCTGAAACATCAGCCCCACACATGACACTTTGGATGTTGTTGTGGGGTCTTTTGTGACCTCTTGGATGAGTCGTTGCTGTGCTCTTGGGGTAATTTTGGTCAGCCAACCACTCTTGGGAAGGTTCACCACTGTTCCATGTTTTCGCCATTTGTGGATAATGTCATATCCCGAACGCTTTTGTCCGCGCTCGGGTTATTCCTCATCCCTGTCAGGTTTTGACAGCAGGTGTCGTCACACGGGTTTCCCGGGCTCTGATTGGCCAGACGCTCGGGGGCTCTCCGCTGTCAGAGCCTGAGCAGCTGCGCCGCGTTGCCAATCATGAGCAGCTGGCTTTAAATGTCAGTGCGAGTGAATTGGACTCTGCGGCTGTCCCGTCAGAAGTCTTATGACTTTCCCGTTTCCTTACCACATGCTCCCTGGGTTCCCCGACGTATCCTGCTGCATGTAAGTTGTCTATTATTTGGAATGGTACTTCTCCCTCGCTGGCATTCCTTCCTAATTGCGGCGGACGAGAGCTCCTCATCTCTGCCATAACTCTCTCCCTGTTCCTCGTTTAATATTCCTTGCCTTTGCGGCGTACGAGTGCCCCTCGTCCTAGCCGCTAACCTTTATTGTGAATTCATATTGTGTGGTGTAATGAAGCCTGCGTGGCAAGTTGTGTTGTACACTCAAGCCCTGTGCAATATAAATAAAAGGACTGAATTGCAACTTACTGAACTGTGGCGTCTTATGCTGGCTCGTGAGGGCCAGCCGTGACAGATAATGGCTCTCACTGTGGTTCGCTGGAGTCCCAAAGCTTTAGAAATGGAATTACTTTGTTTCTCATTTGTTCCTGAATTTCTTTGGATTGCAGCATTGATGTCTGGCTTTTGAGGATCTTTTGGTCTACTTCACTTTGTCAGGCAGGTCCTATTTAAGTGATTTCTTGACTGAGAACAGGTGTGGCAGTAATCAGGCGTGGGTGTGGCTAGAGAAATTGAACTCAGCTTTCCAAAGATGTGATAAACCAGTTAATTCACACTACCGTTCAAAAGTTTGGGGTCACCCAGACAATTATTTTGTGTTTTCCATGAAAAGTCACACTTATTTACCACCATGAGTTGTAAAATGAATAGAAAATATAGTCAAGACATTGACAAGGTTAGAAATAATGATTTGTATTTGAAATAATAATTTTTTCCTTCAAACTTTGCTTTCGTCAAAGAATCCTCCATTTGCAGCAATTACAGCATTGCAGACCTAACATGATTGCACAAGGGTTTTCTAATCATCCATTAGCCTTCTGACGCAATGAGCAAACACACTGTACCATTAGAACACTGGAGTGATAGTTGCTGGAAATGGGCCTCTATACACCTATCTACTGTAAATATTGCACCAAAAACCAGACATTTGCAGCTAGAATAGTCATTTACCACATTAGCAATGTATAGAGTGTATTTCTGATTAGTTTAAAGTTATCTTCATTGAAAAAAAGTGCTTTTCTTTCAAAAATAAGGAAATTTCTAAGTGACCCCAAACTTTTGAACGGTAGTGTATGTTTTAACATCGAAGCAATCACTTTTGCACATAGGGCCATGTAGGTTTGGATTATTTTTATCTGTAATAATAAACACCTTAATTTAAAAGCTTTGCTGTTCTTTTTGTTCATTTCCAGCCCATAAACTGTGTTTATTTTGTTATTTTTTGTGATAATAAATCATGTCAAGAAAACACCATGCTCATGAGTTCTGTTCTCTGTCTAGCCTGGGCACAAACCATGACAGTTGGATGCCACCAGCAAAGGACTCAGCTGGCAAAATCAGCAGGAGGAGGAAGAAGTGGACCCAGAAGGAACTGTCCAGGCTTCCCCACTGGACTATCTGCCTGTCAAACCAGGTCGAGGATCGTTCCAACCCCTGGGAGGGCTTGGGGGACCTCACGGCTATGGAGGAGCTGTTTCTCAGCCGCCCGGACCTGCTTTGTCTCCCAGAGATGGCCACTCTCCATTCGGGCACAACACGACTCCGGCACACGCTCGAGCAAATTGACTGCCAACGTCACCTCTTCCAACCTGGCTCTGGGTCATCACCTCCCTCTCCTGCCTCCAGTAAACTGCCTCCCACCTTTCTCATCACCCCTACGCTACCTGCCATCCCCAGTTCACCAGCTATGGCAGCGGACGCTATGGAGGAGAAGGAGCAGAGGCCGCTGATCCTTGTGCAGACGGACATTGTGCTGGAGCACAAGCCCTGGCTAGCTCCGGAGGGGCTGTTTCTGGCTTGGGAGGATCAGCCGGCTTTTATAGGGTATGCAGGGAAGTGAGCCTCAAGGAAGTGTCGCTCCGCTCGCCACCCGGGCCCTTCACTCGAGGCCCCGTCGAGGGATTCTGTTGCTGCGGCCCCACCCTCCTCAAGTGCTCCATCAGTGGCAGCTTCAGCAGCGGGAGGACAGCACACCCCAGCTGTTTGTTCCAGGGGCGCACATCCCAGCATCATACCACTGTGCACAGGTCCCTCATCGGATGAGGTCAATCAGCCCCCATGAGGACCTACTTGTCCAATCAGCAGCAGCAGGATGGGAACAGAGGCAAGTACCTTTTCATTTATTTACATCACTCAATGAAGGGTCTTGTCCCGTTCCTGGGGATGGGGCTCAGCCACCAGCCATCGCTAAGCTCTCTCTCCCGGTCTCTGCTGCCACCTCCACCTCACCGGCTTCTCCCCCTTCTCCTCTGCTTTTTGGTATTTGGTATTCTTTATTAATCCCAGAGGGAAATCAGGGCATCCACTTGGATGGATGAGGCAGCCAAGGTCCGGCGCCAATCCCTTCACCATTCATACACACATTCACACCTAGGGCCACTTTAGAGGTTCCAATTAACCTAACTTGCGTGTTTTTGTCCTGTGGGAGGAAACTGGGACAGCATGGTGCCGCAGTGGTTAGCACTGTGTCAGCACAGCAAGAAGGTCATGGGATCGATTCCACCCCTGACTATCGTGGGTTCGATCCCACCCCCTGACCATTGGTGACCCTTCTGTGTGGAGTTTGCATGTACTCCCCGTGTCTACGTGAGTTTACTCTGGGTACTCTGGTTTCCTCCCACAGGCCAAAGACATGCAGGCTAGGTTAACTGGCATCAACTAGGGATTCTAAATTGTCCTTAGGTACAGTATGAATGTGAGAGTGAATGGTTGTCTGTCTCTGTGTTGGCCCTGCAATGGACTGGTGATCTGTTCAGGGTGTACCCTACCTCTCACCCAAAAGATGCTGGGATAGGCCCCACAACCCAAAAAGGATTAAGCAGTAGAAGATGGATGGAAGGATGGATGGATGGGAGGAAACTGGAGTACCTGGGGTAAGCCCACGCAGACATGGGGAGAACATTCACACTCCACACAGAAGAGTCACCGATGGTCAGGGGGTGGGATCAAACCCATGATGATCAGGGGTGGAATCGATCCTGTGACCTTCTTACTGTGCTGCTACAGTGCTAACCACTGCTCCACCAAGCTGCCCTCAAAGTGTTTGTCAATACTGGGTGGGTACCAACTGATCATGGAAGTGTCTGCTGATCCTGAGGTTCCAGTACCAGCTCCACGTCACTTCCCAGCTCCAGTACCAGCATCTCCACCAGCTCCGGCTCCTCTCCAGAAAGCTCCAGCCATCCCCAAGGTGTGCACAACAGCTTCCACTATCCCTGAGGTGCACACAATGACTCCAGCTGTTCCCAAGGGGCACCCTCCTGTTCCTGCTCAGCCCCACGTGCACGATCCTGCAGAGACTGCTCCTCTCCACGTGCACACCCCTGCAGAGACTGCTCCTCTCCATGTGCATGCGCCTGCCATGACAGCGTTGGCTGCAGCTTCTCCTGCTGGTCAGTCATCGTCATTGGGTGTCGTCGCTGATCAGTCTGGGTCATCTGCATTCACTGCTGATCAGCCTGCGCAGCCTGCAGCTCATCTGGAGGTCATCACTCCACCAACAGGAGACCAGGAGCTAAGGCAAGTACTCTATTAACTTCTACATCAATTTTAGAAAAGACTTGCCTTACACCTGCTGAGGGGACCCAAGTGCAGATTTCACGTGCTTCTGGGCCTTCCCCACCAGTCTCTGCTGCTGATGACTATGGTGCCACCTTATTGATCTCCTGTTTTCCCCTCGTCTGAGATGGCTATGTTGAGGATGGAGCTGCCGGAAGATCACGCTCCACCTCAGCCACCTGCTGTCCCAGAGGTTAGGGAACCTCCACCCGTTGTTGTTCTAGAGGTCAGGGGACCACCACCCATCGTTGTTCCAGAAGTCAGGGGACCTCCACCCGTCATTATTCCAGAGGTTGAGCAGTCCGCTCCACCCGTCGTTGTTCCAGAGGTTGGTGGACCTCCACCCATCATTGTTCCAGAGGTTGGTGGACCTCCACCCATCATTGTTCCAGAGGCCAGGGGGCCGCCACCTGCCATTCCAGAGGCCGGGGGGCCACCACCTGCCATTCCTGAGACTGGGGGGCCTCCACGTGCCATTCCTGAGGCCAGGGTGCCTCCACCCATCATTGTTCCAGAGGCCAGAGGGCGTCCACCTGTCGTTCCATGGCCGAGCAGTCCGCTCCACCTGGGCCGTCCGAGCAGTCCACTCCACCTTTCGTTCCAGAGTCCGGGGGCCTCCTTTGTTTGCTCCTGAATGCAGTGTGCTGCTTTCAGCCATTCCTGAACTGCCCCTTAAGCTCAACTCACCCTGTCCTTCAGTCTGGTGGTCCAGAGACCCTGGCAGGCCAACTGACCCACCCTGTCCTTTAATTTGTGGTCCTGTGGATGTGGATAGACCCCCTGATCCCTTTCTCCCCGTGATCTGGTGGTCCAGGGACTTTGGGAGGCTATCATATCCACCTTGTTCTCCGGTCCAGTGGTGCTGGAACAAAGGAAGACCACCCTACCCGCCATGTTCCTGTTTTGGGGCCGTGGACTGTGGTTTGCCAATTGTGACTGTGTGCATTTTTGGAGTCTGTGGGAGATAAGAGTTTGTTTTAGCCTGCCTGACCTTGTACCACCATCACCATCCACCCGGTGAGGGTTTTTTGTTTTGTTTTTGTTGGCTGTTAATGTTACGCTTTGGGTTGTCTAGTATCCGACCCTTTGGGGGGGGGGGGGTACCGTAAGGGTTTGGACATGACAGTGCTTGTGTCCTCGCTTTATGTTCATATTTCTTTTTCTGTTATCTTCAGAACATGAGTCCAGCCATGTGCTCACCTTTTGTTATTATGTTTCCCTGTGCTCTGATTTGTATTTTGGTGTGCTCTGTCTGTTCAGCCCCGCCCATCCTGTGCCATTTCCGTTGCCCGTGATTGTTTCCCACCTGTCCTGTGTTGTCTTGATTACTCCTCTGTCTATATATGTATGTGTGTCTCAGTCTGTGGCGACCTTGTCGTATCTGTGTCTACCCTCATGCTTCTGTTCAGTTGTGCTAGTTTTGCCATGTCTTTTGTTCATTTCCAGCCCTTGAGCTGTGTTTATTTTGTTATTTTGTTGTGATAATAAATCATGCCAAGAAAACACCATGCTCATGAGTCCTGTTCTCTGCCCAGCCCAGGCACAAACCATGACAGCTTCTATGTCTTTATATTGTGAATAATAAAAATTGATGAGAAATTAACTTATAGGTATCATCAAATAAACACTTTTGCCAAATGACTGCTCATTGAAAGTAGAGAGTGACAAATAATGAATGCTGTATAGGTGCAGAAGTAATTCACAATTCACCATTTTGGGGAACCTACTATATTTCTCTTTGCTCACCCACTGGGGAAACTTTGTCTTCCCATTACAATTAGTATGGAGGCTCTTTCCATCTTAAAGTGAGTCGGCAAGGACACTCAGGGATGGTTGAGTCAGAATGTCTTCACACTTTTAGTACAGAAGGGTTGGCTGACTGACAAGTCATCTCAATAGGGCGTGATTCCCAGATTCCCATCCCTTCATACTATGCAGTCTCTTATTGAGGTAAGTGACATAAAGCTGCTTACTCAGCCTGCCTTCAACACATTTTCAGGTACTGTGAAAAACTTACTAAACAGGAGGGGAAAACTTGCACCCTTTTCTGTGATTTATGGAAAACGATTTTAAAAAAAAAAACAAAAAACAGTAAGCAGTTGCTTATAGAATTATAGAATATGTTTACCTTTTATCCATTTTATTTTGTTCATATGCATGGATAACTTTGTACTTTAAGATCTTCTTTTATCTCTGTAATTAGGGCTATAGTATGTCTCATAATTTTGAGTTTTTCTTAATTTGGAACTGTTTTGTGGTATTACATTTTCATTTACTAAATTACAGGGGCTTTACAAAATTATGAGGACACTAGTTTGTAAATCAAACTTTTGACAGAGCTAATTTTAGAGGTTGCTAAAAAGACTGGAAGCATTAATTTCCTTAAAATCCAGAAAAAATTTACAGTGCGTGCTTGGGTATTTATAGCATTATTAGTATAATATAATGCTAGTATGAAATGTTACTGTGCCTGCTTAACAGCATGTCAGAATGTTGAAATAACCCTTTATGCAAAAGCATTGAGGAACCAAAGTTAAATCTGACTTTCAATGGTAATTTTTTGTGAAATCTTATTGTTCCCTCATAAACAAGTGTGCATCCATGTTTTTACATGGTCAATGCTGATGAAACTCCATAATGTTAATTGACTGATCACAGAGACAGTCCTCGGAGACCTTAATAAGCCGTTTCATCTAGCTGACTCTCTCTTCCAGACATACCACTGATTCATAGGCCCGAAAAGTTCCAGTTTGGCTTCACTGCTCAACAGAACAGAATCCCAAAACCTCTTTGGGTTATTTATATGCAGTAGTTTTGAGCAAATTGGAGCAGATTTTTCTTGTGCTTTTGGATCAGTAGTGGTGTATGTCTTGGAGTTCGGGCATGGAGCCCTTCAGTGTTCAGTAGTATGTGCCTTATTGTGGAAATTGAAACCTCAGTGCCTGTTGCCACCAAGTCTTGCTGCAGGTCTTTTGTAGTCAGTCTAGGGTTTTTGACCACCTGCCTCCTCGGCACTCTGGTGCAGTTGTTGACAGTTTCCTCTTTCTGCTGTGTTGAGGTAGTGTAGCCACTGTTCTGTTAACTTTAAACTTGTAAACTGTTTCCAACTGTATCTCTAGGAGCATTCAGCGCCTTTGATTCTTTTTGTATCCTTTTCCTTGTTTGTGCAAGGCAATGATCTCATCTCTGAACTTTTTGGACAGTTCTCTTGACTTAACCATGTTTCTAACATGCAATCAAATGTCATTATCAACATTTCAGGTGTTTGAAATGTTCTATCACAAGCAAACCTGATGCAGCTATAATGACACCCTTGATTGGTTGCATCACAGGTGCTTGAGACCACACCTGATTTGCAAATGTGTGCTTTTTAGAGGAATTCTATTCAGGGAGGTTGAATAATTTTAAAACTGCAGTAGTCACTGAAAGTACAATTTAGTGTTGAATTTGCATAAAACCCTTGTAGTATTAGTTTTGTTTCACTATTAAACTGTTCTTGAGTAATTTGTTTATTGCAAACACCTGAATTTTTTACATTTTTGCAAATAAACCAAGAATACAGTGGGGGTTGAATGATTTTGATTGTAACTGTAAACAGAAGAAAACAAGGTTACAGTAGACTGTGGATGGTTGGATGAAAGTGATATTCAGTGATGAATCACAAATCTGCATTAGTAATGGCGATGATACTGAAACTAGTGAAACATATGAAATTGACTGCCTGAAGAACACATGCACATTTCCACAGTCATTGGTGATATGGCACTGCATGTATTGTCAAAGACTGGGGGGAGGATGGCAGTCATTACTTCAGCAGTAAATGCACAGGTGTACATTGACATTTTGACACTTTCTCACTTATCAACTCTCTCACTTAACAAATATTCAAACTTATCAACTCAATGACATAGCCACAGTCTAACTGAAAATATATGGTGGGAATTGAACAAAGTGGTCCAGACTCCGTCCCACAAAGCTGATGAGTCAGCTATACAAGAAAGTTTGAACCTTATTGATGAAGCCATTAGGTCTTAATTGTGATGTTTTTGGATGGTGTTTGGATTTTTACTTCTAAATGATCTGGGAGGATACATTAATTTGATTGTATTTTGTTAAATATAAGTTGTACTAAGCTAGAATGTTAAGCTCTGTCATATTTGTCGCATTTCTACAAGGGTAAACAGCTAATATTTTTTCTTTGTAATCATACTTAAATTATTGTTCTGTTCTGACTGCAAAATTATGGTCAAAAATGTAAATTGTTATAAGGAAAAAGTAAAAAAAAAATGACCAGTCTGTTTCAAATTTATCTAAAAAAAAAACCCCAGTAATTTTATTTAAAAAAAACAGACAAAAAATAGTCATAAAATAATCCACAAATTTATAATAAAGTTTCAAATGTACAAGAAAAGTCAATTTTACAAGAGGAAATTACAAATTTAAGGAACATGGTTTCAACTTTAGATTTGCAGAGAAAAGTAGAAAACTATAAGAAAATTGCTATAATTTTTTAAGAAAAACCTCAAGCCTTCAGGAGTGAGGTCATTGCTCAAGTTTTTGAGTGGGTGCTCTTTGTACCCTTAACTCAGGTAGAGATTTTTGGTTGTCTACTTTTGATTATTGGTTTCAGAGCACTGCTTTTGCATGAGTGGAATTTCTGGTTACTATACCCACCTGATCATATAATTTAAGTATAAATAGTACATTACTATTATGAATGTTTCTTTCCCTTCCCTACTCTCTCAATGGAAAAAAGAAACACTAGAATAAAAATACAAAAAAATACACATTTTTGTCATTTATGTGAACCATGACAAAAAAAATCCTGCAGGACAAGGCATGACACTTGATATTTTCTAACCTGTTTGTGTACCACCATGGACAGAGAGAGAGCCTGAATTGGACAGAGCTCGGAGAGGACGGGATGAGACAGAGGAGAGGAGCCGAGGAGGGGAAGGTGTTCAGGCAGAGGAAGGAGAGAGGGATAACACCACTGGAGGGTCTAGGCATGGGATGTCTGGGTGGGACCCCAACTGGCCCAATGTTCAAGCCTCAGTTGTACAATACTTCAAGTGGTAGGTTCCATGTGCAACATTGCTGTGTAAAATTTTAAAAAGAAATAAATAGTCTAAAATTAACATACTCCGGTATGTTTACCCCCCCCCCCCCGGGAAAAATGTGTTGCCACCGCACCAAGGTCTGTTAGCCAGAGGAAATACTGAGTTGTCTCATATTTCTTCTCCATCAAGTGGATGAAATAGTTTTGGATGGCAGCGTATATTCAGGGTTGAACTGTTGAATCATTTGTTGAAATCCTTCCCCATCAACCACGGAGAGTAGCTTCATGTCTTTGACCACCATGTTTAGAATTGACTCTGAGAGCAGTAACTTCTGCTTTTTCTGCAAAAAGCCATCTATGGTCCCTGTCCTCTTCTTTACGCTGCATAAATTTTATAATGAAATTGTCAGACAAAATGACATTACTCTTTAAACTGTCATGATCCTTCACACGCACCTACAGTAATAGGCTAGCTACTAGCATGGGAGCTAATTATCTTACTGAGGGGCCTTTGAATTAAGGAAAGTGACGCAGCATAGGGCAAATATACACACTCAGATGGAGTTGACCTGGATGCTAACCTGGGTTCAATCCCAGACTGTTGCGCTCTGAGGCAGCATGTTAACCACTGGTCCACAGTGCTGCATAGTGGTAACAATTACAAGGCAAAACTACAGTGATGTGAAAAAGTGTTTGCCCCCTTCCTGATTTCTCATTTTTTTTGTATGTTTGTCACACTTAAATGTTCCAGATCAAACAAATTTAAATATTAGACAAAGATAATGCAAGTGAATGCAAAATGCAGTTTTTAAATGAAGGTGTTTATCATTAAGGGTAAAAAAAAAAAAAAAATCCAAACCTACATGACCCTGTGTGAAAAGGTGATTGCTCCCCTGTTAAAACATAAATTAACTGTGGTTTATCACATCTTTGGAAAGCTGAGTTCAGTTTCTCTAGCCACACCCAGGCCTGATTACTGCCACACCTGTTCTCAATCAAGAAATCACTTAAATAGGACCTGCTTGACAAAGTGAAGTAGACCAGAAGATCCTTAAAAGCTAGGCATCATGCTGCGATTCAAAGAATCAGAATCAGAATCAACTTTATTGCCAAGTATGCTTACACATACAAGGAATTTTACTTATCACTAAGTTGCGCTCGTGTTAAGCGCTCCCTAATGACGCGGCAGCCATACAGGCGCCTAATACAGTGGGGGGGTAAAGAGGGGGAGGGGGAGGGGGTGACACATTGGGCAGAGAGAAAAAACATAGTTATCAAAATATAGCTTGAGTGAGCAAGATTGTGATCACATAGAAAAAAAACCTCTAATTGCACACTTAGCAGACAATATAGATCCACACATTAACAAAGCAAGAGAGAGACCAGTGTGTGTATGTCAGTCATGTGACATCAGTGTGAATGATATGATATGTTTGCTCTCTACATGTCTGTGTTTGCTCTCTACATGTCTGTTCTTTTCTTCTTCTCTATCCCCTCACCCCCCAACCAGTCGCAGCAGATGACTGCCCCTCCCTGAGCCTGGTTCTGCTGGAGGTTTCTTCCTGTTAAAAGGGAGTTTTTCCTCTCCACCGTCGCCAAGTGCTTGCTCACAGGGGATCGCCTGATTGCTGAGGTCTTTCTGCAACTGTGGGGGTCCCCCCTACAGTTGATAGTGCTATGAGATGACTGTTGTTGTGAAATGGCGCTATATAAATAAAGTTGAATTGAATTGAATTGAATTGAATGCAGTGTGTGAAGTATCAGTTACTGGTGGACAACAAAAATCCTCTCCTAGGCAACGGCTAGATGTTATGTCCTTGGTGTTCTAAAACATAGATAACATGTCCACAGAGTTCATCTCTCTTCAGTGCATGCCAGATGGTAAAATTCCATGTTAGTCACATGACGCTGTCCTTGGAGAGTTCAGATTGCTGCACATCAGCAATTGTTTGGGTTAGAGAGAAGCCAAAACTCCCTTCTGCTTTATCTCTTCTCCTGGAGGAATGAGTTCTCCCAAGGACGCCGAATCAAGGCCTGATGAGCACAGTTCACTTAGAGCATAGAATTTTCATCTCTCGTGTGATTCTGTGCTTCACAATTTACATTAACATTCACAGGCTTTAAAATCATTCCCTGGAGAGCACCCAGCGACTCCGAGATGTTTCCCACCTTCCGATTCAGTTTGCCATTTGCTGCTATCAGTGCTCTCCCCATCTGGTCGAATTGTTGAAGGAGCTTCGCCGGGTCCGCATTTTGATTAGCTCTTTTCAACTTTTTTAATTTCTGATACACCAGGAAAACTCCAAAGCCAAACAGCAGAAATCCTGTGATCATGAAGCTAAACAGGTAGATGTCTTCAACATCCTCAATCGAATCACACAGACACATGAGTTTCCAATTGTCCCATGAGTCTCTCACACACCTGGGCTCCCCCGGGCCCGATTTTCTGTTTAAAAAAGTGGTGTCAATTGCATTTAAAGCCCAGCTCAATTCCATAATTTTCTGTTTGGATTGAGATCAGCGAGAAGGAGAGCGAGACACAGACAGGACACAGCAAGCTGGGATCAGTCAAGGGAGGCGGAGGAGGAGAGGAGGAGAAATGTGTCTGCTGTCTCTGAAAGCCGGAAGAAGAAGGCGAAAGAAATTCAGGAACAAATGAGAAACAAAGTAATTGAGATCTATCAGTTTGGAAAAGGTTATAAAGCCATTCAAAAGCTTTGGGATTCCAGCAAACCACAGTGAGAGCCATTTTCTACAAATGGCGAAAACATGGAACAGTGGTGAACCTTACCAGGAGTGGTCAGCCGACCAAAATTACGCCCAGGAGTGCAGCAAAGACTCATTCAACAGGCCACAAAAGACCCCACAACAACATCCAAAGAACTGCAGGCCTCACTTGCCTCAGTTAAGGTTAGTGTTCATGACTCCAAAAAAAGAAAGAGACTGGGCAAAAATGGCCTGCATGACAGAGTTCCAAGATAAGAACCACTGCTGAGCAAAAAGAACATAAAGGCTCATCTCAGTTTTGCCAGAACACATCTTGATGAGCCCCAAGACTTTTGGCAAAATACTCTGTGGACTGACGAGACAAAAGTTGAACTTTTTGAAAGGTGTGTGTCCCATTACATCCAGCGTAAAAGTGACACAGCATTTCAGAAAAGGAACATCATACCAACAGTAAAATATGGTGGTGGTAGTGTGATGGTCTGAGGCTGTTTTGCTGCTTCAGGACCTGGAAGATTTGCTGTGGTAAATGGAACTATGAATTCTACTGTCTACCAAAAAATCCTGAAGGAGAATGTCCAGCCATCTGTTTGTAACCTCAAGCTGAAGCACACTTGGGTTCTGCAGCAGGACAATGATCCAAAACACACCAGCAAGTCTACCTCTGAATGGCTTAAGATTAACAACATGAAGACTTTGGAGTGGCCTAGTCAAAGTCCTGACCTGAATCCAACTAAGATGCTGTGGCATGACCTTAAAAAGGCAGTTCATGTTCGAAAATGCTCCAATGTGACTGAACTACAACAATTCTGCAAAGATGAGTGGGCCAAAGTTCCTCCACAGAGCTGTAAAAGACTCATTTCCAGTTATCGCAAATGCTTGATTGCAGTTGTTGCCACTAAGGGTGGTCCAACCAGTTATTAGATTTAGGGGGAAATCACTTTTTCACACAGGGCCATGTGTGACACACATACAAAAAAATGAGAAATCAGAAAGAAAGAAATCAGAATATATATATATATATATATATATATATATATATATATATATATATATATATATATATATACACACAGTATATATATATATACACACACACAAAATTTCTAATAAAAACATAAGTGTAGTGATCTGGACAGTGTCAGACCCTGTCCACGTTTTATGTTCTTTGTTGGACTTATCATGATTATTATTATCATCATCACTGATATTTTCACTTTCACCTCAGTTTTCACTATCACTGTTATTGTAACACCTTCTCAGTTAGGTTTGTATGTTGTATATTTTCCCTGCATCATCATCATTTCTGAGTTGGCTTTATTTTGAGAGTGTCACTTGTTTACTTCCTTTCCAGCTTAGCTCATCCTCGTTTAACTAATTACTGTTCATGGCTGTTCCTCATTAGTTAATTATGTTCATCCCCATTTATTAATGTCACTCCCTTATGTCTTTGCTGGGTCCTAGTTGCTTTTTCCTGTGCTCACATAAACTTTCAAAATCTTAACTGTTCGGGTTTTTCCCCCAGCATAGCCATATTACTGCCGTTGTGATATATTTTGTGTTTCAGCTCCCATGCTGCTTTTGTTTCCAATAAATCATGGTTCAACCTCGCCCTGCAAGTGAGTCCATTTATCTGCCCCAGAGGGGCATTTATGACAGTAGGACCCAACCAAAAAAGGACTCAGTGGGCAAATAGAGGTCGGTGGCCGGTGGTCCCAATGTGAGTGAGCAGTGGGCAGCCCAGTTCATTCAGGACTTTGTCTCAGATGCCCACACCTCCTGCACACTGGAGGAGGCCCTGGAGCTCCTGGACGCTGTGGCTTGGATAGTGGAGGTGCACCCCGGTCTGCGGAGATACCCCGAGCTGGCAGACTCACCTCTGACTTACCACGGGCTGGTGAGAAAAGTCATGAGGGGCACCAGAGTTTGTGCCGATGGCACAGCATCTGCTGACTCAGAGATCACTTTTCCCATGCTGCTCACCAGCCTCGCAGCCACACCATGGGCGGGGGAGGTGTTTGCCCAAGACGCCAGAGACTGTGCCAATGAGACAGCATCCCTTGGCCTCGACGTCTTCAACACTTCCTCACCACTCACCAGTCCCAGCACCACGGAAGCTTGTGCCAACGATGAAACATTCCCTGGCTTCCACATTTTCCACACAACTCTCCTCTGCTCCAACACCAGCTCCTCGCGGCTGCACAACAGTTCCTCGCCAGGTGGTCACCGCAGCCATCCAGAGTGATTCATCTGGTCTTCCCATGGCAGTTTCAACAGCAGCCTATGGCAACGAAGCTGGGAACAAGGCAAGTACTATTTTTTTTCATTTTTTAACATCTAATAGTGAGAGGTCTTGCCTTGTTCCCAGTGAGAAGCCTCAGCAGCCACATCCAATTGCTGCTGAACCCTCATTTTTTGTTGTTGTTGCTGCCTCCATACCTCCATCCTCACCTGTGTCTTCTCTCTTCTTTTCTGCGAGCACCACATCAGAGAGGGTTGATCTCAGCATGCCCAATGCCCTACCAGCAGCAGCCATCTCCATGAATGGGTTCCAAGCAGCTGTAGCCCCTCTGTTCCGGAGCTCTTCACCAGCTGTTTCACCAGCTCCTCTGATTTCATTGGCTGTTACATCGGCATCTCAGTTCGAGAGCTCCTCATCTGTTGCCACATCAGCTCCTCCACTCCAGAACTCTTTTGCCGCTGCTGCTTCACCATGGACCTCCTCGCCTGCAGCTCATCTCGAGATCATCGTCTCTGCAACCCAACCTGAGGTCATCAGGGCTGCAGCAGCCAAGATGCCTGGGTCCTCGTCGGCAGTGGAGCAAGAGCTAAGGCAAGTCCTCTTCTTTGTATTATTAGCATCTGTGCTAGAGAGGTCTTGTCTAGCTCTTGGTGGGGAGAACCAGTTGCAGCTGTCATCTGCCTCTGGGCTCTTCCTGCAGAGCTCCATTGCTGCTGTTGGTAGTGACCCTGGTTTTGTTTCTTCATCCCCGTTCGAGGTGGCCACATCGGGGATGGATCTTCAGGTGTCTGGGCTTGACGCTCCACTATCTCCTCCATCGGGCTTGATGCTGGTTTCCAGCCTTCACCCTCTGAGGGCAGCAGGCTTTGGCCTTCGCCCTTGGAGGACGTCATTCTCCAACACCCACCTCCTGTGCCCCAGGGGGCCCAACCTTCACCTCCTGGACCCCAGCGGGCCCAACCTTCACCTCAGGTGCCCCAGGGGGCCCAACCTCAGCCACCAGCACCCCAGGAGGTCAGCGCGCCTCAGTCATCTGTTTTAGAGCAAAGAGCTCCCTTGTTATTGTTCCCTGAGCTCAACGCCCCTGCACTGTCTTGTTCTCCAGTCTGGTGGCCCAGGGACTCTGGTAGGCAACCCAACCCATCCTGTTTCCTGATTCGGGGGGCCTGTCAACGCATGTAAAAATAATAATTATGCATCAGATTTATATTGCGCTTTATCATAAACACTCAAAGACGCTTTACAAATAGATACATTATTCTTTCACTCCAGACAGGCGATGGTAGTGGCAAGCTACTTCTGTAGCCACAGCTGCCCTGGGGCAGGGTGACGGAAAAGTGGCTGCCAATCTGTGCCAGCGACTTCTCCAGCCACCACTGAACATTTATACACATTCATACCCAGTGTTATGGACACTGGAGGCAAGGTGGGTGAAGTGTCTTACCCAGGGACACAACAGCAGGATATCTGGGGAGAGCGGGATTTGAACCGCCAACCATCCGGTTATAAGACGACCTGCTCTACCTCCTGAGCCACTGCCGCCCCAAGAGGGAGACCCTCTGAACCACCTTGTTCCATGACCTGGGGGCCTAAGGACTGTAGGCCACCAGATCCACCCTGCTCCTCGGTCTGGGGGCCCATGAACTTGGGTAGGGCCCCTGACCTGCTTTGTTCTCTGGTCCGGTGGTCCTGGAACTCTGGGAGACTTCCTGATCCACCTTGTTTTTTGGGGGGGCCTTGTACTTTGGGTTGCCCCCACAAACTGGGTTTTTTGTGTTGGACTTTGCAGGGGGAGGGGGTTTGTTTCAGCCCACCGGGCTTTTCTCCCACTGCCCACCCGGCTGAGGGGATCCCTCTCTTCATCCTGAGGTCATCTGGGAACCACCCTTAAAGGGGAGGGGGGTACTGTAGTGATCTGGACAGGGTCAGACCCTGTCCATGCTTTATGTTCTTTGTTGGACTCATTATTATCATTATTATTACTATTATCATCGGTATTTTCATTCTCACCTCAGTTTTCATTATCACTGTTATTATATCACCTTCTCAGTTACGTTTGTATGGTGCATATTTTCCCCATGTCATCATTGCTTCTGAGTTGGCTTTTATTTTGATAGTGTCACATGTTTACTTCCTTTCTAGCTTACTCAGCCTCGTTTAACTAATTATTGTTCACGGCTGTTCCTTATCAGTCAATTATGTTCATCCCTATTTATTGATAACACTCCTTTATCTCTTTGTTGGGTCCTAGTTGCTTTTTCCTGCGTTCACACAAACGTTCACCATCTTAGCTGTTTGGGTTTCTCCCCCATTGTAGCTGCATTACTGCCGTTGTGGCTTATTTTGTGTTTCAGCTCTCTTGCTGCTTTTATTTCCAATAAATCATGGTTAAACAATCGACCTGCGAGTGAGTCAGTTTATCTACCCCAGAGGGGCATTTACGACAGTAAGAAAATCCAAATTTTCAAGGACATTCAGTACACAAAGTGCATATTGCGATATGCATTGTGTATGACAGCATAAAGAAATTATATTGTGATACTTTTTTGAGCTATATCACCAAGCCCTAGTTTGAGATTTAGGTGTCAATCAAGATCACATTTTATGACCAATTAATGCAGAAAACCAGGTAATTCCAAATGGTTCACATACTTTTTCTTGCATCTGTATTGCCCACATTCTTTGTCCCCAATCACCTTCCCAAAGACGGAGTGCTCAGATAATCTCTCAAAAAGTTAGTACTGAAATTCTGAAGGTGACTGAAAAAGGATACTTCAACCTTTACAAGATAAATGATCCAAAAGGAGCTCACTTTTTTTTTTTACAATGCAAAAACTGACTACATTATTTGAAGAATATTTCCATTAATACAGCCATTACCTGTATATTCCACCTATTCTGCCTGCTCTCAATGCCCTTCTGGGGTTACAGTGGAACCCCACATGCACATAGTGGTGGTCCATTACCTTCTCCCTCGCCTCCATTTTTATCCATGCTGCTATTGTAATGCATCTGGGAGTATAATGAAAAAATATAACACAAAACAGTCACTTTTGGCAGCATTGAGTAATGACAAAGCGTAAAAAATAAAGGATGGATTGGAGCAGAAGTGTAAAGGTAACACAAGAGGAGCAGCTCCGTCTTTTCATCTGAAGGTTACAGAACAACAAGATTAAAGGAGTGTCAGTCTGCAAGCCTTAAATGGCTGCCGATGAATGCATCTCTGCCCACCATCAGAAAATGAGGGAAGGACCGGGGGAGAAAATGGGTGGTTGTGTGAGAGGTAGTGGGAAAGGAGAAACAATGGTGTGAAAAGTGTGAGAGATACTGGGGGAGTTTGGTGAGACATTTAGGAGGAGACGACAGTCTGATGATGGGTGAAGAGGCAAATGATGGATGAGACAAAAAGAGGGTGAAACAGAAAGAGAGAGAGGGTGGGGGGGTAGCAATTGTGCTGTTCTTGACACCTCCACAGAAAACACCTTGGCAAGCTGTCAATCAGACGGGCTTGCTTGATTGATTTTCTCCTCTTTTTCAATCAGCATTTCACTGTGCGTCCCTCACTCCCTTCAGACCATGCCCTGATGCCAACTTTTCTTTTTTACGTTCTTTGCACAGCATATCAGGACCAAACTGTCACATGGATGGTCCTGAAGAAGCAAGGAAGCAAGAAATTAGTGGAGAAATGAAGAATACGAACATGTATTCCCTGCTAAATTACCTGGGGAAAACTGAAACTAGGTTTACATGGGATGTGATGGGAAAACTGGCATTCAAAGTGCATCGCTTCAGTGCACTGGGTGATAACTGTATTGAAATTCAATACACCGTGAGTGGTAAAATACCTCTGTGCAACAACGTCTCCTTAAAATTACATTCATATACAACAAATTTTCAGATACTTGTTGTGAATGAAACCTGCAATAACATCCAGATTATTTTTTTCACAGCAAGGAAAAACTAGAAAAACAGTTTGAGACCATATACCTCCGCCAAGGCTCCTTCCCTCCCTCGGTTTATCCATCCGTCTGTCCATACCTCCCTGCCTCCATCCCCCTGTACATTGCAAGATAGGGCCTTGGTGGAGGTATGCGCTCAGGGCTCACCTCAAAAATGTAATGAGTTCATGTGTAGCCCAAGAACCACCTCTGATGAAAATTTCATCAAAATCCATACAGTAGTTTTTGTGAATTCCTGCTGCACAAATACAAACAAGGGTCTTGACAGAGGTATGCACTCTCAGATCATCACCAAAACGAATAGGTTCATCCTTTGGCCAAAGGCCACCTTTGGTGAAAATTTCATCCAAACCCTTCCAGCAGTTTTTGCATAATCCTGTTCTCAATCAAATAAACAGACAGATAAATGCCAGCAAAAACAACCTCCTTGGCAGAGGTAATAATCTATGTATTTGGTAAGTTATATGTGGACAGAGAAACATTACGTCTGCATAATGTGGATTATTATTAATTTTTTTAAGACGGACCATCCACAAAATATATTGTAGAACAATATAAAGCTGTGAGTGTACAGCATAAAACTGGTTTATGTATCGGAAACATTTGCTGCTCAGCCAAAGACAAAAAGGCAGGTAAGTAAACTTATAAATCAGAGGGGGGGAAAGACAGCAGAGGAACCTTCCCATTGCATCTAAAAGGTTAACAAGCAGCAAATAAAACTTGGGGAAAAGCCACTGGTCTCCTTTCATAAGCATTAAAAAAAACATAGTATGCTGTACAACTGTTTGTAAATTTCCACTATGCAACTTCATACAATGGCATTTTTAGGGGCTGGCAACATAGTCCTTGGTAATCTTTCCCTCACTTTGCATAGGTGCCAAAAATAACACCTTTGATAAGAGGATTAACCCTTTGAGTGCGAGAATTTGCGTGCCCCTAGTGGCAGAGTGCGGCACTGCGCCTGACTTCTCACTGACTTTGCCAAATGTAAGTGAGAAATTTCTGGGTTTTTTTTTTTTAAATGTATTGATTTCTTGTTCATATACTTTGAAGATAAGATGAGGTACCTCTGTACAAAAAACGGTGTCAAAAGACTGAATCATTTTTTGTGTAAATACGTCCAAAGTCCAGTTTTGACTGAGTTATGGAATTTAAAGAGGTGCCGCGACATTATGCTAATTAGATGCATAAATGTATTCCTATCTGAATCTTTGGATCATATTTTACATCTTTCTAATTGACAGTAAGTCATTATCTCTTACCACTTTCAAGTTATAGCCTTGGAAATCTGAACTATCTAATTGACAAAAAATATTTACCACTCTTGACCACTAGGGGGTATGTCGCAGTTCTGCACCATACACACTCAAAGGGTTAACTGAAACTATGGAGCCTCCTCAACAGGAAATACAAGACTATATTTTAACCATGTATCATCATGATACATCAGACATACTGTGTTTTCAATGTCTACAATCCACCAAGAATGCTAATCTCTTCTTTTGTTTTCTGCTTGTGTTAGAGTCAGCATGCACTCAGTCAATGTGAACATTACTTTGGAACTGGGGGCATTATGCTATAGATTTGTGTTAGTATGCATCTTTTCCAGCTGCTGGGAGGGATTGGATGTGAGGTCAGGCCTGTGCATAGTTCTTACACTTTTGCTCTTTGGAGAATTAGCCTTAACATCACAGGTGGAGAGTTTAGTATGTGACTTGGACTCAAGTTGCACTTAAGTCACATGTACTAGAGACTTGACTTAAGCTTGTACTCAGAGGTCTTTAGACTTGACTCAAACTTGTGATTTGGGAACAATTTTTCATTTTTAATGTTTTCATTAAAAACATCCAAAACACTTGGATTCCTTAGCATTAACGTTAGCTGATGTTAAAGTGGCACTCTGCCAAAAATCTTCTTTTTTTTTTTTTCTTGATACATGTGTGACATGTTTTTTTGTGACTCACAAGACATCAAAAGTGAAATCACTCAAAAGTGTCATGTATGGGTTTTTTGTTTTGTTGGGGTTTTTTTGCTGTGAAATTTCAGTTAAGTTTCGCACCTTGGCAAAAGGCGAGTTTAGGCAGAGCGTTTTTGGTGACATCGCTATACCAGGTCCGTAGTGTTGAGCCAATCCTTGCAGGAAGAGGGCAGAATTTAAGACTGAAGTTAGCCTCCAGGGTCAGTTAGCATTTTTTGGACAGCTGCTTTGAAAACTTGACCCACATTAAGATGGGTTTTACCATGAATACACCGTGCATGTCCTTCAACTGGTAAGTCTTTTTATCACAGGACTTAAGGCGCTTTTCCACTAGCCCCACTCAGCCCCGGTTTGAAAACCCGGCTCTACTCACTTCGGTTCGGTTCAGCCTCAGTTGCTTTTCAACTACTGCTGGCGCACCTGCTGGCACACCTGCTGTGGGTGGGATTTGTTGAACAGCAGGCGGCGCCACACCCTCGTGACGTGAAACACATGCGACTGAATCCTCCACAACAAACATGGCTGATGACTAGGAGAGAAGGAAGGAGGAATGACTGTGACATGAAACTGGTTAAATCTATGATGCTGACTTGTTGTGCTCTGCACAATCTGTGTGAGAGTCATGGAGAGACGTTTGACACTACATTGGATGATGCAGTAGATGAACCAGTGGTGGCAGCGGCACAGAGAGCAGAGTAGCAGGGTGGAGATATTGTAGCGAACTCAATATAAGCACCCTACTTGGCTTGACAAGTGGGTGGACCCTATTGGCGACACAGGTAGAGTGTGGGACTCCGGAGCGGGAGGTGCGAGTTCAAACCTCCTGGTGGGACGTCAAGCTGCATGTTACAATATAATACGTGATGCAATACTTGTCTATTTTGTCCACATTTATGTGCATACATATTTCAAAAATGTTTTTTGTAAATAAAATGTTGTGCATGGTCCATCTACCTGTCCTCTTGTTCATAACGCTTATCTGTTAAGAAGGTGCAAAGCCATCAGCCTAATGATGAGTCCACACTTCTCACTGTTGTGATAATTGCTCACGCTGAGCGCTCTGCCCGCCCGTACGCTGTGGGGGTCACACACGACGTGTTCCTCCCCACACTCTCAATTTTTTTTCCCGTATATTTTTCTCTTTGGCGTACAGAAATGGCAATACGCCCGTATTTGCTAAAATTGCATTTTCCCCGTATTAAAATACGGCGAAACCATATCACTTGACAGGTATGTAATTACATGCAGAAACACCGCACAGGCCATCTTCACAAAAATCCAGCTCGACAAGCCACTTTTGCTTAGGTGGAAATGCAAATTGAACTATAAATCATGTGCTGATACATGTCATATTTTCCCATGTAAAGGTCTCCCACTTTTACTTACAAATTGATTTTTAATTTTTGGGAAAAGGGAATATAAATTTTGCACTTGTTGGTAACAACAGTTGTGTGCAACAAAAACACAGTTGTGTATCCTTGTCCGATCTGTCTACTGTTATTAGTGCCAAATTTTTGCTAGATTCCTTCTTAATTTATTAAATTTGGACTGGCGATGCAACATTCAACTTACATGTACTTACCTTTATCAGTGTCTACAAGTTCAAGCACACCTGTACAACTGCTTATAACCTAAAAAATGTACCCGTTCAAGAGAAATGGATTCCGCATTGCAAATGTTTAAAATAAAAAAAAAAAACCTACCAAGACATTACGTTTCGTTGTGTTGTTAAAAATTAAATTACCATTAGAAGGCTATACACCTGACCTGATGAACAGCAGCATGTGGAGTGAACAGAGAATGGAATGTGTATGTAATTATTGGCTTTTCTCATACGGTGTCATAACAGATAAACCAGACTTTTGATGCAAACAATACAATTTTATTCCCGAAGCAAAATTTACAAACAAAAAAACAGACTGGGCGATGGCATCTCTGCGAGCTCTTCCCTTCATAACGCAGCGTCCTGTTCCAGGGCTTCACGCGCATCTGCCCGCACATCTGCGGCCACCTGTCACAAATGCTGCATGTACTCCTGATTCTTGCCGCTGGTCATGTTGCCGTTCCAAGAGCCGCATCTCTTCGTCATGCATGTTGACCATCGCTAATGTAAGGTCAGCGATGGGAGTTGTCTGTTTTTGTCTTGCCTAGATGGAAAGACAGAAAGGCATGGTCGTTAAAGCTGGATCACTACATATATTATGGAATTACACAGGTGAAAGTCTGTGGTGGAATGTCACTATTATATTATGCTTCATTGCTGTATATAAGCTGAACTGTCATGTTGCTGCCCCTCAGTAGAGCAGATTTTGCAACACGCAGGGTGCTGTCTTCGGCTGCAGCCCCCCTGCAAAACCAAAAAGGATTAAGATTAAGAATATGGAAGGATGGATGGGTAATGTTTAAACTAGTTGCTTGTAGTGTGGCCGCAGAAATCTGAATGGGTTAATACAGTCAGCTGACGCGAAGCATTTCAATGAAGCATGTTGATTTCAACGGCAGTTCATCAGCTTTATTTGTTTGTCTAAAACAGGAGTTACAACAGCACCAATCACCACACCTAAAAATGATTGTGGAACACCGATAAGTGAAGACCAAAGAATAACCTTTTTGTACATTTAAAAAGACATTTTCAATTAATTAATATGCAGCTACAGGAAATTGCATTAATCAATTT
The DNA here is from genome assembly GCA_020510985.1 of Pholidichthys leucotaenia. NCBI lineage: Eukaryota > Metazoa > Chordata > Actinopteri > Cichliformes > Pholidichthyidae > Pholidichthys > Pholidichthys leucotaenia. Next base: position 126,293,688 of record CM035840.1, on the reverse strand, counting down.
GGTACATAACTTGTTAGGCTCCAGCCCCACCGCAACCTGTAAAGGATTAAGCGGTAGAAGATGGATGGATGGATGGATTTTCAACCCTGGTTTCCGCTGCTGGACCTGTTTCAACCCAAAAAAAAAATCGTGGTTATTGTGCCTTACCGGCACTTGAACGTGATCCAGATGGAGCTGGTGATGTGGAGCTGATCCAGCTGGCGCTCAGCCAGACGCACACGCAGACGCAGCGCCAGGAGAGTCCGCTGTGTCAGTCATCTCCACTGAGGTGGACCCCTGTGATATGAAATGCGATTCTAGAAAGAAAATGCACGCAATTTAAAACTTAACACCAAAGTGCAACATGTACACAACACTCTAAAGTTTTTAACCGGAATACAATAAGCGTAATTCAGCGTTTTGTTCGCGCTAATACTTAACACAAAGCAAGCGTGAATCTGCAGTTGGCTGCAAAACAATACGCAAGCCTCAGTAACAACCATTACTCAATCTAACAACCTTCCTATTTCTTAAAAACAGTGAGCTTGGCATAGAACGGATCAAGTGGCGAACAGATGCGCAATATCAAATAAACACTCACCATCCACGGTTTCCAAGGGCTGTGACCGTGACAGTGGCCGTGACAGTGACGTGTCGAGCCCAATGTCTCTCAGCGAACCACTTCCACTCCTTCCATCCGCTGAACTTCGAGCAATGTGGTCCTTCACTGCTTGGTAATCGCTTTTCAGCTTTTTCAGCTTCTCCCGACACTGTTTGGCAGTACGGATGTGCCCTTGAGAAGCCATCTGCTCGGACACCTGCATTTCGAGTAGATCCGTCCAACTCGCGCTGGATGCGATCGTTGCCTAATATAGAAAGAAAATTGCGCACCTCCTAATATATAATATTAGGAGTATATTATATAAGTATATTATACAGTATATTAATATAATATACCGTATTAAAGGGGCGCACTGTGTTCACTGCTGAACAATTACAAATGGCGGTCGTGGAGTAAATTCAGCAGAAAAAGTCGCTTTCATGACGTTACAACCTGACCAATCAGCGGCGACCAGTCTCTTAAAGTCATATCACAGCCCTACTCAGCCCTGCTCAGCCCGGTTAGACCCTGCCCTGGATCAGGTACGAAAAAAGTACCTGCTTAACCGGTGCTGGGGCTAGTAGAAAAGTGCCTAAAGCGGGCTGAGTGGTGCGGTGTAGGGCCAAGTGAGGCTAGTGGAAAAGGGCCATTATTCTGTTTAATGTAGCACTAGCCACCATTAGCCTTGTGGGATGTGGGTGGGCCTAGTCACGGATCCTGGTGTTTGAAAGAGAAGGAAAAGTGAGAAGTGTTTTGTATGAAGCTGTAATACAGTGCCAGGTGTTTTGGTTTTGGGGGTTTTTGTAGAAAAAAGGGCATAAGGTATCATTTTAGACAATATAAATTTGCTTTTAAAGGGGATTTATATCCACTAGAGCAGTGGTTCTCAACTGGTCTGGCTTTGGGACCCACCATCACCCCTCAATGACAAGCCGCGACCCAAATCAAAGATTTTCAGATTCTCAAATTTATTGAATGTAAAGATTGTGCATTTTGAACAGATTGAACAAATTTAATGATTAACCAAAATGACCAGTAAGTGGCAATACAACAGAGAGAACAATTCCCTTTAATGCTGAATTAGCTGCATTTTATATTAAAAATTAAACAAAAAGTGCAATTCAAAAGAATTCAAGTCTCAAAATTGACTTTTCTTCTGATTGTTTTTTCAGTATTTACCTACTGGTAAGGTTATGTGCTTTGAAGAAAATGAAGGAACATTCACTAAAACCTGTAACAGTGACATCATAGACCTGAGTCTGGAGGAATTAATGGGAGAATTGGGGATGTTTTTTGCTCTTGACAAGATTCTCAATGTCTGGAGTTATATTAGACCAGGGGTCACCAACCTTTTTGACACCAAGAGCTACTTCATGGGTATCGAGTCATGTGAAGGGCACCAGCTTGACACACTCCTCTAAAATAACAAATTGTATATACAGTATATATATATATATATATATATATACATACAATATATATATATATACATATATGCACACACACACACATAAATAATTATCAATAACTTAGAGTGGGTAACAGACAAGATCAATATTCAACACTTTATTTTTATTAATCTCAGCAATTGTTCAGATGATCACTTCTACATTTCATTAAAAAAATGTCCAGTTTTCGCCAGTCCCTTTTAACCATAAAAAACTAAACCCTTTTAATTCATGAACTATGTTGAACCATGTTTGAAAAAGTTATGCAACATTTAAGAAAAATCAACTTTCATATTAAATAAATCTTATCACATTTTTAACTGAACAAATCTGCTGCAATTCTGCTCAAAATCTGTTACATTTAATAAACACACTTTTGTGTGTTCTTCTTCACTGGAATTATATCCATACAGTTCTTGCCAAGAATCATGCTTGAGTAATAACCAGCACTGTCCTTTCATGAGAAGACGCTAAACAAGCACTGAGAGTGGGCAGCAGTTTCATGACGCGGAGTGAAGTGTCGCTCCACATAGTGCCGCAACGCCGTCGCAACAGTCGCCCCGCAAATGAAACACATGCAGCTTCCTTTCACGGTAGTAAAAAGAGAACTCTTCCTCCCGCTCACTTTGAATTTTTTTTCCATGTTTTGGGGCTAGGAAACTGCACTGCGCTCACCATCTTCACTGGCCGCTAGCTTACGCTCCACAAGTGCTAAGGTTTTGTCATGCGCACAATACTGGCCTTTGAACTAGGTCAGAGTTCACCTTAACTTTACGTATAATAAACATATTTTTATTTTTTTTATTTTTAAGACATTGTCATTTTAAAATCTATATAAATGCAAGTGTGATTTTAAAAAATAGCGGCAGAAAAAATTACATCTTAGACGCAGCTCACTTGCGAGTTGTGCTATTTTTAGAACAGGCCTGCGGGCGACTCATGTGGTCCTTGCGGGCGACTTGGTGCCCGCGGGCACCGTTTTGGTGACCCCTGTATTAGACAAAGCGACTCTGAGGTCATGCTCAATGTCCAGTCTGTTTCTCTGTTTTGTCTTCAACTGAACCAGAGCTGAGAAGCCACACTCACAGAGATAGGTAGTGCTGAAAGGTAGGAGGGTTTTTACTGCTCGAATGGCAAGAGAAGGATACTCGCTCATCACAGTGCTGCACCAGAATTGCGAGAGGCTTACCTCCGTGAACCTCTTTTTCAGCGTGCGGTCACATGATAGCTCCACCAGCTGACTCTCTCCGTTGCTTGGCAACGTAACGCTTTCCATGTTGATTCCAAAGGGATCGCGTATCCAGTCCGTTTCTCCATGCTCAATTAGCATATACAAACAAACGTTGCGAGGCTTCTTCTACGGTGCGAAATATGGTGTCGCCCGCCACCTACTGCCATCTACTGTTAAGGAGTCTGAATGACACTATGTTGATTTATTTCTTGCTATTTTATCTGCCCAGGCAAAGGCCCGCGACCCACTGAAAACAGGTCCGCGACCCACTAGTTGAGAATCACTGCACTAGAGTCCATCTTTAACTGCTAAAATAACATGATTGTATCCACAGAACATGACTGTTTTGTAAGAAAATAACTTAAAATTGTCAAAAATTAAAACAATTGTATAAAGCAGCTGATCTGCACTGTTACTAAATGCTATTAGATGAAGGATAATGTGGTACATATATGGAATTCCTCAGATATTACAATGCAGTGTTCTAAGCTGATAGGAGGGCATGCAGCAAAGGATAAATCGCTCATTACAACCATAAACCCACTGAAGGCCAGTGGGGGCTCCTGGGTGATCCCACTGAGGAGGCAAATTATGCATGCACAGAAACATCTATATTTACAAGGACCCTGATGCTGTAGCTCCACAGACAACTACACACATAGTTTGCAGCTCTTGCAAAGCACCAAGAAGCCAACAATCATTGTGCTGACCAACACGCCAATCAAGACAACATGACATCAGCCTGCTGAAGTCTTATTAAACCTGACCATGAAAAGTTGACGACACATCATAACCGCAGCGCCAATGAAAAATATTTTCAGTCATATAAAAGGCTGAAAATAAAACAACATAGAGGCATACAGGAGGGAAATATATTTTAACTCACCAGCTACCATGTCTTTCATGGCTCTGGATAAATTCTTCATGTTATCAAATCCAGTTGTAATCCAGTAGGGCTGTCTACACATCCGGGTATTTACACGGGAACACACAAACTTGGGAGAGCACGGCGGAAAGAAAAAACAGCAGTTTACCATTGAAACAATGCGGCATATCAATATCATGAGGAGCTTTCACCACAAAATAAGATAAGATAAGATAAGATAAGATAAGATAAGCCTTTATTAGTCCCACAACGGGGAAATTCCAGGATTGCAACAGCACAGGGATAGCAACACTCAGAGCAACAATCAGAAGGCAAGAAAAAAACAAGCAAGCAAGAGCAGCTAATATACATATGTACGTATTACTATAAAATATATATATATACACACACACACAGACACAGTGCAGAGCATTGTAGCTGGATGGAATAAATATATGAATATATGAACACACAGTGCAGAGCATTGTAGCTAGATGGAATAAATATGTAAATATATAAACACCCACAGTACGGAGCATTGCAGCTAGGTGGAATAAATATGCAAGTATATAAACACACACAGTGCGGAGCAATGTAGCTAGATGGAATAATATGTAGATATATAAAAACACAGTGCGGAGCAATGTAGCTAGATGGAATAATATGTAGATATATAAAAACACAGTGCGGAGCAATGTAGCTAGATGGAATAATATGTAGATATATAAATATATAAACACACCCAGTGCTGAGCATTGTAGCTAGATGGAATAAATATGTAAATATATAAACACACACAGTGCAGAGCATTGTTGCTAGATGGAATGAAACAGCATAACCGTCTACTTAGTTATCCTACATGGTATGATTATGTGCCCATACATATTCTCACCCTCCATAGCGACCGGTATGTTCCTAGTTGTATGCCGGAGGGGACCATTGTGTAAGTCTATTGCATCTTTTGCATTCAAAAAACTATTAGTTTGTTACGTCTTTTTGCTATCTCTGCGAGCAGCCCTGCTTAGGTTGTACAGTCTGACAGCCGTTGGTAGGAAGGACCTACGAAACCTCTCGGTTGTGCACCTGGGATGATGTAGTCTGCTGCTAAATGAGCTCCTCAGTGCATTCAGTATGTCCTGCATAGGGTGGAACTCGGACTCCAGCAGAGATCAGATATGATCAAAAACTTTAAATTTGTGATCTCAAAAAGTGTCCCTACCATCTACCAGCCAGTATGTGGAAGAATGATCCAACAGAGTGTGCAGAAACAATATTTATTGATATTCGTAACGACAAATAGATGTGCTAGCTTGGCTGTGCTTTGGCGGAACACTCCAATAGGAGAAAATAAGTTGTACCTGCTGTGGAAATCCCTAAAAAGCCGTCATGTATAGATTTGAAAAATTTATCCACCAGAGCTGAAAGGAAAAACAATCTGTTTATTTACAATCGTTCGCCCTGTTAATCCCGACACTTCGATTCAGCTCTGTAGAGCTTTGGTCCATTTGTTAGTAGGTGAGTGTCAGTCTTATTTTTAAACTAGTTTAATTGCAGTGTTGATATGTTTACTCTGAGGTTGATTAGCAGCTCAAACTGGAATTAATATTCCTACCGAGCGGACGCATTTCTATGCTAATGCTATTCTAGCTATTAACTCCCTCTGAAGCGAATTTGGGTGTTTTTTGCATGTTCACATTGACTTTAAGTGTAGGCAAGTTACTTTAAATAATAAATAAGAATTATAGTTTGGTAAACAGACATACCTGCATCGGTAGCAAGCTCCATTTGTGGCCAGACGGAGATGTGGGTCATATCATCCCTCTGTCATGTTCCATTGCCGGGATTGCAGCAAAAGACGGGCTCAAACACAGAGATGAGATTCCGCAGGTTTAAAAACAAAAGGCGCAGCGCAAGACTGAATAATCACTGGCAGACATAGTATAGGAAGAACACAAACCGGACAGAATGTAATAGAGGAACACAACCTGGGTTTACGACACAACAGCGAACTGAAAACTGAGTGGAACATATATGCACATACACTAATGATAAATAATAACAAACAGCTGGCATTAATTAAGAGAGACAAGAAGAGGGCGAGAGGGAGAGAGACACAATCAGGTGCAGCCGTGAGGAATTAACAAAGACGAGCAGAATAAACAGAGAGCGCTGTCGCAATGAGTAAACAAGAGACGATAGGATAAGGGTGATAATGCTACACAAAATGAACCGAAAACTAAAGGCAAGAGTGTGGCAGGAGGAAGAAACACACAGGAGACAAAGGTGGATTTTTTCTTTACTCCTCAACAGCCACTGAACAACTGTGAATACTCCCCGACTGCAAAACCGGGAAAAACAAATCACTCCCCCCAACCCCAAATCCCACTGGGTGAGAGATACCTTTTCAGTCTGCCACACAGCCCACAGTTCCCCCCAACACACCTTTGGCCATGGGATCCCTGGTTCGATCCCAGCCCCTGACCAACAGTGATCTGTGTGGAGTTTGCATGTACTCCCCATATCTGCGTGGGTTTACTCTGGGATTTCTCCGGTTTCCTCCCACAGGCCAAAAACATGCAGGCTATGTTAATTGGAGACTCTAAAGTGGCCCTAGGTGTGAATGTGTGTGAATGGTTAAGGGATAGCGCCGTACCGTGGCCGCTTCATCCATCCAGGTGGATGCTCTCAATTTCCCCTCTGGGGATCAATAAAGTATACAAAATCAAAAAAAAAAAATACCCAGACGGGACTCCTGTAGCCAAAATCAGTCTCACACTGGGGGCCTGACAAGCCTGCCATAACGGCTACGCCGTCCTCCAACCAAGGCCACCAGAGAAACCTGTCGCGTGGGGCGTCCTCATGGATGACAGGCAGGTGAAACACAGTCCATAGCAGGCTGGAAACCAGAAAACTCATCTAGTGCAGACCTAGCTGGGGTCTTAGAAGGGGACGACAACAACAGGGGACCTGGGCTGGAACCGTAGGCTCATCCACCATAGCATGCGCCGGCTTAAGCCTATCCAACGTGACCCGCTCTTTACGCCCACCCATTTCTAGCACAAAACTCTTAGGGCCCTTCTCCAGAACCTGAAATGGCCTGCTGTATGGGGGCTGGAGAGGCGAGCGGTGAGCGGCATGCCGCACAAAAACGAAACGGGCCGCACTAAGCTCAGTAGGCACAAACAATCGCAGAAAACAGTGGTGAACGGGGCTCAGATCCAGTGTGTCCATCCATCCATCCATCCATCTTCTACCGCTTTTCCGGAGGTCCGGGTCGCGGAGGCAGCAGTTCAAGCAGAGAAGCCCAGACTTCCCTCTCCCCAGCCACCTGCTCCAGCTCTTCAGAGGGGATACCAAGGCGTTCCCAGACTAGCTGGGAGACATAGTCTCTCCACCGAGTCCTGGGTCTGCCCCGGGGTCTCCTCCCAGTGGGACGTGCCTGAAACACCTCAAGTGGGAGGCGTCCAGGAGGCATCCTAATCAGATGCCCATACCACCTCAACTGACTCCTTTCAATGTGGAGGAGCAGCGGTTCTACTCTGAGCCTCTCCCGGATGACTGAGCTCCTCACCCTATCTCTGAGGGTGAGTCCAGCAATCCTACGGAGAAAGCTCATTTCAGCCGCTTGTATCCGCGATCTCGTTCTTTCGGTCATTACCCAAAGCTCGTGACCATAGGTGAGAGTAGGAACGTAGATTGACTGGTAAATCGACAGCTTTGCCTTAGAACTAAGCTCCCTCTTCACCACAACAGACCGGTACAACGTCCGCATCACTGCAGATGCTGCTCCAATCCGTCTGTCGATCTCTCGCTCCATTTTCCCCTCACTCCAGTGTGTCATCGGATGAAAAAGGGTATATGGCAGGGCCAGCCTGCGGAGAAGAACTTTTGGGCAAAAACTCTCCCAGAACGTGGAGCAGCTGACCGAAAACCAGTTTAGCAGGCGAAGCATAGAGATCTTCCTTAGGAGCTGAACGCAACCCAAGCATCACCCAAGGCAAATGATCCACCCAATTACCATCGGAGAGTGCAGCCCACAACACCACTTTTAGCGACCGGTGAAAACGTTCACACAAGTAGTTAGCCTGAGGGTGGTATGCTGTAGTACGGTGTACCTGTACTCCCAAGGACCTTGCAAGCACCGACCAGAGCTCCGACACGAACTGGGGGCCCCTATCAGAGGTAATATCTGATGGGGTGCCAAAATGCGCAACCCAGGATGAAAGAAACACACGTGCCACGTCCGCAGCCAAAGTAGAGGACAGAGGGACAGCCTCTGTCCACCTAGTGGTCTGATCCACTATGGGGAGCAGGTGCGTAAAACCCTGCGAAGGGGGTAGAGGGCCCACCAGGTCCACATCCACGTGGTCAAAACGTTTAGCCAGAATCCGAAAGGGTTCTAGGGGTGCCTTGGTGTGGTGGTGGACTTTGGTGGACAGCATGCGGCCACCAACCCTTTGACATCCCTGCAGAAGCCGAGCCAGACAAACTTTGCTCCGACCAGTTTTACCGACACCCGAACTCCAGAGTAAGAGAGGGAGTGAATTGAATCGAAAACTCGACAGCGCCAGGTCGCAGGAACAACAGGGTGGGGGTGGCCAGTGGAGATGTCATACAGGAGAGTAGGACCGCCCTCCTACATCACCGCCTCCTCGAGTTTGAGGGCTGTACCTGTAGACCAAAGGGCCAGGATGTCCGGGTCGTTGGGCTGCTCGGCGGCCATGGCAGAAAAATCCATCCCAAGGTGCACCGGATACATCAGCACATGTGACAGGCACTCAGCAATGGGGTTGGACTTGCCAGCAACATGCTGAACATCTGTTGTGATCTCGGAGATGGCCGCCAGATGGCATTGTTGACGAGCAGACCACGACCCGGTCACCTTGAACATAGCAAACGTCAGTGATTTATGATCTACATAAGCAGCGAAAGAACAACCCTCCAATAAGAAATGGAAATTGAAATGACAGGTTGCCAGGTACAGCGCCAGCAACTCCCGGTCAAAAACGCTGTACTTACACTCGCCATCCCGCAGCTCGCGACTGAAAAACGTGAGGGGCTGCCACGCCCCTGCCACATGCTGCTCGACCACTGCCCCCACGGCTACATTGGAGACATCTGTTGTCAAAGCTATGGGCGCCGTGGGCACAGAGTGAGCGAGTAGTGCTGCGTTTGCAAGGGTGGACTTAGCTCCGTCAAAAGCTCGGACCTGTTTGGGAGTCCAGGTGACAGGGTCGTTGGCTTTTTTTAGCCTCAGAGCCTCATAAAGTGGTTGCAGGAGGTGGGCAGCACAAGGGAGGAAGTGATTGTAAAAATATACCATGCCCAAAAATTCCTGCAGTGCCTTAATGGAGTCCGGACGTGGAAATTCCACCACCGCTTGAACCTTAGAAGGCAACGGAATTGCGCCTCATGACGAAATGTGGTGGCCTAAGAAGTCAATCCCCGGCAGCCCAAACTGACACTTAGCCGGACTGACGTTCAGGCCGTCTTCTTCAAGGCGCCCAAAAACTTGTTTGAGGTGCGACAGATGCTCTTCGGCTGACGGACTGGCCACAAATATGTCGTTGAGGTAGACAAACACAAATGGGAGGTCGTGTAACACCGAGTCCATCAACTGCTGAAATGTTTGGTCCACACCTTTAAGGCCAAATGGCATGTGCAGGTCTTCAGAAAGGCCAAACGGGGTAATTACCAGGGTCGTCCTCCACGTGCACGGGAACCTGGTGATAACCGCACACCAGATCCACCTTTGAAAAAATGGCAGAGTTCACCAAACACACAGAAAAATCTTGGATGTGCGGAATAGGATAATGGTCATTAGCAATGACGTTGTTAAGCCAACGAAAATCACCACACGGCCGCCACAACCCATCCGCCTTAGGTTCCATGCGAAGTGGTAAGGCCCATGGGCTGTTAGAACACCTCCAGCTCCCCCAGCCTCACACGGAAAAGTGGCAAAAGACACAGCATCAATCAAATGGTGGTTAGCAACATCAACAAGCAACCCATTTGTACACAGAAATCCACGTCAGCAATAGGTACTGTAATAGAAGCAATTACAAAGTCCAACTCAAAACTGTGCCCCTGGAAACAGAGTCACAGACCTTGTGCCAAATGTCTCAATGCAAGAACCGTTGGCTGAACTCAAACGCAGGCCGTTGCCCATTGCCAGTCTGTCCATGCTGGTTGGCGGGAGTAGGCTCTTCTGTGAGCCAGAGTCCACCTGTTCTCAAATGTCTCCCTGACAGCGAGTCTTTAATGAAGAGCAGCTCACCTCGTCTGCCAGCACCCACAGCTGCTACTGAGCGCTAGCTCTGGAGTTTTCCATCATCTCAAATATGCATGGGGGAACGCAGCACTTAGCTTTGCTGCCAAGCTGCAGATGGAAGAAACACAGACCTTTCCCGCGTCGTCTCCGGGCCACCACTCCAGCTACCACTGCTGGGTCCACGTCCTCCGTCGTGGGTAGCAGGATATCCGATGCCATGCTTTGCACAGCAAATTGCCTGGTAGCCAGCAGGACCTGATCAGCTTCTTCGGCCAAAGCTCGGTAGTCACCGGTTGCCAAATGTGGGGGGTTAGCCAAAACCGCGCGCACAGGTGACGGGAACTGCCGTAGGAATATGTATGGAAACAGGAAACCACCTTTGTCTGCTCCATGCAGTGATAGTATTCTGTCCATAAGGTCCACAGCTGTGCCGTCACCCAAGCCTGACAGGGAGGGGATTTTTTCCACTTTTTCTGTGGCAGATAGGCTATACCTCTTTTTGATGAACTTGCCTGGTAGCCAGCAGGACCTGATCAGCTTCTTCGGCCAAAGCTCGGTAGTCACCGGTTGCCAAATGTGGGGGGTTAGCCAAAACCGCGCGCACAGGTGACGGGAACTGCCGTAGGAATATGTATGGAAACAGGAAACCACCTTTGTCTGCTCCATGCAGTGATAGTATTCTGTCCATAAGGTCCACAGCTGTGCCGTCACCCAAGCCTGACAGGGAGGGGATTTTTTCCGCTTTTTCTGTGGCAGATAGGCTATACCTCTTTTTGATGAACTGTTTGATGGCGGTGTATTTACCGTGCTGTGGGGGCGCATGGAGCAACTGCATGGCATGCCGTGTGGACTACTGATCCAAAGCAGTGACGATCAAGTAATACCTGGTTACATCGGCAGTGATTCTTCACAGGTGGAACAGCACTTTAATATGCTGGAACCAGGAAGCCGGGTCGCTCTGCCAAAACTTTGGAAGCTTCACAGCCGCAGTGCAAGTGTGAGGGTCAGGGTGACACGGCTGACGAGGAAACGCAGTTTTCTTCTGTGTAGGACATGCTCGAATCAGGGTCACCAATGTGACAAGAGGAAGAAACACACAGGAGACGAAGGTGAGTTTTTATCTTTACTCCTCAACAGCCACTGAACAACTAACTGTGAACACTCTGGGACTGCAAAAACAGGGAAAAACAAACCACGCCCCCAACCCCAAATCCCACTGGGTGAGAGATACCTCTTCAGTCCGCCGCAAGGGCAGAATAACCATACTGACAACTGGAAAGAAACATAACTAAAAGAGTGGGACATGTTTGCAAACATGCCCCCCATGATACCCTCAGCCATTTCATATGAAAAGGCAGCCCACAAAATCCTCCTTCGGTAATCTCTGCTGGCCGATGTGAATCTAAAGAACTTGTATTTGGATTGCTATCACCACCTTTTATAAAATGGTGATAGCTACATGAGCCAGTTGTGCAACATTTTGGCATTTTCTATGTTTAAATTTAGCTAACATTGCCATAAAAAAGCATTGAAATCATTGTTTGTTGACACCTCAATGTGCCGTTAGTGTATGTTCATGAGATCAGTGACATAAGCGTAGACAGCCCTGTAGCTGTTACTTGAGTTTGCCTCATCAAAAAAAATGCAAGGCCAAGGCCATTACTACTGTAAGTCAGTTAGTCACTTGGTTATAGGTATCCGATTGAAAGAGCAATAGAGTGGTGTGAAAAAGTGTTTGGCCCTTTCCTGATTTCTCATTTTTTTGCATGTTTGTCACACTTAAAACTTTCAGATCATCAAACAAATTTAAATATTAAACAAAGATAACACAAGTAAACACAAAATGCAGTGTTTAAATTAAGGTATTTATTATTAAGGGTAAAAGAAATCCAAACCTACATGACCCTGTGTGAAAAAGTGACTGCCCCCCCACCCCCTGTTAAAACTGTGGTTTATCACATCTTTGGAGAGCTGAGTTCAATTTCTTTAGCCACATCCAGGCCTGATTACTGCAACACCTGTTCTCAATCAAGAAATCACTTAAATAGGACTTGCCTGACAAAGTGAAGTAGACCAAAAGATCCTCAAAAGCTAGACATCATGCTCAAATCCAAAAAAATTCAGGAACAAATGAGAAACAAAGTAGTTGAGATCAGTCAGTCTGGAAAAGGTTATAAAGCCATTTCTAAAGCTTTGGGACTCCAGTGAACCAGAGTGAGAGCAGTGCGGTGGCGCAGTGGTTAGCACTACACCAGCACAGTAACTCACCCTTGGCCATGGGATCCCTGGTTCGATCCCAGCTCCTGACCAACAGTGATCTGTGTGGAGTTTGCATGTTCTCCCCATGTCTGCGTGGGTTTGCTCCGGGAGTTCTCCGGTTTCCTCCCACAGGCCAAAAACATGCAGGTTAGGTTAATTGAAGACTCTAAAAGTGGCCCTAGGTGTGAATGTGTGTGTGAATGTAAAGGGATAGTGCCGTACCGTGGCTGCTTCATCCATCCAGGTGGATGCCCTCAATTTCCCCTCTGGGGATCAATAAAGTATACAAAATAAAAAAAAAATCAAATAAATTATCCACAAATGGTGAAAACATGAAACAGTGGCGAACCTTCCCAGGAGTGGCTGGCCAACCAAAATTACCCCAAGAGCGCAGCGATGACTCATCCAAGGGGTCACAAAAGACCCCCACGACAACATCCAAAGAACTGCAGGCCTCACTTGCCTTAGTTAATGTCAGTGTTCATGACTCCACCATAAGGAAAAGACTGGGCAAAAATGGCCTGCATGGCAGAGTCCCAAGACGAAAAACACTGCTGAGCAAAAAGAACATAAAAGCTTGTCTCAGTTTTACCAAAAAACATCTTGATGATCCCCAAGACTTTTGTGGAAAATACTCTGTGGACTGACAAGACAAAAGTTGAATTTTTTGGAAGGTGAGTGTGTGTCCCGTTATATCTGGAGTAAAAGTAACACAGCATTTCAGAAAAAGAACATCATACCAACAGTAAAATATGGTGGTGGTAGTGTGATGTCACATCTGGTTCCAAGGTTGTCATAGCCAGGAGTGGCACTGGGGTTAAGCTCCCAGTGCTCATAAAATGCTCCTTATGGCGTGCGTCTCAAAAAGCCTCTGACAACTAAGTCCAACTCCTAGCCTGCCTGTGTGGTTTAGTCTCTAAGCCTGGCGGAACTGCTTTTACTAATAGGAGAAGGGGCGACGGCGGATCTCTGGCGCCTTAAAACCAGATGCTTCGGGTAGATGGTGGCTCGTCAACCTGGAAAGGTAGCCCATCTAGGGGAAGGTAAACCCTGATTTCAAACCTCCACTGCCTTGCGGCACACCCGGTCACGGGAAAGGCTTCGGGAGTCAACCCTGAGGAAAAATCCGGAGTCGGAGCCCCTAAGGCAGTTCTCTGTTGTGCTCAACATCGTTCTGGCAGCTCCTGCGATGGCGCTGGTGCCAAACTATAGCAGCCCTGCTGTTCCTTTGGATTCATCAGTGACGTGGAGAGGGGGGACATGCTGCATGGGTAACATCTTGTCCTCCATATCTTCCTGCCCAGGCTTGAATCCTACCAACGCCCAACGCTGGAAGGTAGAACACCGGTGCGCATCGGCCTGTTCAGCCACAGGCGGTACTGTTCCAGCAGAGTAGACGTTTAGGATTCTCTTCCATGGTCATCATAGACCGACGGAGGCCGACGACGAGTGTGATGGTTTGGGGCTGTTTTGCTGCTTCAGGACCTGGAAGACTTGCTGTGGTAAATGGAACCATGAATTCTGCTGTCTACCAAAAAATCCTGAAGGAGAATGTCCAGCCATCCGTTCATGACCTCAAGCTGAAGCACACTTGGGTTCTGCAGCAGGACAATGACCCAAAACACACCAGCAAGTCCACCTCTGAATGGCTTAAGAAAAACAAAATGAAGACTTTGGAGTGGCCTAGCCAAAGTCCTGATCTTAATCTGATTGAGATGCTGTGGCATGACCTTAAAAAGGCAGTTCATGCTCAAAAACCCTCCAATGTGGCTAAATTACAACAATTCTGCAAAGATGAGTGGGCCAGAATTCCTCCACAGCACTGTAAAAGACTCATATCCAGTTATTGCAAATACTTGATTGCAGTTGTTGCTGCTAAGGGTGGCCCAACCAGTTATTAGGTTTAGGGGGCAATCACTTTTTCACACAGGGCCATGTAGGTTTGGATTTTTTTCCCCCATAATAATAAACGCCTTCATTTAAAAACTGCATTTTGTGTTTACTTGTGTTATCTTTGTCTCATATTTAAATTTGTTCAATGATCTGAGACATTTAAGTGTGACAAACACAAAAAACATGAGAAATCACGAAAAGGGCAAACACTTTTTCACACCACTGTATGCTGCTGGATCCAACTTCTTTATAATGTTCAGTTTAGCAGAAGGCCTTGGACTGTTTTTTTTTTTTTTTTTTTTTTTTTTTATCTGAAGCCAGTGTCCAAATTGTAATTTCCAAAACTTCTTGGCAAGTAATACCACACAGCCCTTCCGTGCTCAATGATTTCAATCACCACCGTAGAATATGGTTGAAATGTGTTGATATGGATAATATTGTCAAAAGACTGATTGTGATTGGTTGAAAAGTAAGAGTCCTGCCTCCTTCATTTTTTTTCTTAAATGCAAGGAGATAGAGAATTTTCCATAGCAACAAATATAAACTGATTTCTGATTGGCTGAATATTTTCAGAATGGAGGCTTGCCTTGCAGAGTGGTTAGCACTGCGGCAGCACAGCAACTCACCCTTGGCCAGGGGATCTTGGGTTCAATCCCAGCCCCCGACCAACAGTGATCTGTGTGGAGTTTGCATGTTCTCCCCGTGTCTGAATGGGTTTACTCCAGGGTTTCTCCGGTTTCCTCCCACATGCCAAAAACATGCAAGTTAGGTTAATTAAGATAAGATAAGATAAGATAAGATAAGCCTTTATTAGTCCCACAACGGGGAAATTCCAGGATTGCAACAGCACAGGGATAGCAACACTCAGAGCAAAAATCATAAGGCAATAAAAAAAAAAAAAAAAAAAAAAAAACAAGCAAGCAAGAGCAGCTAATATACATATGTACGTATTACTATAAAATATATATATATACACACACACAGAGACACACAGTGCAGAGCATTGTAGCTGGATGGAATAAATATATGAATATATGAACACACAGTGCAGAGCATTGTAGCTAGATGGAATAAATATGTAAATATATAAACACCCACAGTACGGAGCATTGCAGCTAGGTGGAATAAATATGCAAGTATATAAACACACACAGTGCGGAGCAATGTAGCTAGATGGAATAATATGTAGATATATAAATATATAAACACACCCAGTGCTGAGCATTGTAGCTAGATGGAATAAATATGTAAATATATAAACACACACAGTGCAGAGCATTGTTGCTAGATGGAATGAAACAGCATAACCGTCTACTTAGTTATCCTACATGGTATGATTATGTGCCCATACATATTCTCACCCTCCATAGCGACCGGTAAGTTCCTAGTTGTATGCCGGAGGGGACCATTGTGTAAGTCTATTGCATCTTTTGCATTCAAAAAACTATTAGTTGGCATCAAACTGGGGATTCTAAATTGTCCTTAGGTATGACTGTGAGAGTGAATGGTTGTCTGTCTCTCTGTGTTGGCCCTGCAATGAACTGGCAATTTGTCCAGGGTGTACCCTGCCTCTCGCCTAAAGATGCTGGGATAGGCTCCAGCCCCCCGCGATCCGAAAAGGATTAAGTGGAAGAAGATGGATAGATGGAAGGCTTGCCTCCTTTCATTTTATATTGCAACAAATTCAAACTACTTTCTGATTGGCTGATTAATGTTCCCACAGTGCCAAGCCTCCATTTTCCTCCTTTGGACTTCTCACAGGATTCTGACCAAATGTTATACAATCATCTCACATTAAACACCACCAGAGTGAAATTACAATGTTTTGAAAGAAAAAATCCACACGAAATAATATGTGTATTATCACAATTTATGCATCATTGCTTCTCCTTCTCAAATTTCTGAGGAGTCTCCACCTCCTTTGTCTCCTCTGATGAGCCGCCACTGCTGAAGACCTGACTTGGACTTGATAAAAACAATCACTTGTGAACATCTTTGCTTAACATATCTATCAGTGAGTCTGCTACTAGCAGTGTTGGGTAAGTTACTAAAAAAGAGTAACTAATTACAGTTACTAGTTGCTTCTTTTCAAAAGTAATTGAGTTACATTACTAATTACTGCATGATTAAAGTAATTAGTTACTTGGAAAAGTAACTTTAACATTACTTTTAAATGCATGATTAAATCATCTTGCACAAATAGCAAGAAAATTTAATTAATGGATTACATTACTACTTATTAATGGCAGGCTGAAAACAGACTATGTCAGACAGAGTTTTTAGAACATGTTCAGTCTGCTTTATTCTGCTTTGAGAGCTCTTATTGTGGGAAAAATCTGAAGAAAATCAACACGATATTGCCAGTAATTTCCTCATTTTGGAGTGAGAAATAGGGTTTGTGGAGTGAGAGAGGGAAAAAGAGTGACACTCCAAAAGAGTGAGAGTTGGCAACACTGCATAAAGCTGTCCCTGTATATCTTACCTTTATGATATGGATTTAATCCGGTGTGCAGTGATCCAAAGAAAATGTCCATTATCCACAGTCCAAATGTTTGCTGTGACAGAGACATGATCCAGTCCCTCAAATTTCTTTTCTAGATCAAAATCCATTTTTGAATAATTTTTATCCAGGTAGCAAGTAAATGTGTTTTATCTTCAATGGCTCACAGTCTCAGCTGTCTGATGGAAAGTCATTGTTTATATCATGTCTTCAGTCTGTAACAGCGTATCTGGCAATCACTTTAATTCTTGCTAGGTCACCAACTGTCCAGTTGCATACCTGTGCTTGAAATCCAGCCATGGCTGTTGAGACTCTAGGATTGCCACCCATCTTGTAAAATACAGTATTGTCCTGTTTTTTACACTAAAATAATGTGTCCTGTATTGAATGAATAAAGGACGCAGTTTGTCCTGTATTTACTAGGTTCCTTTAGCGCAACATCATCTCATCCTTATTATGCATGTTGCCCTCCTACTCAGTAGTTGTTGGTTGATTTGTTTACTTTTATGAGCATGAAGTCATCGCTCGACAGTGATTAGGCGAGAGATAGCCGGGCGGGCTCAGCAGCCATAGCAGCTTGCCGGCTTCTCACAGACCAATATGTCTACGACTGCACCATGTCCCAGTAGGCCACCCTGTGCATCAGTCAAATGTAAAACATTTGCAAAAGTACCGACATGAGTGGGAAGAACTCAGTGATTAGCTTGACAGCATCAATGACGATAAATACAAGGCGAACTGCAAAGTACTCTCAACTTTACAGAGTCCTGCCCAGAGTTCTACTGCAGTGTTTTGAAAGACAAACATCTACTCATGGCTGCAAGACGTGACAAGAAATACACGTGGAAAAAGAAGTAACACAGTTAGGAAATAAGAAGGCTGTGGACTGTTTTACAATTGTTGTACTCTACACAAATAGAAAAAAAAGTGTTGATAAACAAGTTGTACAGTTCTACTCTTAAATAAATTATCTGCACACTCAGATTTTTTTAAGGGGGTTCTTTCATTTGGAGTAAACAGGAACATTTTGACTTTGAAACTTTAAAGTAATAAACATTGTCAATGAAGCACTTCAAACTTTGGCCTATGGATACTATGTTAAAGGGCCTATATCATGCAAAATCGACTTTTTTGAGCTTTTAAGCATGTTAGAATGTTAATTCCTCACCAAAAACACCCCCAAAGTGGTATTTTGCTCCATTCACGCATCTCTGAGTATTCCTCCTCAACCCTGCTCTCTGAGCTGCTGCTCCGCCCCGTCCCTGATAATGACTGGGTCCCCACGTTCATACGTATGAACGTGGGTGAGCCGCCCACTCCAGGAAGTGCCTGTGCTGCCAGTACCGCCCCCAGGCTAACGCACACACCCACTTTCTCCGCGCAGCTAACGGAGCGGTGATCGGCAAAACTCTTTCACTTTAGCATTGACGCTGTCAAGAAGTAGTTCCTCTCGCACCTAATCTGCTCAGTGACAACAACTGTTTGCTTTTTTACGTAAGACAATGTCTTCTAAGTTTTTGTGGGTGGAACCCAGCGACACGCTGCAGCAGCCGGCTCAGGGGTTACGTCATGAAATGGGTGGCAGCCACAAGAAGGAGAGGCTGAGCCTCAGAGATCGAGGCATCTTACTTCCGGGTTGGAAAAGTAGCTCTCGAAAATAACTCATATTTCATAAGAAATTCATTTCTCCAGTGTACCAAAGGTAATATACTATCACATACATGCATATAGTTTACTCTGAAAGGCTTAAAATAGCATGATATAGGCCAGGGGTCACCAACGCGGTGCCCACGGGCACCATGTCGCCCGCAGGGACCACATGAGTCGCCCGCAGGCCTGTTCTAAAAATAGCACTACTCGCAAGTGAGCTGCGTCTAAGATGTAATTTTTTCTGCCGCTATTTTTTAAAATCACACTTGCATTTATATAGATTTTAAAATGACAATGTCTTAAAAATAAAAAAAATGAAAGTATGTTTATTATACGTGAAGTTAAGGTGAACTCTGACCTAGTTCAAAGGTCAGTATTGTGCGCATGACAAAACCTTCGCGCTGGAGCGTAAGCTAGCGGGTAGTGAAGATGGTGAACGCAGTGCAGTTTCCTAGCCCAAAAAAAAAGACAGAAAATTTATCATTTTCAAAGTGAGCGGGAGGAAGAGTTCTTTTTTACTACCGTGAAAGGAAGCTGCGTGTGTTTCATTTGCGAGACGACGGCGAAGCGGCACTTCAACGCGTCATGAAACTGCTGCCCACTCTTTTTTTTTGTACCCGTAGGTAGATTTGTTCTGCAGTCCGGTGACAAGCCACCAGCTGCCGGTCGCAAGCACCCCTTAACTCCCTAACCTGCATGTTTTTGGCATGTGGGAGGAAACCCACGCAAACACGGGGAGAACATGCAAACTCCACGCACATCACTGTTGACCAGGGGCAGGGATCGAACCCACGATCCCCGCGATCCCCCGGCCGAGGGTAAACTGTGCTGCCGCGGTGCTAACCACTGTGCCACCGTGCACATAAGCACTCTCAGCGCTGTTTAGCGTCTCCTCATGAAAGGACAGCGCTGGTTATTACTCCAGCATGATTCTTGGCAAGAACTGTATGGATATAATTCCAGTGAAGAAGAACACACAAAAGTGTGTTTATTAAATGTAACAGATTTTGAGCAGAATTGCAGCAGATTTGTTCAGTTAAAAATGTGATAAGATTTATTTAATATGAAAGTTGATTTTTCTTAAATGTTGCATAACTTTTTCAAACATGGTTCAACATAGTTCATGAATTAAAAGGGTTTAGTTTTTTATGGTTAAAAGGGACTGGTGAAAACTGGACATTTTTTTAATGAAATGTAGAAGTGATCATCTGAACAACTGCTGAGATTAATAAAAATAAAGTGTTGAATATTGATCTTGTCTGTTACCCACTCTAAGTTATTGATAATTATTTATTTATGTGTGTGTGTGTGTGTGTGTGTGTGTATATATATATATATACATATATATATATACACACACAATTTGTTATTTTAGAGGAGTGTGTCAAGCTGGTGCCCTTCACATGACTCGATACCCATGAAGTAGCTCTTGGTTTCAAAAAGGTTGGTGACCCCTGATATAGGCCCTTTAATACTTTATTTAAACAATGATTAAGTGATGATAAACCACAACTACACAACCACAGCTAGTTATAATAAACCACAACCCAGTGAAGGAGATAGGAGAGAGGAGGATGATGGCTAAGCTGTCATCTCTGCTGAAGTCCAAGTCCCACCCTATGTGGGACATGCTGAACACACTGAGGAGCTCATTTAGCAGGTAGGCTGTGCCATCTTAAAGGTGCCTTCACACCAAACGCGAACAAACGACTTTTTCGCGCTACACAATTACATTATAACTCAATGTAAACATGCAAATTGACATGAATTCACCACCTGAGTAAGATGCAGACAGGCAAAGTTGCCTTTATAACTTCTGTAACTGTGTTCAACCTGCTGTGGAAATCCCCAAAATAATGTCATGCTTAGGTTTACATTGTCCAACCGGGGACTCGCCTGAAAAAGTTGTCCCTGCCTCCAAAACTTCACAAGATAATGGGTGTTTACATTGCTAGTTTGCTAGCCTTGTTAGCATGTCCATGGCAGGAATCTGTGGGTAAATAACTCCAACATCCCGATTCAGCTGAAGAGCTCCCAATCCTTCTGTCTGCAAGTGAGTGGCAGTCTCATTTTCAAACTAGTTTACTCTCCAATGTTGATACTTTTACTCCGATGATGGCACAATCTCAAACCTAGCGCTATTCCTCAGACGTGAACGTACGAATGTGTGATTTTGCGTTTACACACCTCTTTCCATTGACTTTGTATGCATTCGCGCCACCCATTCACATTTGGTGGGAAGGCACCTTAAGTGCTCGAGGGAGAGGTTCCACAGGTCCTTCCTACCTACGGCTGTTAGACTTTATAATCTAACCGTTGCTGCTCATAGAGGCCGTTTTAAATATCACAACTTTGTACAATAGAGATAGTCCTCTCCAATACACAACTTATACGATTACAATTATTACCGAGGGTGGCACCAACACTGTTCATTCAAATGTGAAATGTACTGTCTTGGTCTATATTTATATTTTGTCGGGTAATTTAACTAACTGTAATGCTGTTGATAACATCTAGCTGCAATGCTCCTGCACTGTGTATACAACTCTATAGTACGTATGTATATTTATTTATTGCTTTTGCTAACCAATTCTTGTCTTATTGTCTTATTTACTATTGCTCTGAGTGCTGCTGCAATCCCTTAATTTTCCCATTGAGGGAGTAATAAAGGCTTGTTTTATCTTAACTAGCACCCCACACATCACCTTGGAGCGGGGCGGGGAGAAGAGGTCCTTTATTTTTCTTCATTGAAGGTGGCAACCCTAGTTGAGACGAGTATTTCTACTTTTCATCCAGCTGTGGCTGTTCAGAATACAGTAGTTCCACTAACACGGTGTTAGTTGTTAGCATAGCTAGCCGTTACTTAGCACTAGCTTTGTTGAAGCTTGTTGGTGTTTTTAGGTGCTTCTGAAGCTTTTTAGGGCTTTTTTAACTTAAGTGGATCACAGTCCAGTTGTCTGATGGAAACTTACTGTTGATATGTATTCATTCTGTAATGACATATCTGGCAATCAGTCAGTTTAATTCTTGCTAGGTTACAAACTGTCCAGATGCATACCCGTGATTGAAATCAAGCCATGGCTATTCAGATATAGTAGATCCACTTCATAGTGTCAGTTGTGAGCATAGCTAGCCGTTGCTCAACACTAGCTTTGTCGGAGCTTGTTGCTGTTTTCAGCCGCTTCTGACGATTGCAATAGGTCTCAACTGACACTTAGTTTGCAACCCACCAATATGCTTTTGTCTTTAACCGTGACAAAGGAAAAATAGTCTGTCCATTTCCACAAAAACAAAGCAGCTTCATCTTTTCCTCCACTCAGTAATGAAGACTCAGGCTCTTTGCAACAGGTCACGTTGACTGATGGCTCATCTCAGCTACAGTATATTAATTTATTTGCGATAAAAATATCTAGCCATATTAATAAAATGAGTAACAAGAAACACATCTGATCAAATTTCAGTAACTGTAACACATTACTGAATTTTTAAACAGTAATTTTGTTACACAGCACGTTACTGCAAAAGTAGTGGCTTTACAGTAACGCAAACTGTAACTTTGTAAAGCCTAGTTTATGCACCTGCATCACGTCATCGCCATTGCCAGCGGATGACGCCTACGCAGTCCTCTGCAAAATTTACTTCCACGCCGGTTTGTGTTATAATAAATAAATAGTGACGTTAATTACATATTACACAAAGTGCTTGCATACACATATCTCTTAGATCCACATACACACACAAAAAAAGTGCTTTAGCTCTACACATACACATATGCACACACACACAAACTCCACAGGAAAGTTTCTGTTCCTGTTTCCATATGTGGGCATGGGAAAAGAGAAGACATCTGGACAGGATGGAAGTCATAAAAGAGCTGAGTTGACATCTGAAGCTATTTGGACACTGAAAGGACCTAATTTGAACAATGGCCAGCATATTGTTGGAACGTTGCCTGGAAACGCCTACTGGAAGCCTTTTTATAGCTGTGAATTCCTTTGTGCGGGGTCCTTTCCAGGAGAGGGAGCTGGGAGGTCCCACAGCCCATGTAGTCTGACTCCCTGCGTGGTTCAATAAACGATAAGCTGAGAAATAGTATATCTTCTGTGATTATTGGTTGGTTAACTGAAAAGATTCTGCTAACTGTCCAAAAAATTAATTTTTACATCTGTCAGCATCAGTTTGCAATCCACCACCCAAACAGTAGGTGGTTGCGGGGTCTCAGTGGATGTGTAGAGTACTTCCTGTCTTCTCCACACATATTTCCTGTTTTTGTCAGCGCAAGCGATGGCGACCACACAAAAATGAATTTTGATGCAGATGGCCCTTATAAACATTGAACAACAGCTTGTTCTACTACAAGCGATGCAACACAGAAAGCAGAGAAGGCAGAGGAGATGGTCTGTGCGGCCGCTGAACCCACAGAGATAGACACAGGGTGAATTTCCCATGCTAAACCAGCCACTGAGACACATAGATGAAGAAACGGCGGCATCTTCTGAGAGAGCCAATTTGGATCGATGCTGATGGAAAACAAACTGAATCTACCCCCGCCCACCAATCTTCCTGGGACAACAGTCACAGATCCCCATGTGATCGTTGGCCATACTGCCTTTCCTCTTCACAGTAATCTGATGCAACCGTTTCCAGGTATGTCACTGACAGTGGTACACAGTGTGACTATAAGAGGGGATGCAATGGAACAGAATTCTTGGCAGTTGCAGGGCAGTTACCATAGTTACCCAGCTGTACTGGATTTATGGGTTTTTTATAGGTAATTTAACGTTGGTACAAGTATTACATTATAAATATGAATGTGAGTAGGAATGAAGATTTACTCTCATTACACTCAAATCCTCGTTAGGGGCACCAGTCCATATAATGGACAATTTTATTAACAATTCTTTATTTGTACCAATTATGAATCAGTCTCAAAATAACCCTTTGTGAGTTCTTGTCTCTGATGATCAAGAAGATGGATATGAAATCAAACAATAACTCCCATATGTCTTTCAATGGTTTAATAAAAGATGTCAAAATAGGTTAACATATTTGGATGACTTTAAAAGAGAATTCACATGTATCATGGGCATCATAGACTGTTACTGAGTTACTTATGAATCACGCATTTGTGGAACCAAATGGAGCATAGTTTAATTTGTCAGTATACTGGAAATTGGAAAACCATAAAATAGCATTGTTTAAGAAAAGTGGATGCAATTTTATGAAGAAAGTGATAATTAACTTTATAAAAATTTAGAAAATTTGTGTTACTCTGAAAAAGAACAAATTAATGAAAGACAACATGCATTTTAAGATTCTGATGGGGGTTTCCATAAAATTAGGTTAAAAGAACTTATACCACGAATATTCTGAAGAATTAAGGTAAGTTAACAACAGACTGTCAGCCAAGCAGAATCATTGCGTCCCAGTAGGTAGCAGGCGGGTCCACTGGACTCTGTTGGGAGACTGGCAGACAGGCTCCTTACCACTGTTATGGCCTACTCCCAGGATCACAAAAGGCTGGTTTCCAGCAAGCTGGGTGAGGTCTCCTCTGATCCACTGAAGAATGAATTAGTTTATTGTACAAAGTTTCATCAGAAATCCAAAATGGAACAAAACATGCCACAGACCCACTTCTTATGATGTTTGTGGCTTAAATGAGTTGGTTTAAGCTTAGAAAAAATCAAACAAAGCCTTCTTGCACGATGATTTAAAGAAAAAGAAGATTAAAATAAGAAAAACGAATTTTAAAGAAAAGAAACAGGATCTTCACAGAGCATGACAAATTCTGGGCCTACTTAA
Source organism: Pholidichthys leucotaenia (assembly GCA_020510985.1). Lineage (NCBI taxonomy): Eukaryota > Metazoa > Chordata > Actinopteri > Cichliformes > Pholidichthyidae > Pholidichthys > Pholidichthys leucotaenia. The sequence goes on along the minus strand of CM035840.1, from coordinate 126,269,189 downwards.
AGAGAGGAGAAAAATGGAGGAGCAGAGAAAGCTCCTTACAGCTCAGCCAATGCCCCAGAACAGACTGAACAACGGGCGATAAAAATCAAGTTTTCTCTAGTGTTGCAGGGTGGTCTAAGACTTCACGAAACCTGAGCTGGCCCAATTATATTTGAGCTTCTTGGTTTGTCAAAAGTCATAAACTGAAAAAAAAAAAAAAAAGGTGAAGATAGGTGTTAGGAACCCATTGGTCACATCACAGTTCAGGGCTCTGTGGGTCTCCCAGCAGAAAGAGGAAGGGAGAGAGACATTTGATATGAGAGTGAGATCCTCCTATAGTATGTGTACAACCTATGAAAGCATAACTTCTTTAAACTTTAGTGACTAAGATATTCTGCTTGATAAAGGAGCATAAAGCACATCTACATTGTAACTCTAATTAATTTGTGATAGTAAGCATGCAAAACATTAAATTCTTCACTGAAAATAGAGGAACGCATATTTTCATATTGATAAAAGCATTTGAACCCTCATTGTCCATCCCCAGAGTTCAATCAGGTCTTCAGTAGTAGATACTGTCTTAAAAGAAAGAATATGAGTTAGTTTATTGTCCATAACCCATAAATTCCACTGCAAAGAGAAAAGTTAAATATTCCTGATTCAGCCACCAGATGGCACTGTGAAACTGTCTGGCTGTTTTCCCACACGTCTTGACATTGTCAACTGTAAATCTGCTGATTAGGAACATTCCTTTGCCAAAGAGTCTTGGAGAAAGGGAAAAACTTCAACTTTATGGCCGATGGATAGGGTTACAGCTCTAGTCTTTGGGTGAGAAAGCAGTTCATGTCCAGATCTTTGAGGTGAAACAATTTTCCTTCAGCAAAGAATGATTTTAATAAATTGGAACTCAAGGTCACACTACACAACACATGTGGCAGCTTTAGTTTGTATGCAGTAAAACATAAAATCACACAAAATATTTAGTCACTGTAGCATCATCTTTTTTTTCCACAATATCTTTATTGAACCTTTTTTTTAACAAACATGACACAATCAAACACTAACACTAAAGTACTACAAAAAAAAATGCACTAAAAACACCAACAACCACCAACAAAATCAAGTCTTCAACAATGCTCCTCTGTTTAGTCTAGACAATCCATTACATAAGTATACATATTATGTTCACCAGTTTGGAATTTACAAGGTCCACACACATCATTCACCTTCTTCTTCAAGAGTTATGTTTAAATTTTTTACATAATCAATAAAAGGTCTCCATATATTCTCAAACACAATTTCCTTTGATTTCAGTATGTATGTAATTCTTTCTAATGGAAGGTTTGTTAACATCTGTCTTAACCACTGAGTCACATCTGGTCTATGAGTCTTTTTCCACAGTAGTGCAATACATTTTTTGGCATTAAGCAAACTGAGGTCTATGAATGTTCTTTCACTTTTATTAAAGTTATGCTTTTCTGGGTACAGACCCAACAAAAACAGTTTAGGATTCAATATGATTTGTTTTGAAATTATTTTTTCAATTGTTACCCTCACCTCTTCCCAAAACATTCTAATTATTCTACATTCCCATACACAATGAAATAGGGTTCCTTTACTTTCCATGCATTTTGTGCACGTATCTGGTATGTTTTTGTTATATCTATTTAACTCCTCAGGTGTAACATACATCTGCATTAACCATTTAAAATGTATCAATTTAAGACGTACATTTATTGATTTGGTTTGAGCTTCTGTACAAGCCAATTCCCATTGTTCCTCTGAAATTTCAGTTTGCAGATCTTCTTTCCAGTAGTTTAATCTTTTCTGTGAGTTTTCACTTGAGGATAGTGTCAATGAGTTATAAAACTCTGAAATAATACCCTTTCTTTTACTATCTTTCATCAACATTTTTTCCAAGAATGAGTAAATAGGTCGAGTGAGAGCTTTATTTTGATTTGATCGAATAAAGTTCCTAAGTTGAAGATATTTAAAAAAATGTGTTCTATTAAGATTAAATTTGATCTCAGCTCTTCAAAAGACATTATGTTATCTGCACATGACAGATATAAATCTTGAATCTTTTGAATCCCTTTTAAATTCCATACTTTAAATACAGCATCCGCTCTCCCTGGTTTAAAATATTGATTACCCCATATTGGGCTAAATTGTGACAGTAAGTGTGGTTCTTTTAAATAGTTTTTAGTTTCACACCATATTTTGATCATATGCTTTACAAATGGATTTTTAACTTGTTTTTGTAATTTTTTTGCCAAATCTGAGTATATGAATATGGGAAGAGGTAAAGGTAAATTGTATGATTCCATTTCAGTCCAGTGAGGGAGATCATTTGATGAAAAATAATATGTCATAGACCTCAGTTGTGCCGACCAATAATACAACATAAAATTTGGACATTTCAGACCTCCACGATCAAATGGTAAATATAATAAAGACAGACGTAATCTAGCCCTCCTGTTGTTCCATATAAATTCCACTAACTTTTTTTTAATTCTTGAGAATAAATCTAAAGGTGGTGGTAAGGGAATGTATTGAAATAAATAAAGTATTTTAGGTAAGATATTACTTTTAAGTATATTGATTCTCCCGATCATCAACATTGGTAGTGACATCCATCTCTGAAGTAACTCATTAATATCTGTCATTAAGGCTTCATAATTGACACTGGAGACTGATTCTAGCTTAGGCACAATTTGGATTCCTAAATATTTAAACTGATTTACAACATTGAATTGATTTACCTCAGGGGCTGGGTAATTTCTCTGGGTCTCATTTAGCATTAATATTGAAGATTTAGTTTTATTTATTTTATATCCTGATATTTCCCCCAAATTCTTTATTAAATTCAACAAGGTCGGAATTGATTTTTTAAGATTCGACATAAACAAAATTATGTCATCGGCATACAGGGAGATTTTATGTTCTGTTGGTCCAACTTTAATTCCATATATTTGTGACTGTAAATGTATCGCCATCGCTAAAGGTTCAATTGCCATAGTAAACAGTAAAGGTGAAAGTGGACAGCCTTGTCGACATCCTCTATTGATTTTTATTGATTTTGAAATATTACTATTTGTTAGGATTTCTGCTGTAGCATTATTGTATATTATCTGAACCCATTTTATGAAATTATTTCCAAGTCCAAACCTTTGTAAGACTTCAAAAAGAAAGGGCCATTCGACTCTATCAAAGGCCTTTTCGGCGTCCAGTGATAGGAGAGCTGTATCCGGTGCTTCTTTATTAGAATAAATAATATTAAATAGTCTTCTTACATTATGGAAGCCTTGTCTTCCCTTTATAAAGCCATTCTGATCTCGATTAATAATATTTGGTAAAATTTCTTGTATTCGTCTTGCTAAAATTTTACAGATTATCTTAAGGTCGGCGTTTAATAGGCTTATTAGTCTCATATTTTCACATTTATTAGAGGGTTTACCTGGTTTTGGCAACAGTATAATTAAGGCATTATTCATGTATGATGGTAAATTACTATTTTGAAATGCTTCTAAAACCATTTCCAAAAAAGGTTTTATTAATTTATTCTTAAATTTTTTATAAAGGTCAACTGGAAGACCATCTGGTCCTGCACTTTTTCCTGATTTCATATTATCAATGGCTAGCCCAACTTCTTCTTGACTAATTTTAGACTCCAGTATCTCCCTGTTTTCATTTAGAATACACGGTATAGATAGTTCGTTCAAAAACCCATTTAGTTTTGTTAAGTCAGATTCATTTTTGGTATCATATAATTTTTCATAGTAATCTCTAAAGGCTCTATTAATTTCTAAAGGATCTATAAGTACCTGTCCGTTACTTATAATACTGGTAATTGGTGTTTTAAATTCTAATTGTTTAATCTGCCATGCCAATAATTTTCCTGATTTTTCACCTTGTTCATAAAAAGATTGTTTCAATCTTAGAAGACTCGAGGCAGCTCTATTCGCTGATTTTTTTGTCATATTCAGCTCTCAAAATCAGTAATTCGTTCTCCAACCTTGGATCACTTCCTGCATACACTCTTTCTTGAAGAATTTTTATTTTATATTCCAATTGGACTCTCTCCTCTCGAGTCTTCTTAGATTTTGAACCTCTATAACTAATAATATGTCCCCTAATACAAGCTTTGAAAGCCTCCCACTTTACACATGCTGATGTTTGTGTAGTATTGATGTCAAAGAACTCATCTGTTTTTCTATGTACTTAACAAATTCCTCATCCTGAAGCCATTTATGCTGAAATTGCCATCTACCTGGTTCCTTTGTCAATTTCTTATCTACATATATTAGACAGCAGGGTGCATGATCAGAGATCACGATGTTATCATAAAAACAGTTTTGAATCTTGGACCTTAATTCTGTGGAGATCAAAAAATAATCAATACGTGAGAATGTCTTGTAGGTATTGGAATAACAAGAGTAAGCTTTAACTTGTGGTTTCATTTCTCTCCATATATCTAGCAATCTCAGTTCTTTCATAAAATGATTAATGGTCATCCTACAACCATTGTGCGTACAGTCTAGTCCTGTTGATCTATCTATACCGGGATTCAATGTACAATTAAAATCCCCTGCTATTATATGTTGCCCTGTAAGTGATGATAAGATAAGAAATAAATTAGCAAAGAACTTTTGATCATCTATATTGGGACCATATAGGTTCACCAAATTTATATTTTCTAATAGCAAAGATCCTTGAATGATTAAATATCTTCCCAATTTGTCTCCAATTACATTTTTCACTTGAAATGGGACTGATTTATGTATGAGAGTCATAACTCCCCTGGCTCGGGATGAAAATGATGAGGTGAAAACACTTCCTTGCCATCTACTCCTAATTCTTTTTACATCCTCCTCTATTAGATGAGTTTCTTGTAAAAACACAATTTTTGAACCCATATCTTTTATTTTATTCATAACTTGTTTAAGTTTTTTTAATTTTTGTAGACCTCTGCAATTCCATGAAGTTAAATTAAGATTAACGCTTTGGTTTATGATCAATAGGGAGTTTGGGATTACCTTGCAGTGTAAACATGCTCATACAGAGAAGCAAAAACATGAGTGGTTGAACATTCATCCTACAAACTACACACAAACAAATTCCCCCTTCCCACATTTGTGGTAATCCCCCCAAAATCAAAAGAAAAATTCTGTCTCCCGATATAGCCATCGACCGCTCCACACCCACGAGGATCAGCCAAAGCCACTCCTTCTTCATCCTCCCAATCACCCTAACTCTACTGCTTTTAATGACATAACATTAACTCTCTTCTGTAGTTTTCCAACATAACTCCAAAATTTTTAGCAACTTTGTACATCATAGTTTTTTTTTTGTTTTTTGTTTTTTTTTTAATATATAATACAATCTATATTTTGTAAACTTGCTATTTGCTTCAAATCAGTCAGATGCCTGTGCAAATGCTTAAATATTCTACCTTATATTTTGTTCATGCTTAGCTCCCACCAGTCTCTTCTTGGATCTTCTTGATGAACTCCTGCGCCTCCTCTGGGGTCTTGAAGATGTGTGTTCTGCCCCCATACGTGGTCAACAGTCTCGCAGGATAAATTACACCATGACGAATCCCAAGGTTGCGCAGCTCTTTACGTACGGGATCAAACTGCTTCCTCAATTGTTGGATTCCTGTGGCCAAATCTGGGTAGAACCGCACCTGCTGGTCCTGGTGTTTAATCTGCCCTTTAGCTCGCGCAGCGTTGAAGATCTTCATCCTGTCTCTGTTGCTGAGGAAATTCATAATAAGCGTCCTCGGTGGTCCCTTATCTCTCCGTGGGCCGATACGATATGCGCTTTCCAGAACGACTGCTGATTGCAGCTCCGCGCTGCCCAGCGCCTCCGGAATCCACTTTTCCAAAAAGGAACATGTGTCCCGACCTTCGGATTCCTCCGGTAGACCCACCAGCCTCAAGTTGTTCCGTCTCGACCGGGACTCCAAGTCCAAGACATTATCTTCCAGACATTTATTTTTTTTTCCAAAGTGCGCACCTTTAATTGAAGGCTAGTGACATCATCTTCAGCACTAGAGACACGAAGCTCTACCTGCGCCATTCGCTCTACACAGTCACCCAATTCTTTTCTCATTCCTTCCAACGCTGCCATAATCCCATCAAATATAGCGGAAAAGTCTGCTCTCATTGAACTAATGGCATTAAGCACTGCACCTGTGCCGTTTCCCACAGTCACCGCACCGCTGCTAGCTTCCTCCGCCATATATGGAGCTTTATCTGCTGCATCACAGACGTGAAAGTCCGTTAATTTGGACTGTTTCGGCGGTTCGCTTTTTCCTCTACCTGATTTTCCAGCCTTAGGCTTCACCGACATATCCTCGCCCAAACGCTGGGATAGGTTCTGTCCCAAATGAGAGAGTTATTTGCCGATTTTTCTTCTCTAGGAGCAGAGCAGAGTGAGACGTGTCCTTCTCACGTGGCCGCCATAACCGGAAGCACTGTAGCATCATCTTGCTTTGGCTCATCAATAAAATTATTCTTCATCTTAAAGATAATGTTTCACCCAGGAAAAGGCCAGTCAAGAACTGGTTTCTCATCCCAGGACCACAGCTGAACCAACATTCCTTTGTTAAGCAAACCTAATGAATGCTCTCAACATATTAACTTACATCATAAATAAACTGGAAACGCTCTTTCGCCTGACCATTTTTTGGGTAATAAAACGTGGACAAAGAACAGGCATCTCAAACTTTAAAGGCATTTTCTAAGGCTCTAGGCATCCACAGCTCAACACTACCCCTGGTGGACGTCTCTGGAGTAGACACTCACTTTTGACTTACACTGATTAACTGAAATTAACTCTTTCTTCAAGTTTCATTTCTCAGGACAATTCTAAGGACGCATTTGTTGAAGATCACTGCCTCTGTGGGACTCTGATATTCTCTGGACTGTGGAGAAGTGTGGAAGGACGAGGCTGAGTTTATTTCTCAAGACCAGTTTTATTCACATTCACATTCTCCAACATCCAAAAACAGAAAAAAGGAAATGCATCCCCCAACATCTGTCCCTTTTATACCCCAGGACATCAAAGCACACAGTCACATTGTCTTTTAATCCCAAATCACAATGCATCCCCCTCCAGGTCTTCTCGCCTCCACCTAAAGTCCTGGTGGTTAGGAAATCTCTCAAGGCCATCTCTTTGCATACAAAAGGCCAGATTTCACATCCTCCTGTTACCCCTAGGAGGTTCAGTCCTTTTGTTCCTCTGAGACGTGAAGCATACAATAAGCATACAGTAATATACCTGTGAAGCATATGAAACTCACATATGTGCACCACAGGACAATCAATAATGGGTTTGAAATATATTAATCCTTGATTTTAAATATGTGCATATTAAAATGTTTAAATGAATTTTATTCTTGCATGTTAACCCTTTGAGCATGTAGAATTTTTGTCAGGAAAACACAGAGTTTGACCTCAAATTTTCAAATGATAATAGCTTTAGAACGGTAATAGTTAGAGGCAAAATTCCAATTACAAAAATGTTGCAGAGGAATCCAAGTGTCTGCCAAGTGAACTTGCATCTATGCATAGTGCATAATTGGACCTAATTTGCATATTGCAACAATCAAAATTTTATTATAAGACTATAGCTTCACAATGATTATAGTTAGATGCACAGTCCCAATTACAAAAGTGTTGCAGAGGTACCCAAGTATCTGCCAGGTGAACTTGCATCCATGCATTGTGCATAATTGGACCTAATTTGCATATTGCGACAATCCAAATTTTACAACACTACAGCTCCAGAACAGTAATAGATGCAAAGTCCCAATTAGAAAAATGTTGCAGAGGAACCCAATTGTCTGCCAAGTGAACTTGCATCCATGCATAGTGCATAATTGGACCTAATTTGCATATTGCAACAATCCAAATTTTATTATAACACTATAGCTTCAGAATTACAGTTAGATGCAAAGTCCCAATTATAAAAGTGTTGCAGAGGTACCCAAGTGTCTGCCAGGTGAACTTGCATCCATGCATTGTGCATAATTGGTAGAAAATGGATGGATGGACAATTTTTATTTCACACACTGTCACCACATGGTCGTTTTGTCCCATCATTGACAAAATTACTAAAAATCATTCAAAACAAAAACAGTTTTGGTGTCACACTGTCACCACATGGCCTTTTGTCCCTTCATTTGCCCCTTCATCTTCTACCACTCCGGAAAAGCGGTAGAAGATGGATGGACGGACAATTTTTGTTTCACACTTTGTCAACACATGGTACTTTTGTCCCTTCATTTGTTCCTTCATCTTCTATCGCTCCGGAAAAGTGGTAGAAGATGGATGGATGGACAATTTTTATTTCACACACTGTCACTACATGGTCCTTTTGTCCCATCATTGACAAAATTACTAAAAATCATTCAAAACAAAAACAGTTTTGGTGTCACACTGTCACCACATGGCCTTTTGTCCCTTCATTTGCCCCTTCATCTTCTACCGCTCCGGAAAAGCGGTAGAAGATGGATGGATGGACAATTTTTGTTTCACACACTGCCACCACATGGCCCTTTGTCCCATCATTGACAAAGTCACCAAAAATCATTAAAAAAAACCCACAAATCTCATGGCACATTTGTTTCACACTAAACTAAAATGAAGCAAATGAAACAGTTTATCCAACAAATATGTACCTGTTTGTTTCGTCGGTCACAAGCATCTAGAATTCCGGAGTCCAAAAAAGCGACACAAAATCAGTGGCGGGAGCAGATGACAGGTCCTTCTTTCCACGATATCCAACTGGCTGCTCAAATGCTTTCAGCCATGGCTGATAAACTTCTTCATCTCTAAGAAGCTCTCAGCCGTCAATGTCCAAACCTCCCACCGCATCGCCACTACCTATTGTCCTGCCAGCGTGCACACGTGGCACACGTTGATGAGCACCGGCAGTGCGCTCTTGCCCAGCCAAACGTCGCCCACGGGCTGCTCTGGACCTTTTCGCTCCGTGACCACGGTTTGGCAAAACAGTGCAATCTGCAGACGAGGCTCCTGTGCCATTTTGGGCACAGCTGGACACAGAAAACGCAGCTGCAGTGTCGCACACAAGATGTCCGTCTACACTTTCACAAGAACTGCTTGCACCATTGTCCGAAGGCACACAATCGAGCTGGACTCTAACGCAGATGACGAACTAGGGCAAAGCTCCTCCTCTGAACTCAGGAGCGGCGAATACCAACACTAAAACCTCTTCAGCTGAAAGCGTCTTCCTCGCCATCCTGTCTCCTCCTGTCAAACAGCAGCATGAAAGGGGGCGGGCTTCAAATGCTGATTTGACCTACTTATTGAATTGGACCATTTCCAGTTCTCACGGTAAGTGAAAAGCCACACCTCTCAGCCACAAAGTGGTGTTAAAAGGTTTGTACATTTCACACTCTATTCAGCTGTACAGACTTTGTTTAGACTGATCAGCTGACAGATTGACTACATAATAATCACTGCGAGTGACGCTTTGTTCAGCTACATTCAGCATCGTGGTTGTGATGGTGTGGCTCTCACATCTGCTATGGGGCATCCACCAGGTTGTGGTGGTTCTGCTGCATCCTGTTGGGACACAGTCTCTTTATCCTGCAGCCCAGCAGCAGCTCCTGGAGGCCGATGCTGGTTGTGGATTTGGAAAGCATCCGGTGGTTCTGTTGTGCTTTGTTTGGTCATGGACCCTTCATCCTGTGGCTCAGTGGCAGCTCCTGGAGGCTGATGCCGGGCGTAGATTTGGAAGCAGTCCGGTTTCTTCTCCCCCTCTCCTGGGAAGTCTGGTCGTGGCAATGTGTCGTTGTCGCCGTTGGTAAAACCTGTGCAGGGTTGTTGCGTCCCAGGGTTCCCAATAGATGCGGGCTCCCTCTCCTGCAGCTCTGCAGCAGCTCCCTGAAGTTCCTGCTGGGCGGGGATCTGGGATGAGTCTGTTCGCTGCCCCTTCTCCGGGCGGTGCTCCTCCTGTGAGCACAGGATGGCGGTACCCTCGTCATCATCATCTGGGTGTGTTGCATCCCACTCATCATCATCGGTCAAACGGAGTCCGTTACTGTCGCAGATGGAGAAGCCCAGCTGATAAAACAGGTCACATCCTAGTACGTTGTCTCCACGTGTGACCACTTGGAAAACAAAATCAGCAACGACTCTTGATGCGTAGTGGACCGTTAGTGTGATGGTCCCTACAGTGCTGACCCGGTAGCCACCATACCCGTACAGTTCCACTGGGTTTTTTTCCGATTGGGTGGGTGGGAAAGAACTTCTTCACAGTGACCCAGTTCAACATCGATCTCACTGCGGCGGTGTCAAATAAGAGCAGCAAGCTGACGTCATCCAGTCCTGCCATGCAGAATGCATACACCGGGCCTCCGGAACTCACTGTATGAATGGTAGTTGCGGGTGAGTCACCTGAACTAACCAGCGGGCTCAGTGGTGGTGCTGACCGGTAAACCTTGGCGAAGTGGTAGAATTTGCCACACCGCTTACATCGTTGCCTCCTCGCCGGGCAGGAACACACTCTCTCTCGGTGTGTAGGGGAGCCGCAGTTGTCACATGAGAAGCGTCTCATAGCGTTCTTCTGATCCACAGTGTTTGCTTCGGCCTTTCCTGCCTCGTCACCGGGCCCTTCCTTGGCTACTGTGTATGCTAGCGGTGTGTGGCTTGGCTGTTGTTGTTGTTGCTGCACACCTAGCTCCGATGCTAACCTGTCGGTGGACTCCAGCTGGAATGCTAGCTCAATGGTGCTAGCTAGTGTTCTGTCGTTTGGCGCTGTTAGCGTCTTTGTCCGCAGCCGCAGGTTGCTAGTGTGCTCAGCCAACTGGTCCCGCACCATTTCGTCCTCTAACAAACCAAATCTGCACATGCTAGCTACACACATGGATAAAATTGTTGGTACCCCTCTGTTAATGAAAGAAAAACCCATAATGGTCACAGAAATAACTTGAATCTAACAAAAGTGGTAGTAAATAAAAATTCTATGAAAATTAACCAATGAAAATCAGACAGTGCTTTTCAATTGTGGTTCAACAGAATTATTTTAAAAAACAAACTCATGAAACAGGCCTGGACAAAAATGATGGTACCCTTAACTTAATATTTTGTTGCACAACCTTTTGAGGCAATCACTGCAATCAAACGATTTCTGTAACTGTCAATGAGACTACTGCACCTCTCAGCAGGTATTTTGGCCCACTCCTCATGAGCAAACTGCTCCAGTTGTCTCAGGTTTGAAGGGTGCCTTCTCCAGACGGCATGTTTCAGCTCCTTCCACAGATGTTCAATAGGATTTAGATCAGGGCTCATAGAAGGCCACTTTAGAATAGTCCAATGTTTCGCTCTTAGCCACTCTTGGGTGTTTTTAGCTGTGTGTTTTGGGTCATTATCCTGTTGCAAGACCCATGACCTGCGACTTGAGACCAAGCTATCTGACACTGGGCAGCACATTTCTCTCTAGAATACCTTGATAGTCTTAAGATTTCATTGTACCCTGCACAGATTCAAGACACCCTGTGCCAGATGCAGCAAAGCAGCCCCAGAAAATGAATGAATGAATGAATGAATGAATGAATCTTTATTTCAGATAGATTAAAAGTAAAGATTAAAAAGAAACAGGATAATATAACAAAGGGGGAAAAAATCCAACAAGGTCAAATTAAACAATAACTCCTCTGATTATACAGTTCAACATAAGTTATCCGAAATGGGTGATGGCTGAAGCCGCAGCTTATATTGCCCACCCATATTCCATCAAAGAATTCAAAAGAAAAACAAAACAAGAGCAATTACAATTCGGAACAAAGCTAAGACAAAATGTGACAAAAAAAACTAAGCAACAACACAACACAGACTGGATATGGATACTAATAAAGGCTTATCTTATCTTATCTTATCTTATATGACAATCTTTATGTGATTTTACATGTCATCTTGTATATGTGTTTGGAGTATTTCTTCCTTTAGTTTTTGTATAAATTGTCCAAGCGTTGTACATGATTTTAATTCAGGTCCAAAATCGTTCCGTAATCTTACTCCTTGCACTGAAACACAGTGTTGCTTGGAGGTAGTTCTCACTGAAGGTTTTTGAAATATACACTACCGTTCAAAAGTTTGGGGTCACCCAGACAATTATTTTGTGTTTTCCATGAAAAGTCACACTTATTTAGAAAATATAGTCAAGACATTGACAAGGTTAGAAATAATGATTTGAATTTGAAATAATATTTTTTTCCTTCAAACTTTGCTTTCGTCAAAGAATCCTCCATTTGCAGCAATTACAGCATTGCAGACCTAACATGATTGCGCAAGGGTTTTCTAACCATCCATTAGCCATCTGACACAATGAGCAAACACATTGTACCATTAGAACACTGGAGTGATAGTTGCTGGAAATGGGCCTCTATACACCTATGTAGATATTGCACCAAAAACCAGACATTTGCAGCTAGAATAGTCATTTACCACATTAACAATATAGAGTGTATTTCTGATTAGTTTGAAGTTATCTTCATTGAAAAAAAATGTTTTTCTTTCAAAAATAAGGAAATTTCTAAGTGACCCCAAACTTTTGAATGGTAGTGTACATGTTCCTCTGAAATGGTATTGTTTCTCCCTTATTTGATAAGATAAGATAAGCCTTTATTAGTCCCACAACAGGGAAATTCCAGGATTGCAACAGCACAGGGATAGCAACACTCAGAGCAACAATCAGAAGGCAAGAAAAAAAGCAAGCAAGCAAGAGCAGCTGATATACAGTACATATGTACATATTACTATAAATATATATATACACACAGACACACAGTGCAGAGCATTGTAGCTGGATGGGATAAATATATGAGTATATAAACACACAGTGCGGAGCATTGTAGCTAGATGGAATAATATGTAGATATATAAACACACAGTGCGGAGCATTGTAGCTAGATGGAATGATTATATAGATATATAAATATAAACATAAACATAAACACACCCAGTGCGGAGCATTGTAGCTAGATGGAATAAATATGTAAATGTATAAACACACACAGTGCAGAGCATTGTTGCTAGATGGGATGCAACAGCACAACCGTCTACTTAGTTATCCTACATGGTATGATTATGTGCCCATACATATTCTCAACCTCCATAGCGACCGGTATTTTCCTAGTTGTATGCCGGAGGGGACCATTGTGTAAGTCTATTGCATCTTTTGCATTCAAAAAACTATTAGGTTGTTACGTCTTTTTGCTATCTCTGCGAGCAGCCCTGCTTAGGTTGTACAGTCTGACAGCCGTTGGTAGGAAGGACCTGCGAAACCTCTCGGTTGTGCACCTGGGATGATGTAGTCCGCTGCTAAATGAGCTCCTCAGTGCATTCAGTATGTCCTGCATAGGGTGGAACTCGGACTCCAGCAGAGATGACAGTTTAGCCACCGTCCTTCTCTCTCCTATCTCCTCCACCGGATCAAGGCGCTGCCCCAGGACGAAGCTAGCTTTCTTGATCAGTTTGTTCAGTCTCTTCCTGTCGGCTGCAGTAATGCCACTGCCCCAGCAGACCACTCTAAAAGTGATGGCTGATGCCACCACCGTGTTATAGAATGTCTTCAGCAGCGCCCCTTGTACACCAAAAGACCTGAGTCTCCTCAGTAGGAACAGCCTGCGCTGTCCCTTCTTGTAGAGTGCGTCAGTATTGTGTGACCAGTCTAGTTTATTGTTCAGATGAACACCCAGGTACTTGTAGGATGTCACCATCTCAATGTCTGTTCCCTGTATATTTACTGGTGCTGTGAGGGGTTGTCCTTGCCTGCGGCAGTCCTCCACCAGCTCCTTAGTTTTCCTCGCGTTGATCTGGAGGCAGTTCCGATGGCACCAGTCCACGAAGTCCTGGATAAGCCCTCTGTACTCAGCTTCATCTCCATTGGAGATGAGGCCAACGACCACAGAGTCATCAGAGAACTTCTGTAGATGGCAGTGTGTTGTGTTGTGTGAGAAGTCCGCAGTATAAAGAGTGAACAGGAAGGGAGCCAACACCGTTCCCTGGGGGGCCCCCGTGCTACCGATGATCGTGTCAGATACACAGTCCCGGGTTCTCACAAACTGAGGCCAGTTCATGAGGTAGTCCAGGATCCACGATGACAGGTGCTGGTCCACCCCTGCGCGCAGCAGCTTGTCCTTCAGGATCATCGGTTGGATGGTGTTGAAAGCACTGGAGAAGTCAAAGAACATGATCCTCACCACATTCCCGGGCTTCTCCAGGTGGGACAGAGAACGGTGAAGGAGGAAGATCACCGCATCCTCCACCCCAATGCCATGCTGGTAGGCGAACTGGAGTGGATCCATCGCTGGTTCCACCAGGGGGCGGAGGTGAGCAAGGAGCAGTCTCTCCAGGGTCTTCATCAACTGGGACGTCAAGGCCACCGGTCTGTAGCTGTTCAGGTCTTTGGGGTGGGAAGTTTTTGGTACAGGTACCACACAAGATGTTTTCCACAGCTGTGGTACCCTCCCCAGCTTCAGGCTCAGGTTGAAGATGTACGTCACAATCCCACACAGCTGGTCTGCACAGGACTTGAGGAGCTTTGCGCTGATGCCATCCGGTCCCGACGCCTTCCTCGCCTTGATCTTCCTCAGCTCCGTCCTCACCTGGGTCCTGGTCAGGGTCAGGATGGGGGGCTGTGTGTTGGGAGTGGGGGGGTGTTGGTGGAGTGGGGAGTGGGCAGCAGGACTTGATGTCTTTAGAGGTAGCAGTGGTTGTTGTGCAGTCAGGGGGGAGGGCGGTTGGTCAAACCTATTGGAAAACAGATTCAGATTGTTCGCCCACTCCCTGCCCCCCGTGGCCTGGGAGGAGGTATTCTGGAGCCCAGAGATGGTTTTGAGGTTTCTCCAGACCCCGCTGATGTCGCTCTGTTGCAGCTTGTCCTCCAGCTTCCTCCTGAAGCTGTCCTTGCCTTCTCTGATCTTTCTCCTCAGCTCCCTCTGTACGGACTTCAGCATCTCCCTGTTCCCCGACCTGAAGATCCTCTTCTTCTCTCTCAGAAGTGTTTTTATCTCAGGGTTGATCCAGGGTTTGTTGTTTGACCAACACCGTATGGTCTTGGTGGGAACGGATTTGTCCACACAGAAGCTGAGGTAGCCCGTGAAGGTGTGAGTGAGGCCATCGATGTCCTCACCATGTGGATCGCAGAGCTGCTTCCAGGCGGTGGTTTCAAAACAGCCCTTTAGAGTGTCCATTGTCTCCTCAGACCATAACATCACTGTGCACATGGCCGGAGGTTGTCTGTGTGCTAGGGGTTTGTACACCGGCCGGAGATGAACCAAGTTGTGATCCGATCTCCCGAGTGGGGGGAGTTGTGATGAGGTGTACGCCTCCTTAGTGTTTGCGTAGAATAAGTCCAGTGTTTTATTGTCTCTAGTGTGGCATGTGACATACTGGGTAAACAACTTTGGAACAACTTTTGGATATTTGCGGGCAGTGATAGATTCTTCACTTTAAACATTATTACTGCAGTTTTAAAGTCAACCAGATCTTTCAACTTGAGAGCTTTTAATTTAAGAAAAAGTGGGTTTGTTGGTTCCCTGTAAGCAGCTTTGTTTATTATTCTAATAGCTCTCTTCTGAAGCATAAAGACTGGATATATGTTTGTTTTATATGTATTTCCCCATACTTCAGTACAATATGTCATGTATGGGAGTATTAATGAATGATACAAAGTACGTATATAATGTGGATTGATTCAGCAAATATTTCGCTCTGTGTAGTATTGTGATTGATTTAGATATTTTACCTTTAATATAATTAATATGTGACTTCCAACACAGTTTATTATCAATTATTACTCCAAGAAATTTAGTTTCAGATACCCTTTCAATCTCTTCACCATTTACACTGAGTTTAGATACTAAGTTGTTGTGATGGTTGTTAAAAACTATAAATTTCGTCTTACTTAAATTGAGCATTAATTTGTTTGAATCAAACCACAGTTTAAGCTTTCCTAATTCCTTTCCGAGTGTATCCAAAAGTTGTTCCAAATTGCTTCCACTGCATAATAGATTAGTGTCATCGGCAAACAATATTAAATCCATTTTTTTTTCCGAGACTTTACATACTGTATATCATTTATACACATATTGAATAACAATGGCCCCAAAACTGAACCCTGTGGGACTCCACAAGTAACCTTCAGTAACTGTGAGTTTTTGTTACCAACACATACATACTGATATCTATTCTTTAAGTAACTACTTAACCAGGACAGTGCTACCCCCATAATACCATAATTTTGTAGTTTCTTTAATAATAAATTGTAATCCACTATATCAAATGTTTTTTTAAGATCCAGGAATACCCCAACTGAATACTCTTTACTTTTTTTTATTTTTTTTTATTTTTAAATAACAGAACCTCCTCCATGTTTCACAGTAGGGACAGTGTTCTTTTCTTGGTATGCTTCATTTTTGCGTCTGTGAACATAGACCTGATGTGCCTTGCCAAAAAGTTCAAGTTTTGTCTCATCTGTCCATAGGACATTCTCCCAGAAGCTTTGTGGCTTGTCAACATGCAGTTTGGCAAATTCCAGTCTGGCTTTTTCATGATTTGTTTTCAACAGTGGTGTCCTCCTTGGTCATCTCCCATGAAGTTCACTTTGGCTTGAACAACGACGGATGGTGCGATCTGACACTGATGTACCTTTTGATTGATTGATTGATTGATTGATTGATTGATTGATTGATTTTATTTGAACATTCCGACAAAAGAAAAAAAAAAGAATTTAAAACTAAACAAAAATCAAGCCAAAAATAAAATGTTCAAAAGGAGTGGGAAGAAGTCAACGCTTATATAGTCCCACCCCTTTTCCATACCCAACAAATTACAATATCACTCTTAGTCATCATTCATCCCACAACCACATTCACTATAATACACCCCATAGTCAAATTATGCAACAGAAATGACACAACAACGACAGTTCATATTGACAACAATACCAACCTCCAACAATAATTGTAACAATAATAAATAAATACTTCTGGTATGTTCAACACAAACACAGACAACACCATCACCATCACAATCACCATAACACAATAACACACACAATAACAACCTTTTTCATTGAAGACACATTGTAATATTACTGCCCTTTATTTTTATATTGCTCAAAAATCATGTCTTTATATGTTGATTTAAATATATGGATGTTTGGACATTGCCTGTGTTTCTCCCCCAACCCATTCCACAATTTTACCCCACACAGAGACACACAAAAACCCTTCCTAGTAGATCTTACTAAGTGCATTTTAAATTTTGTGTTCCCTCGTAAATTATATTTCCCTTCTCTCTCACTGAAAAGATTTTGTATATTGTGTGGCAAAAGGTTTTTACTGACTTTAAACATTAATTGTGCTGTATAATAATGAACCAGATCCCGTAATTTCAATAACTTTGAATGTAAAAACAATAAATTAGTATGTTCAAGGTACCCGACTTTGTGTATAACACGGACTGCCCTTTTTTGTAAGATTAGCAATGAGTTAAGTGTACTTTTATAATTGTTATCCCAGACCTCTATACAATAGGTCAAGTATGGAAGTACTAATGAGCAATGCAAGATATGAAGTGATTTGTAATCTAGGACCTGCTTAATTTTATTTATAATTGCAATATTTTTTGCAGCTTTGTTTTGTATGTATCTGACGTGTGGTTTCCAACTAATTTTATCATCTAGTATTACACTCAAAAACTTGATCTCCTTAACTTTTTCAATAATCACATTATCTATATGAATATGTATATCTTCTTTATTTTTACAATTACCAAATATCATTATCTTAGTTTTATCTATATTTAGTGATAATTTACTACAATCCATCCATTTTTTAAGCTTATTTAATTCATTATTTAGAGTATGGATTAGTTGATTATAATTATTTCCAGAATAAAATATATTAGTATCATCAGCAAATAATATTATTTTTAATAATTTAGAAACTTGGAATATAAGATAAGATAAGATAAGATAAGATAAGATAAGCCTTTATTAGTCCCACAATGGGAAAATTCCAGGATTGCAACAGCACAGGGATAGCAACACTCAGAGCAACAATCAGAAGGCAAGAAAAACAAGAGCAGCTAGTATACATATGTACATATTACTATATACTGTATATATATATATATATATAGACACACAGTGCGGAGCATTGTGGTTGGTGGATGTGCAGCAGAAAGTCTAAGCTCTCTCTCCGCAGATGCGGCGGGCCAGCTGGATGTCTTTGGGCATGATGGTGACCCTCTTGGCGTGGATGGCGCACAGGTTGGTGTCCTCGAAGAGACCCACCAGGTAGGCCTCACTGGTCTCCTGCAGAGCCATGCTGGCGGAGCTCTGGAAGCGCAGGTCGGTCTTGAAGTCCTGAGCGATCTCCCTCACCAGGCGCTGGAAGGGCAGCTTACGGATGAGCAGCTCCGTGGATTTCTGGTAGCGATGGATCTCTCTCAGAGCCACGGTACCGGGCCTGTAACGGTGAGGCTTCTTCACTCCGCCGGTGGCCGGAGCGCTTTTTCGAGCAGCCTTGGTG
This sequence comes from Pholidichthys leucotaenia, assembly GCA_020510985.1. NCBI lineage: Eukaryota > Metazoa > Chordata > Actinopteri > Cichliformes > Pholidichthyidae > Pholidichthys > Pholidichthys leucotaenia. The sequence continues at coordinate 126,250,639 of CM035840.1, read as the reverse complement.
GCCAGCTGCTTCCTGGGGGGCTTTTCCTCCAGTAGATTTACAGGCGGTCTGCTTGGTTCTTGCCATCGCTCTTTATTATTCTGTCTTATATTTCTTGCATGCCACCTAAACTCCAGCCCGGCACCCGCGTCGTTTTCGCTTCAGTTCCCCGGTATGTCGAGTTTCTCCGTTAGCACCGGGTGGCGGTTGAGTGCTAGCTAGCTCTTCCCTGCTGTATCGTCTCCTGCTATAAACAGTGGCTCCGTCCGCCAACTCGGGAGACCTTTGGGGCAATCTGTGTGTCCATGATATATCATTTATATATCCATCCATCCATCCATCCATCTTCTACCGCTTTTCCGGAGGTCCGGGTCGCGGAGGCAGCAGTTCAAGCAGAGAAGCCCAGGCTTCCCTCTCCCCAGCCACCTGCTCCAGCTCTTCAGAGGGGATACCAAGGCGTTCCCAGACTAGCTGGGAGACGTAGTCTCTCCACCGAGTCCTGGGTCTGCCCCGGGGTCTCCTCCCAGTGGGACGTGCCTGAAACACCTCAAGTGGGAGGCGTCCAGGAGGCATCCTAATCAGATGCCCATACCACCTCAACTGACTCCTTTCAATGTGGAGGAGCAGCGGTTCTACTCTGAGCCTCTCCCGGATGACTGAGCTCCTCACCCTATCTCTGAGGGTGAGTCCAGCAATCCTACGGAGAAAGCTCATTTCAGCCGCTTGTATCCGCGATCTCGTTCTTTCGGTCATTACCCAAAGCTCGTGACCATAGGTGAGAGTAGGAACGTAGATTGACTGGTAAATCGACAGCTTTGCCTTAGAACTAAGCTCCCTCTTCACCACAACAGACCGGTACAACGTCCGCATCACTGCAGATGCTGCTCCAATCCGTCTGTCGATCTCTCGCTCCATTTTCCCCTCACTCGTGAACAAGACCCCAAGATACTTAAACTCCTCCACTTGGGGCAGGAGCCTGTCCCCAACCCGGAGAGGACAATCCACCTTTTTCCGGCTGAGGACCATGGACTCGGACTTGGAGGTGCTGATTCTCATCCCAGCCGCTTCACACTCAGCGGCAAACCGTCCCAGCAAGAGCTGTAGGTCATTGCTGGATGAAGCCAACAGGACAACATCATCTGCAAACAACAGAGATGAGATCCTGTGGTCACCAAGCATGACACCCTCCATTCCCTGGCTGCGCCTAGAAATCCTGTCCATAAAAATTATGAACAGGACCGGTGACAAAGGGCAGCCCTGGCGGAGTCCAACTCTCACTGGGAATGACTCCGACCGAGTGTTGGCAATGCGAACTAAACTCTCACAACGGTCGTACAGAGACCGAATAGCTCGTAACAACAAGCCCGATACCCCATACTCCCGAAGCACCCCCCACAAAAATCCACGAGGGACGCGGTCAAATGCCTTCTCCAAGTCCACAAAACACATGTAAACTGGTTGGGCAAACTCCCACGAACCCTCAAGAATTCTCGAGAGGGTAAAGAGCTGGTCCGATGTGCCACGGCCAGGACGAAAACCACATTGCTCCTCCTGAATCCGAGGTTCGACCAACGGCCGGACTCTCCTCTCCAGTACCTTGGCATAGACCTTCCCAGGGAGGCTGAGGAGTGTGATCCCTCTAAAGTTGGAGCACACCCTCCGGTCCCCTTTTTTGAAGAGAGGAACCACCACCCCGGTTTGCCATGCCAAAGGCACTGCCCCCGACCTCCACGCAATGTTGCAGAGGCGTGTCAACCATGACAACCCAACAACATCCAGGGCCTTGAGGTACTCGGGGCGAATCTCGTCCACCCCCGGGGCCCGGCCACCAAGGAGATTTTTAACCACCTTGGCGACCTCAGCCCCTGTGATAGGCGAGTCATCCCCCTCGTCCCCAAACCCTGCTTCCTCTGTGGAAGGCGTATCAGTGGGATTGAGGAGATCCTCGAAGTATTCCTTCCACCGCCCGACGATATCCCCAGTTGAAGTCAACAGTGTCCCATCCGCACCATACACAGTGTGGACGGGGAGCTGCTTTCCCCTCCTGAGCCGCCGAACAGTTTGCCAGAATCTCTTTGAAGCCGACCGAAAGTCTTGTTCCATGGCCTCACCGAACTCCTCCCATACCCGGGTTTTTGCTTCAGCAACCACCCGAGCTGCACTCCGCTTGGCCTGCCGGTACACCTCAGCTGCTTCGGGAGTCCCACAAGCCAACCAAGCTTGATAGGACTCCTTCTTCAGCTTAATGGCCCCCCTCACCACTGGTGTCCACCACTTGGTTCGGGGGTTGCCACCACGAGATGCACCGACCACCTTGCGGCCGCAGCTCTGGGCTGCCGCTTCAACAACAGAGGTGGAGAACATGGCCCATTCAGACTCCATGTCTCCAGACTCCCTCGGAATGTGGTTGAAGTTCTTCCGGAGGTGGGAGTTGAAGACCTCCCGGACAGGGGCCTCAGCCAGACGCTCCCAGCACACCCTCACTATACGTTTGGGTCTACCAGGTCTGAATGGCTTCCTCCCCTGCCATCGGATCCAACTCACCACCAGGTGGTGATCAGTTGACAGCTCTGCACCTCTCTTTACTCGGGTGTCCAAGACATACGGTCGCAGGTCTGATGATACGATAACAAAATCGATCATCGACCTGCGGCCTAGGGTGTCCTGGTGCCAGGTGCACATATGGACACCCTTATGCTTGAACATGGTGTTCGTTATAGACAGACTGTGGTTAGCACAGAAGTCCAATAACTGAACACCACTCGGGTTCAGATCGGGCAGGCCGTTCCTCCCAATCACCCCCCTCCAGGTTTCACTGTCGTTGCCCACGTGCGCATTGAAGTCCCCCAGTAGGACAATGGAGTCTCCAGGAGGAGCACCCTCCAGCACCCCAGTCACAGACTCCAAAAAGGGTGGGTACTCTGAAACATCATTTGGTGCATAGGCACAAATGATGGTCAGGACCCGTTTCCCAACCCGAAGGCGCAGGGAAGCAACCCTTTCGTCCACCGGGGAAAACTCCAATATAGAGGCAGCAAGGTGGGGCGATACAAGAATACCTACCCCTGCTCGTCGCCTCTCGCCCGGGGCAACTCCAGAAAAGGCCAAGCTCCAGCCCCTCTCCAGGAGACTGGTTCCGGAACCGGAGCTGTGTGTTGAGGTGAGGCCGACTATATCTAGCCGGTATCGCTCAATCTCGTACACCAGCTCAGGCTCCTTCCCCACCAGAGAGGTGACATTCCACGTACCAAAAGCCAGTTTAGAAAGCTTGGGATCAGTCCGCCAAGGTCTCCGCCTTTGACTGCCACCTAATCCACATAGCACCGGACTTCCATGATCCCTCCTGCAGGTGGTGAACCTACTGGAGGGCGGACCCATGTAACTCCTTCGGGCTGAGCCCGGCCGGGTCCCATGGGTGGAAACCCGGCCACCAGACGCTAGCCTTCGAGCCCCTCCCCCAGGCCTGGCTCCAGGGTGGGGCCCCGGTAACCCCATACCGGGCGGGGTACACTGAATCCTTGATATACAATTTATCATGAGAGTCTGTTGGATCGTTCTTCGTCTGGCCCTTCACCCAGGACCAGTTTGTCTTGGGAGACCCTATCAGAGGCAAATTGCCCTGGACAACATAGCTCCTGGGATCACTGGGGCACGCAAACCCCCCCACCACGATAAGGTGACGATCCATGAGGGGGATCATTTATATATATGTTCAATAATTTGGGGCCCAATACTGACCCCTGGGGGACCCCACAGGCAATACACCTGACCTTGGAGTTCACCATGAATGTGTTTAGAGGTTGTTCTGGGCTCTTTTGTTACCATTCGTATTATCTGTCTCCTCCTGTGGCCACGTCCAGGGAGGTTGGCTACAGTCCTGTGGATCTTAAATTTCTGAATAATATGTGCAACTGTAGTCACAGGAACATCAAGCTGCTTGGAAATGGTCTTATAGCCTTTACCTTTAACATGCTTGTCTATAATTTTCTTTCTAATCTCCTGAGACAACTCTCTCCTTTGCTTTCTCTGGTCCATGTTTAGTGTGGTACACACCATGTCAACAAACAGCACAGTGACTACTTGTCACCCTTTAAATAGGCCGACTGACTGATTACAAGTTTGTAAACACCTGTGATGTTAATTAGAGGACACATCTTGGTTGAACATGTCCCTATGGTCACATTATTTTCAATCTTTTCTAGGGGTACGATCATTTTTATCCAGGCCTGTTTCATGAGATTGTTTTTTAAAGTAATTCTGTTGAACCACAATTCAAAAGCATTGTCTGATTTTCATTGGTTAATTTTCATAGAATTTTTATTTATTACCACTTTTGTCAGATTCAAGTTATTTCTGTGACCATTGTGGGTTTTTCTTTCATTAACAGAGGGTTACCAACAATTTTGTCCACGGCTGTAGGTGGTGAAGGTCTGCGATGAACTGTTGTGTCATCTCGTCAGCCTTTTGTCACCATTGGCAAAACCTAATGCACCGCGCCATCACGTTGTCGGATGTGGCAAAGTAGCTAGCTAGCAGCTCGACTGATTCAGCAAACGACTCTGTTGGTCCTAGCATGTGGAAAATATGTTGGCCTTCTATGCCCAGGTTGTGAACCAGTAGAGCTCACTTCTGTACCTTGTCCAGCTTGCCTAGGTCCAACGCCGATATGTAGATCTCAAAAACATCGAGCCAATGCGACCACGGTACGGGCAGCTCACCAGGATTTTCCAGAAACAGTTGTAGTGGCTTCAAACATGCTTCCATGGTTTACTTTTGTCGCCAGATGTTATGTCTGGAAAACTGGAGAAGGACCAACAGAGAGTGGTGTTTGCTGAGAACATGAACTTTATTACATAAAATACTATAATGGATACAGACGGTTGTCAGGAGGCTGAGTGCTGTAGTAGCAAGCCAAAAAGAGGCCGCAAGATGGCCGTACCTCACTTTTATAAGCTCGACATGATGTCGTCAGCAAGTGACCGTGTTACCACACCGATGCCAACCAAACTTGTGGTTATCTTACACCACAACACGTTACTTCCAACACTGGCTACTAGCTTTCTACATCAAATGAATCAGTAAAAGGAGCTGTATCTTCTATGTAAACATCATCAGTTACACCCATGGATATTTACGTCAGTTCAGTTTATGCAAACTGTGGTTAGTTATGGAAAAAATGCAAATTAGCAAATGGTGTTGTTTGCTTTTCTTTTCTATTTTCAAGTTGCAGATTCCATTATCACTTTAAGATAAGATAAGATAAGATAAGATAAGATAAGATACGCCCTTATTAGTCCCACAATGGGGAAATTCCAGGATTACAGCAGCAAAAGGACAGCAGCACTCAGAGTAATAGTTAATAAGATAATAAGAACTGGTTAGCCAAAGCAGTAAATGAATACACATATGCACACAGATATATACACAGTGCAGGAGCATTGCAGCTAGATGGAATAAACAGCATTGCGGTTTGTTAAGTTACCCTGCAGAATATGAATATGTACCCAGACAGCATATTTTGTATTTGAATCAAGTGTTGTTGCCACCCTCAGTAATGATTGATATGGTCCTAGCTGTATAATGGAGGGGGACGATTTATTGTGCAAGGTTGTTAAGTTTAGTACATTCAATATGACCTCTACGAGCAGCCCTGGTTAGGTTATAAAGTCTGACAGCCGTAGGTAGGAAGGACCTGCGGAACCTCTCCGTTGTGCACCAAGGATAGCACAGCCTATCACTAAATGAGCTCCTCAGTGCATTCAGCGTGTCCTGCATGGGGTGGGACTTGGACTCCAGCAGAGATGACAGCTTAGCTACCATCCTCCTCTCTCCTATCTCCTCCACTGGGTCGAGGCGTCACCCCAGAACAGAGCTAGCTTTTTTGATCAGTCTGTTCAGTCTCTTCCTGTTGGCTGCTGTGATGCCGCTGCCCCAGCAGACCACTCCAAATGTGATGGCTGATGCCACCACCGAATCGTAGAAGATCTTCAGGAGTGCCCCCTGCTCTCCAAAAGACCTGAGTCTCCTCAGGAGGAACATACTGCATTGCCCCTTCTTTTAGAGCACGTTGGTGTTGTGTGACCAGTCCAGTTTATTGTTCAGGGGAACACCCGGGTACTTGTAAGATGTCACCATCTCAATGTCTGTTCCCTGGATGTTTACTGGTGCTGTGGGAGGTAGTCCTCACCTACAGCAGACCACCACCAGTTCCTTAGTTTTCCTGCATTGATCTAGAGGCTGTTCCATAGGCACCAGTCCATGAAGTCCTGGATAAGTCCTCTGTACTCCGTATCATCTCCATCAGAGATGAGGCCGACGATTGCAGAGTCATCAGAGAACTTCTGTAGGTGGCAGTGTGGTGTATTGTGTGAAAAGTCAGCAGTGTAGAGGGTGAACAGGAAGGGAGCCAAAACTGTTCCCTGGGGGAGCCCCGTACATCAGATGATGGTATCAGACACACAGTCCTGGGTTCTCACAAACTGTGGTTGTCTTGTGAGGTAGTCCAGGATCCACGATGACAGGTACTCGTCCACCCCTGTGCACAGTAGCTTGTCCCTCAGGATCACTGGTTGGATGGTGTTGAAAGCACTGGAGAAATCAAAGAACATGATCCTCACAGTGCTCCCAGGCTTCTCCAGGTGGAACAGGGAATGGTGTAGGAGGAACATCACTGCATCCTCCACCCCGATGCCATGCTGGTAGGCAAACTGAAGTGGATCCATCACTGGTCCCACCAGGAGCCAGAGGTGGGTGAGGAGCAGCCTCTCCATGGTCTACATTAGGTGTGATGTGAGAACGACTGGTCTGTAGCTGTTCTTGGAGTGAGGGGTCTTCGGTACGGGTACCACACAGGATGTTTTCCACAGCTGTGGTACCCTTCCCAGATTCAGGCTTAGGCTGAAGATGTGCTCCACGATCCCACACAGCTGGTCTGTGCAGGACTTGAGGAGCCTCGAGCTGATGCCGTCCGGACCCGCAGCCTTCCTTGCCTTGATCTTCCTCAGCTCAGCTCTCATCTGGGTCTTAGTGAGGATCAGGTTGGGGCAGGGGGGCTGTGTGCTGGGAGGGGGGTGTTGGGGGGAGGCCGTGGACAGCAGCCTCCCCCTGCTAGATGAAGGTGGAGGCAGCAGTGGTTGGTGGGCAGACGGAGAAGAGGGCAGTTGGTCAAACCTGTTAAAAAACAGATTCAGGTTGTTCACCCACTCCCTACCCCCTGTGGCCTGGGAGGAGGTATTCTGGTGTCCAGAGAAGGTTTTGAGGCTTTTCCAGACTCTGCTGATGTCACTCTGTTGCAGCTTGTCCTCCATCTTCTTCCTATAGCTGTCCTTCACCTCTCTGATCTTCCTCCTTAGCTCCCTCTGTACAGACTTCAGCTCCTCCTTGTTTCCCGTTCTGAAGACCCTTTTCTTCTCCTTCAGCAGTGACTTTATCGCAGGGTTGACCCAGGGTTTGTTGCTTGAGAAACACTGTATGGTCTTGGTGGATACGGTGTTGTCCACACAGAAGTTGATGTAGTCTGTGATAGTGTGTGTGAGGCCATCGATGTCCTCACCATGTGGATCACAAAGCTGCTCCCATACAGTGGATTCAAAACAGTCCTTCAGAGTGTCCGCTGCCTCGTCAGACCATATTTTCACCGTGTAGGTAACAGGAGGTTGTCTGTGTACCAGGGGCTTGTACACGGGCAGGAGGTGAACCAAGTTGTAGTCCAATCTTCTGAGAAGGGGGAGTGACAATGAGGTGTAAGCCTCCTTGGTGTTTACATAAAATAAGTCCAGTGTTTTATTGTCTCTGGTGTGGCACGTGACATACTGGGTGAAAGTGAGCAGAATGGAGAACAGTGAAGTATGATTGAAATCACCAGAGATGAGCAGGAGAGCATTTGGGTGGTGTGTCTGTAGCCTGCTAGTGACTGAGTGGATGACATCACACACTACCTCAGCGCTCGTGGAGTGGGGTACATAAATAACAATCCGGACGACATGTGAAAATTCTCTGGGGAGGTATGCCGGTCGCATGCTAACAGCTAGCAACTCAATGTCCTTGCTGCAGTGTTGTTCTTTAATCATGATGCACCCAGGATTACGCCATCTGTTGTTCAAATACATTATCAGCCCCCTGCCTCTGCTCTTCCCGCTGTCTGGTGTCTGATCTGCCCGCATTGCGTGGAAACCCTCCAGATCAATGTTAGAATCTGTTGCTAGTTCTGTTAGCCATGTTTCAGTAAGCAACATAATACTAATCTCTCTGAAGATGCTCTCATACCGGGACATAGCCACCAGTTTGTCCATCTTGTTAACCAGCAATCTCACATTTCCCATAATAACTGATGGAAGGACAGGTCTGTACCTTATTCTCCTCACACGTCGCCCGTCACTTCACTCCAGCCTTTCACGCCAATGTTAGGTTTACTTTCACTTTCTAACTATACTATTCAGTGAACTCCCGTTCACTGAAAAATTATGTTTTTGTAGGTTTTAACCTTCTGAAATGCATCTATTGGTCACGATTTTCAAAAAAATCAAAATACTCACTTCTTTTAAACACACACACACACAGCCTTTATGTTGTTTTTGTGACTGAGAAGCCATTTTAACTTTTCAGGGTTTGTTCCAGTATGTCACGGAAAGGTAAGCCCAGCCTTGATACATGCCACTGCTCTTGGCCAGCCTAGCTATAAGTCTGCAAACATCGATGAGCAGGGAGCCCAGCCAAGCTTGGTTTACCAAGTGTAATTTATGTTGTTATTTTCTTTAGATTTCAGTCACCCTAACATAATTTCCACCTAGTTCACTAATCCACAGTTGATAATGTATCTTGAGTCATTCTGTCTTATTTTGTTAGATTTTTGCTGTGATGCTACATCGATCCATTAGCATTAGCTTGGTTAGGCTGTCAGTGACTAACTGAAGTTAGCAGTTTAGCCACTCATTCGCAAATGTTTCTGTGCTTATTGTACTCCATGGACCAGTCATAACCACTGAAACCACACACCCCTGTCCACCAATCATGCATTTTTTGTTCATTCTTTGAGACAAATTTACATTAGGTGGACCGGAGTTAGAAGCTACCCAGCTTGCATTAGCAATAGTGATATAAGAGGGAGGGTGGAGTTAAACGTGGCTCTTAGGAATTTACAGAGACATGCACTGAAAGGAGCCGTTTCGAGTAAAACTGCAAAAGATGATTCACAATGATGCCACAATAAGTAAATATTAAAGGGAATTTGACCAAAATATGTCAAACATTTCATTAAGATCAGTAGGAGCTGTCAAAATGTGGGATAAGTGCAGTCAATGACCCCTTTAAGCAACCTCCCTTGGCTGTTTTTCTTGGTCATCACTATATTTTACTACAGTAGAATAAAATGTAAAACTAACATGAGCTTAGATAAAGGCATTGTGATGGATGGTAAAGTGGGTTTTCCAAATGATATATTGCAATATTATATTGCAATATATTGCAAAGGCTGAAGGAATGTGGTGAAATCAACATCTGTTTTCTACACATTTTTATTTGCTCTCCGCCCTCTTAAGGTTGGATATGCTAATAGCTTTCCCACATTAATTTGATGCCCCATGTGGCCATTATGGTTAGCCCACTGAGTTCACAGCTGTCAGTCATCTCTCAGTTCCTCCAATTCATAAACAGATCATTATAATGTTAGTCCATAGCAATGTTGTTGAAACTATAGATTTACTAAGAAATGAGAGCCGTTTATCTTTAAATGTGTTATTACATCATTTGAATTTACACAGATGACAGCCTTTAGCGCATCAGTGAGAACCAAGGACCCTGCCGGCGTCCATTTCACATGTGTGCAGCTGACTGAGCTGGTGGGTAGAATTCCTGGGGTATAAAAAAAAGTGAACATGCACTTGGGGGGGTGTCTGAAAGACAGACCTCATTGATTTCCATGCGGATGGATGAATAGATCAAGTGCTTTTGCTTTTTCTCCTTAATTCCCCCTGCACCCATGAAGGCCAAGGCCAATCAAATACCCACCAATTGTTTGGGTTTTTCAGAGAACTAGTGGGCCTAGTGGGAGTAGATTTTAGATTAATCAGAGAGACAAATGGGAGAGGGCATGTGGGAGGTGTCTTGGGAGAAAAATTCTGCAGTTATAAAGAGCAAGAGGAAGGAAAAGCAGGGCAAAAATAGGGAACAAATAGGAGGAGTAAATATTAAATAACTGCAGAGCATATGACAGGTGCGGAATTTAATGTAAGTGATAACCCCCCACAAGAAAAGCTGCTTGTACTGCCCTGAGTGGTGTGGGGGGTGGGGGGGATGTGGGGGGGTGGGGGGGTGAGTGGGTGGATGTGTGTGTGTGATGGACAGAGGCTACTGAGAAAATATTGTACATACATACATTGATTAAAAAGTTGAAACTGAAACAGAAATCATACAAGCATGGAAAACGGGAAATTACTAGCCGACAAGGCCTCTGCAACTTGCCCTTCCACCAACCATGACAACATAATAAGGTGATAAAAATCGGGCAGCTTGCTTGTTACTTTAGCGATGACATCTATGTATCATTCAGTATACATCTTCACAGCTTACCTACATGTCAATCACTCCATCTTTCTCACATCTGGCAGCAAATATGACTATCCACAAAGTGAAATCAATTATCTTACCAGGTCTTTTATTTGTGACCTCTTAACCCTGTCGTATTATATTTTCTACATTGGATACAAAATTCATGATCTAGATTACATTCTTGATTACAGAACTGGCATCTTCCTTTTGCAATGTGAATACTAGGTAGATGTAATCAGGACCCCGTGGCAAAGGGGTCCTTATTTAGTTTGTGAGGGAAGATAGCAACAGGGAAATGAAAAACCCCATCTCATTTCCTGTCTGCTACAGCCACTATGAGGTTTCAAAGCACAAAATGTTCCTCTGGTGATACATATCGCTCAGCCCTTGCACTCCAACCGTAAACCAAATACAAAATTGCTTTTTTACTTGTCTGGGAGTCACCATGAAGACTTGTGCTCAGAAGAGCCTGTGAGGTGACCCATTATGCAAGAAGACATACATTTATTTTATAGATGCACCATTCCCATTTCTTTAATTAAAAAGGAATCCCAACTTGAGTTTTTATTTTGCAAGTTGAATTTAACACTTTCCTTTCTATTAAAAATAAACCATTTTATGCAAATACGTCAATCTGCCACATAGTGTAATCCCATTTTCCCTTGCAAAAAATTCATTAAATAATTATAAGAAATTATCATAAAATGATTATTAGCATTAAATAAAACAATCTATAAAATTTAGGGGTCAATAGCACATAAAGTTTTTAGGACTGATCAGCACAATTCTAAATAAGTGTGTGTAAAAGTCCTTAGCATCTTACCTGTAGTGTTAGAATAAGTGCCGGTATACAGTGGGTGACGTAGCCTACGGGTGACGTCACCACACCACTATATATTTGGGAAGTCTACCATCTCATGGCAGCTGGAGTTGCAGTGGGAGTTGGCAGTTGGCAGTTGTTAGACAGCTATAATTAAATGTTCATAAGTGCTTTGTACTACAGCCTGTTTGTAATGAAGTTCAGTTTGAGCACAGCATCCTCGTCTGTCTTTATTCCAGGATGCTGTTGAACTGCTAGCTAGCTACTTTGCTACACACGACAACGTGGCGTGGCGCGCAAAATCCCGCTGACGATGACGAGAAGTTAAGCTAGTCAACCCCACACCCTACAGAGACGGCGTAAACAATGTGGGCCCCGAAGGCTGGTCAGGACTGCAGCGTGTAGTGAAGTTAGACGGTGTGAGTGTGCCTATGTTGGTGGCCACCACTGCCACGCAGTCCATGGTAAATGAGGCCACAGTTAGGAGGCTCACCTCCTGGCGACTTGATGCGGTGGAACTACCGGATGACGAGTGCTCCATGACCAGCAGGAATGTCACCTTCATGGTGCAGTATGGCGAAAGGGAGATTCCAGCATTCCAGTTCCAGGTGACATGCCGGGGTGATAACGTTATGGACAGACAGCGAATGTGGCACAGAGAGTGGATACAGCACAGACAGTGAAAACGACATGGTAAGAGACAAGCATTCAAACTCGCCTCCGTTCCTCACCCAGCCGGAGCCGGAGCTGCAGGAGAAGGAGCTTGTGTCTATCGAGAATAACGCTGACAAGAAAATTCAGGGTGACACCGATACCAAACCAACGACCCCGTGCACTCAGGAGGAGAGCTGCCCTGGAGGGGGGCAGCGGCCAGACTCGCCTCAGATCCTCACCCAGCCAGAGGCCGTTGTGGATTCGCAGGAGAGGGAGCCCATGAGTACAGAAAACCTTGAGGCGCAACAACCAGGAGCAGACACTGTTTACAACATGGCACAACAAAGCACATCAGAGGGGAGAGAGGAGGAACCAGACTGCTTCCGTACTCATGCTCAACGTCAGTCTACAGGGGCTATGACCGAGCCGACGGGTGAAGAGTCTGCAGCAACAAATGACACGGGAGAGATGGCAGACACCTTCCGCACCCACAACCAGCTTCAAACTGTGGATACAGCGACAGTGAAGTTGGGTGAAGGGTCCGTGACCAACACAGTAACGACAGAACTGTTGCGGCACGATGGAGGTCCTAAACCAGATGAGCATACAACGCCACAGCAATCAGAGTGGCACATGAGACCGAGCAAGGTGCCACTCAAAGTCATGGACTGGGTTCAAGTCCGCACCAGTGAGAGACCAGGACATCGACTGACCAAGTCACAGCCGATGAGACAACAGGCGCTGCTGAGGATCGTGGCAAAACTGGGATCGGCGTGCTTTGGACTGACAGACAGTTTGGTTCAGCACGTGAACCAACTATGGCATGTCCAGGTGGCTGCTCCAGATGGCGAGGCTTCACAGGAGTCAGCTGATGCAGTGTGGAACCTGGGCCCTAAGGTGATGAAGATCGGGCCTGGCCCCGGGGATCCAGCATCTCCAGGGGCGCGTCTACCGCGGGCCCGCTACAAGGCCCCTCCAGCAGAACTGCCATCCCCATGGAAGACTAAAAGAAAAAAAAAAAGGCATTGCCTGTTTAGGTAGGAGCACAGCTGAAACTGGTGGCAGAATAACCCACCCAGCCACGTCGGGTCCAGCGGTGGTCTACCTGCTGATCCTAGTTCTAGGTTCTACAATGTGGTTCTGAATGATGAGACTGTTGATTATATAAATATACCAAATTGGGGAGGGCTAATTGAAATGTGTTCTGTCTTTTTACGGGGGAAGGGGGTAGTGTTAAAATAAGTGCTGGTATACAGTGGATGATGTAGCCTACAGGTGACGTCACCACGCCACTATATATTTGGGAAGTCCGCCATCTCATGGCAGCTGGAGTTGCAGCTGGAGTTGGCAATTGGTTAGACAGCCATAAGTAAGTTTTCATAAGTGCCTTGTGCTACAGCCTGTTTGTAAAAAAGTTCAGTTCGAGCACAGCATCCTCGTCTGTCTTCATTCCAGGTTTGTGGACATAACATTACCCAAGTACAAAACCACATAGTAAAACTGAGTTTTATTCCTAGTGATGCATTTCCAAAATATGGAAATGATGTCTCAAATAGTGATGGGACTTCGGAGCTTCGGAGTGTGTGCTGAGTAATCCCTGAAATATTTTGCAAAGTGCATATCAAGGTGTGTATTGATAACGTATAAATAAACTGTTTATCTTGGATACAGTTTTCTATGAATTTGATATTAATATTAACTTGTTTCTTAAATTATATTTGTCACCCACAAAGGATTCCGATGAGCTTCTTTATTCAAGAACTCGTTGAATGCTTGAGGCATTAAGCGTTCTATGTAATCTCTCCAAATCTAATGAATTAAATGCAGTCGTCAACACCTTCTAATTTAGTGCCTTTACATAGCATGCCATTGTGGCACATGAGTAGAATGTTGAACTCTGCGGCTGAAGGTTGCAGGTTTGAGTCTTTGTTTAGCGTGATTTTGCAGCGTCATCACTATTACATTTTTGTGATCTGCTTCAACTATGGACCTTGAGTTAATAGTGAAAAAGACCTATGGCCATTTTTAACAGCAGGAAATATGTATAAACATACACACACACAAAACTACAGGCACATTCCAGTACACACCATTAGAAGCTGGGATTGTGTGCTACAGATTGATCTCTTTTCATGTTTACTTCATGGTTCTTTTTCAGTGTGTGTCTACAGTGTTTCCTCTGGCTTAAAGACCTTGATGTGGTGGCAACATATTTTTCCTGTGTGTGGGGGGGGGGGGGGGACGCATGACACTATTGTAACCGGAATATGTTAATTTTATACTATTTATTTCTTTTTTAAATTTTGCACAGTAACTTTGCATATGGATCTTACCATTTCAAGTATTGTACAACCGAGGCTTGAATGTTGGAATATTGGGCCAATTGGGGTCCCACCCAGGCGTCCTGTATTTGAACTTTTTACTGGTGTCATCCTTCTCTCCTTGCTCTGCTGTCACCTCTCCTGGACCCTCTGCCTGAACACTTTCCTCTCCTTGGCTCATCTCTTCTGTCTAATCTTGCCCTCTCTGAGCTCTGTCTAATTCAGGTTCTCTTTCTGTCTATAGTGGTATACAAACAGGTGTAGTGCATTTATGGGTTTTATAGATGTTTTATTGTTGGTACAAGTATTAATGTAAATATGAATGTGAGTAGGAATGAAGATTTCCTTTCATTACAGTCATATCCTCGTAGGGCACCAGTCCAGATAATGGACAGTTTTATTAACAGTTCTTTATTTGTACCAATTATGAATCAGTCTAAAAAAAAAACAACAAAAAAAAAAAAAAAACCTTGTGAGTTGTTGTCTGCTGCTAATCAAGAAGATGGACATGAAATCAAACAATAACTCCCATATGTCTTTCAATAGTTTAATAAGAAATGTCAGAATAGGTTAACACATTTGGATAACTTGAGACAGGGAATTCAACATGTATTCTGAGCATTATAGACTGTTGTTGAGTTACTGAGTGTAACCTATGAATCAAACATTTGTGGAACCAAATAAACCGTAGTTTAACTTGTCAGCATACTGGAAATTAGAAAACCATAAAATAGCATTGGTTAAGAAAAGTGGATGCAATTTTATGAAGAAAATGATCCATCCATCCATCCATCCATCTTCTACCACTTTTCCGGAGGTCCGGGTCGCGGAGGCAGCAGTTCAAGCAGAGAAGCCCAGACTTCCCTCTCCCCAGCCACCTGCTCCAGCTCTTCAGAGAGGATACCAAGGCGTTCCCAGACCAGCTGGGAGACATAGTCTCTCCACCGAGTCCTGGGTCTGCCCCGGGGTCTTCTCCCAGTGGGACGAGCTCGAAACACCTCAAGTGGGAGGCGTCCAGGAGGCATCCTAATCAGATGCCCATACCACCTCAACTGACTCCTTTTAATGTGGAGGAGCAGCGGTTCTACTCTGAGCCTCTCCCAGATGACTGAGATTCTCACCCTATCTCTGAGGGTGAGTCCAGCAATCCTGCGAAGAAAGCTCATTTCAGCTGCTTGTATCCGCGATCTCGTTCTTTTGGTCATTACCCAAAGCTCATGACCATAGGTGAGAGTAGGAACGTAGATTGACTGGTAAATCGACAGCTTTGCCTTAGAACTCAGCTCCCTGAAGAAAATGATGATTAAACTATTTATAAAAATGTAACATTGGTGTTACTCTGAAAAAGAACTTAAAGTAATGAAAGGACAAAATGCATTTTGAAACTCTGATGGAGGTTTGCATGAAATTAAGTTTAAAAAACTTATACCAAGAATATTCTGAAGAATTAAGTTTAAATTAAACAACAGACCGTCAGCCAAGCAGAATCATTGTGTCCCAGTAGGTAGCAGGCGGTCCACTGGATTCTGTTTCAACTGGACCGGCGTGGGTTCAGTTGGAAGACTGGCAGACAGGCTCCTTACCATGGTTATGTCCTACTCCCGAGATCACAAAAGGGCTGGTTCTTCAGCAGGCTGGCTGCGGTCTTCTCTTATGCACTGAAGAAGGAATTGGTTTATTGTACAAAGTCCCATCAGAAATTCAAAATGAGGCAAAAACACATCACAAATTTGTTTCTTCCAATGTTGGTGGTTTAAATGAGTTGGTTTAAGCTTAAAAAAATCAAACAAAATCTTCTTACACGGTAGTTTAAAAAAAAAAAGATTAAAATAAGAAAAAGTGGGACTTCCGGTTATGGCGGCCACGTAGGAAGACGTGTTTCACACTGCTCTGCTCGTAAAACTAAAAATTTTACTAAAACTCTCTCATTTGGAACAAAAACCCATCCCAGCGTCTTGGCGTGGATATGGTAAAGACCAAGGTTGGAAAATTAGGTGGAGGAAAAGGTAACTCGACAAAACAACCCAAGCTAATGGACTTCCACACTCGAGGCGAGGCAGGGAAAACTCCAGAGACAATGGCGGAGGATGGAGCCAACGGCGGCGCGGGAACTGCTGGGGAGGGGACAAGCGTAGTGCTCGCTGCCATCAACTCCATGAGAACAGAGTTTTCGTCTAAATTTGATGGGATTATAGCAGTGATAGAAGTATGAGAAAAGAAATAAATGACTGCATGAAGCGAGTGTCGCAGGCGGCGCTCCGAATTTCAAACACTGAGGATGACGTCACCAGCCTGCAAATTAAATTTCAAACACTGGAATTAAAATGTAAACATCTGGAAGATAACGTCCTAGACTTGGAATCCCGCTCGCGACTGAATAATTTGAGGCTGGTGGGCCTCCCGGAGGGAGCGGAGGGACAGGACCCATGTTCCTTTTTGGAAAAGTGGATTCAAGAAGCGCTGAATAATGCGGATCTGCAGTCATCGGTCGTTTTAGAGAGAGCTCACCGAATCGGCCAAACGAGAGATAATAAGACACCTCCGAGGATGCTGATTATGAAGGTCCTCAACTACAGAGGCAAGATGACAGTCACCAATGCTGCGTGAGCTAAAGGGGAAATTAAATACCAGGATCAACAGATGCGGTTCTACCCAGACTTCGCCACAGGAATTCAACAATTAAGGAGGCAGTTCAACCCGGCCCGCAAAGAGCTGCACAACTTCGGGATTCATCACGGAGTGATTCATCCGGCAAGACTGCTGGTCACATATAAGGGGAGAACCCACACCTTCAAGACCCCTCAAGAGGCGCAGGAGCTCATCAAGCAGATCCAAAAGGAAACTGCTGGGAGCTAAGCATGAATATGACAAAGATAGAACTTTTAAGCATATGTACAGACATCTGATTGATCTGAAACATATAATAAGTCTACAAAATACAGACTATTTAAAAAAAAAAAAGGTATGATGTGCAACGTTGCTATAAAACTTTGAAGTTATGTTGAAAAAACTACAGAAGAGAGTTAATGTCATGTCATAAGAATAGTAATAGAGCCAAGGTGACTGAGAGGAGAAAGTGAGAGTGGTTTGACTGATCCTCGCAGGTGTGGAACAGTCACTAGCTATAACGGGAGACGGAATATTTTGATTTTGGGGGGATCACCACGAATGTGGGGAAAGGGAATCTGTTTTTGTTTAGTTTGTAGGATGAATGTTCTATCATCCATGTTTTTGCTTCTCTGTAAGAGTATGTTCATATTGCAAGGTAATCTCAAACTCCTTATTGATCATAGATCAAAGCGTTTATCTTAATTTAACTTCATGGAATTGCAGAGGTCTACAAAATCTTAAAAAACTTAAAACAAGTTATGAATAAAATAAAAGACAGATTCAAAAATTGTATTTTTACAAGAAACTCATCTAATAGAGGAGGATGTAAAAAGAATTAGGAGAAGATGGCAAGGTAATGTGTTCACCTCATCATTTTCATCCCAAGCTAGGGGAGTTATGACTCTCATACACAAAACAGTCCCATTTCAAGTGAAAAATGTAATTGGAGACAAATTTGGAAGATATCTAATCATCCAAGGATCTTTGTTATTAGAAAATATAAATCTGGTGAACTTATACAGTGGGGTAAAAAAGTATTTAGTCAGCCAGAAGTTGTGCAAGTTCTCCCACTTAAAAGATGAGAGAGGTCTCCAGTTTTCATCATAGGTATACCTCAACTATGAGAGACAAAATAAGAAAAAAAAAATCCAGAAAATCACATTGAAGGATTTTTAATGAATTAATTGGTAAATTCCTCGGTAACATAAGTATTTGGTCAATAACAAAAGTTCATCTCAATACTTTGTTATATACCCTTTGTTGGCAATGACAGCAGTCAAATGTTTTCTGTAACGTTTTCATAAGGTTTTCACACACTGTTGCTGGTATTTTGGCCCATTCCTCCATGCAGATCTCCTCTAGAGCAGTGATGTTTTGGGGCTGTCGCTGGGCAACACAGACTTTCACCTCCCTCCAAAGATTTTCTATGGGGTTGAGATCTGAAGACTGGCTAGGCCACTCCAGGACCGTGAAATGCTTCTTACGAAGCCACTCCTTCGTTGCCCAGGCAGTGTGTTTGGGATCATTGTCATGCTAAAAGACCCAGCCACGTTTCGTCTTCAATGCCCTTGCTGGTGGAAGGAGGTTTTCACTCAAAATCTCACGATACGTGGCCCCATTCATTCTTTCCTTTACACGGATCAGTCATCCTGGTCCCTTTGCAGAAAAACAGCCCCAAAGTATGATGTTTCCACCCCCATGCTTCACAGTAGGTATGGTGTTCTTTCTCCTCCAAACACGACAAGTTGAGTTTTTACCAAAAAGTTCTATTTTGGTTTCATCTGACCATATGACATTCTCCCAATCCTCTTCTGGATCATCCAAATGCTCTCTAGCAAACTTCAGACGGGCCTGGACATGTATTGGCTTAAGCAGGGGGACACGTCTGGCACTGCAGGATTTGAGTCCCTGGCGGCGTAGTGTGTTTCTAATGTAGCCTTTGTTACTTTGGTCCCAGCTCTCTGCAGGTCATTCACTAGGTCCCCCCATGTGGTTCTGGGATTTTTGCTCACCGTTCTCGTGATAATTTTGACCCCACGGGGTGAGATCTTGCGTGGAGCCCCAGATCGAGGGAGATTATCAGTGGTCTTGTATGTCTTCCATTTTCTAATAATTGCTCCCACAGTTGATTTCTTCACACCAAGCTGCTTACCTATTGCAGATTCAGTCTTCCCAGCCTGGTGCAGCTCTAAAATTTTGTTTCTGGTGTCCTTTGACAGCTCTTTGGTCTTGGCCATAGTGGAGTTTGGAGTCTGACTGTTTGAGGTTGTGGACAGGTGTCTTTTATACTGATAAAGAGTTCAAACAGGTGCCATTAGTACAGGTAACGAGTGGAGGACAGAGGAGCCTCTTAAAGAAGAAGTTACAGGTCTGTGAGAGCCAAAAATCTTGCTTGTTTGTAGGTGACCAAATACTTATTTTACTGAGGAATTTACCAATTAATTCATTAAAAATCTTTCAATGTGATTTTCTGGATTTTTTTTCTCATTTTGTCTCTCATAGTTGAGGTATACCTATGATGAAAATTGGAGACCTCTCTCATCTTTTAAGTGGGAGAACTTGTAGAATTGGTGGCTGACTAAATACTTTTTTGCCCCACTGTACGGCCCCAGTATTGATGATCAAAACTTCTATGTTAATTTATTCCTTACTTTATCATCACTTACAGGGCAACATATAATAGTGGGGGATTTTAATTGTACATTGAATCCCAGTATAGATAGATCAACAGGACTGGACTGTACGCACAATGGATGTAGGATGACCATTAATCATTTTATAAAAGAACTGAGATTGCTAGATATATGGAGAGAAATGAAACCACAAGTCAAAGCCTATTCTTGTTATTCTAATACCTATAAGACATTCTCACGTATTGACTACTTTTTGATCTCTACAGAATTAAGGTCCAAGATTCAAAACTGTTTCTATGATAACATTGTGATCTCTGATCATGCACCCTGCTGTTTAGTATATGTAGATAAGAAATTGACAGAGGACCCAGGTAGGTGGTTTTTTCAGCATAAATGGCTTCAGGATGAGGAATTTGTTAAGTACATAGAAAAACGGATAGATGAGTTCTTTGATATTAATACTACACAAACAACGGCATGTATGAAGTGGGAGGCTTTCAAAGCTTTTATTAGGGGGCATATTAATAGTTATACAAGTTCAAAATCTAAGAAGACCCGAGAGGAGAGAGTCCAATTGGAATGTAAAATGAAAATTCTTCAAGAAAAGGTGTATGCAGGAAGTAACCCACAGTTAGAGAACGAATTACTGATTCTGAGAGATGAATATGACAAAAAATCAGCAAATAGAGCTGCCTCGAGTCTTCTAAGATTGAAGCAAACTTTTTATGAACAAGGTGAAAAATCAGGAAAATTATTGGCATGGCAGATTAAACAATTAGAATCTAAAACACCAATTACCAGTATTATAAGTAACGGACAGGTAGTTATAGATCCTTTAGAAATTAATAGTGCCTTTAGAGATTATTATGAAAAACTATATGATACAAAAAATGAAACTGACTTAACAAAACTAAATGGGTTTTTGGGTGGATTATCTATACCATGTATTCCAAATGAAAACAGGGAGATACTGGAGTCTAAAATTAGTCAAGAAGAAGTTGGGCAAGCCATTGATAATATGAAATCAAGAAAAAGAGCAGGACCAGATGATCTTCCAGTTGACCTCTATAAAAAAATTAAAGAATAAATTAATAAAACCACTTTTGGAAATGGTTTTAGAAGCATTTCAAAATGGTAATTTACCACCATACATGAATAATGCCTTAATTATACTGTTGCCAAAACCAGGTAAACCCCCTAATAAATGTGAAAACATGAGACTAATAAGCCTATTAAATGCTGATCTTAAAATAATCTGTAAAATTTTAGCAAAACGACTACAAGAAATGTTACCAAATATTATTAACCAAGATCAGAATGGCTTTATAATGGGAAGACAAGGCTTCCATAATGTAAGAAGACTATTTAATATTATTTATTCCAATAAAGAAGCACCGGATGCAGCTCTCCTATCATTGGACGCCGAAAAGGCCTTTGATAGGGTCGAATGGCCCTATCTTTTTGAAGTCCTACAAAGGTTTGGACTTGGAAATAATTTCATAAAATGGGTCCAGATAATATACAATAAAGCTACAGCAGAAATCCTAACAAACAGCAATATCTCAAATTCAATAAAAATTAATAGAGGATGTCGACAAGGCTGTCCACTTTTAACTTTACTGTTTACTATGGCAATTGAACCTTTAGCAATGGCAGTACGTTTACATCCACAAATATATGGAATTAAAGTAGGACCAACAGAACATAAAATCTCCCTGTATGCCGATGACATAATTTTGTTTATGTCGAATTTTAAAAAATCAATTCCGACCTTGTTAAATTTAATAAAGAACTTTGGGGATATATCAGGATATAAAATAAACAAAACAAAATCTTCAATATTAATGCTAAATGAGACCCAGAGAAATCACCCAGCTCCTGAGGTAAATCAATTCAATGTTGTAAATCAGTTTAAATATTTAGGAATTCAAATTTTGCCTAAGCTAGAATCAGTTGCCAATGCCAACTATGAAGCCTTAATGACAGATATTAATGAGTTACTTCAGAGATGGATGTCACTACCAATGTCGATGATAGGGAGAATTAATATACTTAAAAGTAATATCTTATCCAAAATACTTTATTTATTTCAAAACATTCCTTTACCACCACCTTCAGATCTATTCTCAAGAATTAAAAAAAAGTTAGTGGAATTTATATGGAACAATAGGAAGGCTAGATTATGTTTGTCCTTACTATACTTACCATTTGATCGTGGAGGTCTGAAATGTCCAAACTTTATGTTGTCTTACTGGTCAGCAGAACTGAGGTCTATGACATATTATTTTCATCAAATGATCTTCCTCACTGGACTGAAATGGAATCATACAATTTACCTTTACCTCTTCCCTTATTCATATACTCCGATTCGGCTAAAAAAAATTACAGAAACAAGTTAAAAATCCAATTGTAAAGCACATGATCAAAATATGGTGTGAAACCAAAAAATATTTAAAAGAACCACACTTACTGTCACAGTTTAGCCCAGTATGGGGTAATCAATATTTTACACCAGGGAGAGCAGATACTGTATTTAAAATATGGAATTTAAAAGGGATTCAAAAGATTCAAGACTTATATTTGTCACACTCAGATAACATAATATCTTTTGAAGAACTGAGGATTAAATTCAATCTTAATAGAACACATTTTTTTAAATATCTTCAGCTTAAAAATTTTATTCGATCAAATCAAAATAATGCTCTCATCCGACCTACTTATTCATCCTTGGAAAAAATTTTGACTAAAGATAGTAAGAGAAAGGGTATTATTTCAGAGTTTTATAACTCATTGACACTATTCTCATGTGAAAACTCACAGAAAAGACTGAATTATTGGAAAGAAGACCTGCAAATTGAAATTTCAGAGGAACAATGGGAAATGGCTTGTGCAGGAGCTCAAACCAAATCAATAAATGTACGTCTTAAACTGATACATTTTAAATGGTTAATGCGGATGTATGTTACACCAGTGGAATTAAATAGATATAACAAAAACATACCAGATACATGCACAAAATCTATGGAAAGTAAAGGAACCCTATTTCACTGTTTATGGGAATGTAGAAAAATCAGAATGTTTTGGGAAGAGGTGAGGGTAACAATTGAAAAAATAATTTCAAAACAAATCACATTGAACCCTAAACTATTTTTGTTGGGTCTGTATCCAGAAAAACATAACTTTAATAAGACTGAAAGAACATTCATAGACCTCGGTTTGCTTAATGCCAAAAAATGTATTGCACTACTGTGGAAAAAGACTCATAGACCAGATGTGACTCAGTGGTTAAGACAGATGTTAACAAACCTCCCACTAGAAAGAATAACATATACTGAAATTAAAGGAAAATGTGTTTGAGAATATATGGAGACCTTTCATTAATTATGTAAAGAAATTAAACATAACTTCTGAAGAAGAAGGTGAATGATATGTGTGGACCTTGCAAATTCCAAGCTGGTGAATGTATATTATGTATTCTTATGAACTAGATTACCTAGACTAAACAGAGGAGCATTGTTGTTGACTTGTTTTTGTTAATGGTTGTTGTTGTTTTTATTACATTTTTTTTGTTGTGGTTAGTGTTCTTTTTAATTTTTAAATTACTTTAGTGTTAGTGTCTGACTGTTTGTGCCCTGTTTGTAAAAAAGGTTTAATAAAAAATATTGTGGAAAAAAAATAAGAAAAAGTGAACTTCAAAGAAAAGAATAAATTTTCACAGAGCATGAAAGGCTCTGGACTTTACTTGGAAGATAAAAAAAACAATGGGAGAGCAGAGAAGTCTGCTCCTTACAGCTTGACCAACGCCCCAAAATTGAAAAAAGAGAACAAAAAGCAAGTTTTTCTCGGGCATGGCAGGATGGTACTAAACTTCATGAGAACTGGGCTGAACTAATTACATTTGAGCTTCTTTGTTTGGCAGAAGTCATAAACTCACTAAAAAGGCAATGAAGATAGCTTTGGGAGCCCACTGGTCAGTTCAAAGTTCAGGGCTCTGTGGGTGTCCCAGCAGAAAGAGGAGGCGGAGGAAAGACATTTGATATGAAAAGTGAAACTCCCCCCAAGACACATATGTTGCTGAATAAAGCATAAATTCTTTCAACTTTAGTGACTAACATATCCTACTTAATAAAATGAACACACACAAGGTCTCTTCATTGTACATGAGATTAATTCCTTAATAGCAAGTATGCAAAAGTTAATTTCTTCCTGAAAATAAAGCAATATATATAAAATCATATCAATAAAAGCATTTGAAACCACAATTGTCCATGCTTGAGTTCAGCCAGGTCTTCAGTAGCAGATGCTTTCTTGAGAGAAAGAATATGAATTGATTTATTGTTCAAAACTGCAGAGATTCCAATTCAGAGAGAAAAAAAATTAAATATTCCTGATTCGTCCACCAGATGGCAATGTGAAACTGTCTGGTTGTTTACTGGAGAATCTTGCCTCCCAAGTCTGGATTATATCAACCATAAATCTGTCAATTTGGGGCATTCCTTCCTGAAGAAGGGGTTAACTTCCACTTTATGGCCGATGGGTCATGTTACAACTCTTGTCCTTGGGTGAGAGAAGCAGTTCATGACCAGACTTTTGAGTTGAAACAATTTTTCTTCAGCAAAGAATTATTTTATAGATTGGAACCCCAAGGTCAACACAACACAGGTTAGAAAATATCAAGTGTCATGTAAATTAAAACTAGACAACCAAAAATTGCTAAAGGGTACAAAGAGCATCCACTTAAAAACTTGAGTAATAACTTCAGTCTTGAAGGTTTGAGATTTTTCTCCAAAATTTATAACAGTTTTCTTATAGTTTTCTACTTTTCTCTATATATTTATTTAAATTTGAAACCATTTTCCTCAAATTTATAATTTCTTCTTGTAAAATTGACTTTTCTTGTACATTTGAGACTTTGTTATACAATTGTGGATTATTTTGTGGCTAATTTTTGTATATTTTTTAAAATACAATTACTGTTTTGTTTTTTTTAATAAATTTGAAACAGACTGTGGTATTTTTTTTTTACTTTTTCCTTATAACAATTTAAATTTTTGACCATAATTTTGCAGAGCCAGAACAGAACAATAATTTAACTCTGATTTCAAAGAAAAAAATATTAATAAAATCGTATTTAATGAAATAAATTAACTTAAAAGACCAAAGATGCAGTTATTTCTATTATAATATTTCTATATATTTATAGTTTGTTTTAGTTTTTGTTTTTTTTTAAATAAATCTCCTCACCACCCAGACAGCAGGAAAAACCTCCCTTATTTTGAAATCCAAATGTTGGCACGTTTAGTTTGTCTGAAGGCTGCTGATGGATTAGAGTCATTGACTTTGTGAATTTCGGTCATTTTAACCTGTTGCACTCCGGGATACCGCGGGCGGTCACGTCTCTGCGTCCTAGTGCGTCTTAGTGCGCACTGTGCGTCTCAGTGCGCACTGAAAAAAAAAAGCTGCATTTCCGTTCTTCCAGTACAGACACAGCCGCGAACAGAAAGCCAAAGGAGTGTTTTGATTGGTTTAGATTTGATTGACCTCTCATTCGACTAATAAGACCCTTGAATTGGGTTTCTGAAACCTTGAAGAACCAATGACTGAAAACCTAGCAAGAAGGACCTGCCTACCAACGACCGCAAATACAACAAGCCAATTGAAGCAGAGAAGTTTGACGATTGAAACGCGTGCGTCCCGTGTGTAAAATCTGTTTTGTCTAAGCCGCTGGGTGACACACATTGAGACCTGTGTGTAACGGTAGCGTTAGCCAGTCTTTTTTTATTACTACTGTTCTTATTTGTTTTGAAAAATCATTCACCAAAACCGCAATCATGGAAGTGCAAAACCGCAATAATGGAATCATGGTTTGACCGGGTCGGGTGACCAGAACCACGAGTCCGTAACAAGTGGACCAGCTTCATGTTCGTCTGACAATGAGGAACAGATGTTTGCCAACAACACTGTTGTTGTGGACAGGTAAGTGTTATAAGCTAAATTATTCTTTATCAATGAAAATTGTAATAAAAATGACTTTTGACCGATCGGTAATTACAACGGTGCGTCATGGCCACATGGCGGACCGTTGAGGGACCGTTTTTTGTGCGCCGAGCTCCTCTGTAGCGGGGGGGGGGGGGGGGGTGTTATCCTCTACATTGCAGATATTTTAGTATAATTTTTATTGCACTGTAGGTTATTTTTTCTTGTAAAAAAAGGCCACACATTTTTTACGTGGCATGCTTCTTTGTGTGTGGGGGGCTTGTTTGTTCATTCATTCATTCATGAATGAACAAACAACCCCACACACACACACAGCCCTGAGTGTCACCTTTCATTAGAGCCCAAGATGAAGCTTCTATGTTGAAGCATTCAGAAGTTACAGACGTTTTTCCAAACTGTGCCATTTGGCACAATTTGGCACAGTTCAAAAACGCCTGGGAACAACCTGAGAAAAAAGCTGTGTAATATATTCATTTTTTGTGTTGTTGTTACAAAATTTTGACCTCAGCTTGATAACACTTGGCTCTACATTTCTGTTGTATTTTCCAGCCAGTATCTGACAGCTGTGTGTTATTTGCAAGCATTTGTATCTAAAAAAAAAAAAAAAACACCCAGGCGAACTTTATTTTCTTCAGATTCAGTATGTTTAGATGACTGTTACTCAGTGGCAGGAGCACTTAGAGAGATTATGACTGTTTTGCCAAAAAATTCAAAGTGTTTTCTTTTAAATGAGACCAACCCCATGA
Organism: Pholidichthys leucotaenia; assembly: GCA_020510985.1. Classification (NCBI taxonomy): domain Eukaryota; kingdom Metazoa; phylum Chordata; class Actinopteri; order Cichliformes; family Pholidichthyidae; genus Pholidichthys; species Pholidichthys leucotaenia. Next base: position 126,224,334 of record CM035840.1, on the reverse strand, counting down.
AGATGCTGCAAAGGGTTGAAGAACAGCTTTTGATTTACTTTGGGTATGTTATTTTTAGGCGTTTTTAGGGAAATTGACCAGAGTGCAAGGGGTTAACTTGCCAGGTACATAATAATGAACATAAATTAGTTAATTAATATTAACTAAGGTAAAGGTAAAAAATCTTTTTATTCTTGTCTGAAATAAGAAAAACAAAATACTAACCACACGTGTTAGCTAAGCAACTCTTCCATTGTTGCTCCCGTTACCAGCGGGTTAAAACCATGATAAATGCCTTCATTATTTACATATCTCATCTGATTTTTTTCCCGCATTTAAAGTACTTTAATACGCTCGTGTTTCTCTCGGACAGCGCCGCTCATAGCAGGACACTCTGCAGCTGGAACACGCGGGCGGGGCATGTCTGAACTCTGCATGGATGACGGTTATGTATGTTGTTCATGTGCGTACTTGCAGACCGTCATTGCTTCATATATTTTTCTTAAATTTATATTTCCTGATAGAGTGGTGGAAATTTTTCAGGGGTTGCGGGCCGCCGCCCAGAAATATTACCAAAGGAAACCCTGTGTCTATTTACTGTATATATACAGACGTGGACAAAATTGTTGGTACCTCTCTGTTAATGAAAGAAAAACCCACAATGGTCACAGAAATAACTTGAATCTGACAAAAGTGGTAATAAATAAAAATTCTATGAAAATTAACCAATGAAAATCAGACAATGCTTTTGAATTGTGGTTCAACAGAATTATTTTAAAAAACAAACTCATGAAACAGGCCTGGACAAAAATGATGGTACCCCTAGAAAAGATTGAAAATAATGTGACCATAGGGACATGTTCAACCAAGATGTGTCCTCTAATTAACATCACAGGTGTCTACAAACTTGTAATCAGTCAGTCGGCCTATTTAAAGGGTGACAAGTAGTCACTGTGCTGTTTGTTGACATGGTGTGTACCACACTAAACATGGACCAGAGGAAGCAAAGGAGAGAGTTGTCTCAGGAGATTAGAAAGAAAATTATAGACAAGCATGTTAAAAGTAAAGGCTATAAGACCATCTCCAAGCAGCTTGATGTTCCTGTGACTACAGTTGCACATATTATTCAGAAATTTCAGATCCACAGGACTGTAGCCAACCCCCCTGGACGTGGCCGCAGGAGGGGACGGATAATACGAATGGTAACAAAAGAGCCCAGAACAACCTCTAAACACCACTGTTGAAAACAAATCATAAAAATGCCAGACTGGAATTTGCAAAACTGCATGTTGACAAGCCACGAAGCTTCTGGGAGAATGTCCTATGGACAGACGAGACAAAACTGGAACTTTTTGGCAAGGCACATCAGCTCTGTGTTCACAGACGCAAAAATGAAGCATACCAAGAAAAGAACACTGTCCCTACTGTGAAACATGGAGGAGGTGCTGTTATGTTCTGGGGCTGCTTTGCTGCATCTGGCACAGGGTGTCTTGAATCTGTGCAGGGTACAATGAAATCTCAAGACTATCAAGGTATTCTAGAGAAAAATGTGCTGCCCAGTGTCAGACTGCTTGGTCTCAGTCGCAGGTCATGGGTCTTGCAACAGGATAATGACCCAAAACACACAGCTTAAAAGCACCCAAGAATGGCTAAGAGCGAAACATTGGACTACTCTAAAGTGGCCTTCTATGAGCCCTGATCTAAATCCTATTGAACATCTGTGGAAGGAGCTGAAACATGCCGTCTGGAGAAGGCACCCTTCAAACCTGAGACAACTGGAGCAGTTTGCTCATGAGGAGTGGGCCAAAATACCTGCTGAGAGGTGCAGAAGTCTCATTGACAGTTACAGAAATCATTTGATTGCAGTGATTGCCTCAAAAGGTTGTGCAACAAAATATTAAGTTAAGGGTACCATCATTTTTGTCCAGGCCTGTTTCATGAGTTTGTTTTTTAAAATAATTCTGTTGAACCACAATTGAAAAGCATTATCTGATTTTCATTGGTTAATTTTCATAGAATTTTTATTTATTACCACTTTTGTCAGATTCAAGTTATTTCTGTGACTATTCTGTGACTATTATTGTGACTATTTCTTCCACCAAAGTTGCAAAGCCTCATCGAATCGTTTCACACCAACATGCAGGGGATAGTGCAGCACGACGGCAACGTCTCAGAGCCATTCAACATACGCAGCAGAGTGAAACAGGGCTGTGTACTTGCGCCAACCCTCTTTGGGATTTTCTTTGCTATGCTCCTGAGGCATGCCTTCAGCACAGCAACAGAGGGAATCTACCTGCACACAAGATCTGATGGCAGGCTTTTCAACCTCGCCCGCCTGAAAGCCAGAACCAAAGTACGCGAGGCTCTAATCAGAGACATGCTGTTCGCAGACGACGCTGCAGTCGCGACCCACACACAGCAGGAGTTTCAGACCCTGATGGACCACTTCTCCCAGGTATGCAAGGACTTCGAGCTTACCATCAGCCTGAAGAAGACTAACGTCTTGGCGCAAGGCACGGAAGCACCACCAACCATCACCATCGACGACTACGAGCTGGAGGTCGTGAATCAGTTCACGTACCTGGGGTCCATGATCAGCAGCAACCTCTCCCTTGATACAGAGATCGACAAGAGGATTGGAAAATCAGCCTTCACACTCGTTCGCCTCACCACACGAGTGTGGGAGAATTCCAAACTCTCTGTCAAGACAAAGATGGCAGTGTACAACGCCTGTGTTATCAGCACACTGCTCTATGGGAATGAGACGTGGACAACATACGCCCGGCAGGAAAAGAGACTGAACTCCTTCCACTTGCGCTGCATTCGCCGCATCCTGAACATATCCTGGCAGGACAAAGTGCCCAACACAGAAGTTCTGTCCCGCGCCAACCTTCCCTCCATGTTCACTCTACTCAGGCAGCGCAGGCTCCGCTGGATAGGCCATGTTCACCGTATGGAGGATGGCAGAATCCCCAAAGACGTCCTCTACGGAGAACTGGCGACTGGCAGGAGAGACGTTGGCCGCCCACAGCTGCGCTTTAGAGACGTCTGCAAGAGAGAGATGAAGGCCCTGGAGATCAACACAGAGCGCTGGGAGGACCTTGCAACGGACCGCTCCAAATGGAGAGGCACCCTGACCAGACAGCTCAAGGCGGGTGAAGAGAGACTGACTGCTGCAGCAGATGAAAAAAGGACCCGCAGGAAGAATCGCCACAGCTCCAGCAGCACGGAGACCACCCACAAGTGCGACCTGTGTGACAGGGTCTGCCATTCGTGCATCGGCCTGTTCAGCCACAGGCGGTGCTGTTCCAGCAGAGTAGACGTTTAGGATTCTCTTCCATGGTCATCATAGACCGACGGAGGCCGACGACCACTTTTGTCAGATTCAAGTTATTTCTGTGACTATTGTGGGTTTTTCTTTCATTAACAGAGGGGTACCAACAATTTTGTCCACGTCTGTATTTTCTGCTGAAATTACTCACCTGCATCCTCTGTCCCCTGTGAGAGAGTTTTCTCAAAAGCTGGTGAAATAATAAAAAAAAATTTAAAAAATCGTCTTAGTCCAAAGACTGTTGAAAAGTTATTATTTCTTAACAAAAATGGATAAGTAACACAAGTACACTAACACAAGCACATTCACTGTAGTCACCCTAATTGTATTATTTCTTTTTTCCCTTATGATAATTGATATTTCTTAGAGGACAGTACATTTATTGAAATGAAAAAATACATATTAAACCAATAATGCCCTTGTAAAAATCCACGTGTTGTACTTTTTGTCCAGTAGATGGCTTAGTAGAGCAAATGAAGTTTCACATGAGGCTTCGATCCTATGAACCAATTTGATGAAAAGCTTCAAGGCTTCAAGAAAGCCTCATCTGGCCATCACTAGTCTCAAACACTGTTGCTCATATTTTAAAATACAGTATGTTAAGCAAATATTTTCACAAACAGGCCTACTTACTGTTAAAATGCATGTGTAACACCTCTACTTAGTGCACGTTTCACCGCAATCTCCACTGCTGATTACTGCCTGATTGTGTCCAGCTGCTCTGATTAACCACCTGCTTCTCATCAGCAGCAGCCTTTAAAAGTGGGCGGTTCCACTTCCTCCTCACGGGAACGTTGGACGCTGCATGCCAGCAGTTTGGTGTCTCTCCTCAAACGCTCATGCGCCTACCTGTGACACTCTCATGACTACCTCCTCCACCTTCTCCCAGTGCTGACATCTGTAAGCCAAACATTTATACTAACCTTATCCTCTGCCCCCTACCTCTCTCAGGAGATTCATTATACCTACCTTTTCTTGGACTTCTCTCCCAGGAAGAACCGTGATCTGAAAATTCTCATATTTTCCCAAGTAAGTCAGAACTCATAACCTGAAATATCCTACCCCCCCTTCCCAAATCCTCCGGCCCGAGGCACCTTGTTGTACCTTCCTCAGACTCCCAACTTACTGAAACCAGAACGGGACCACTCTCCACTTTGTGAAGAATGGCAGCCACTCTGCAATATACTCACGGCGGTTGGTGACGGGGCCTAGCGAAGGTACCACCCAGGCAGACGGCGGCAGGCAGCGGTGATCAGCGGCGGTGATCAGCGGAGCTTGGCTGGACCGGCGGTGTGCGGCGTGACTTGACGGAGAAGCTGTACAGGAGCTCGGTTGCGGCAGCGGTGAGCAGAGGGACCAGCAGCGAGCGGCGGGGCTAGCTGAGGCCCAGCCGGATTCACTGTTTTTTACTATCCACAGGTCAGTAAAATGCCACCTAAGAAAGACGAAATGGAAGAGATCAAAAAATCTCTGAACTTTGTGTCAGAAGAATTGGCCAAATTGACTAGCCAGCAGGCCAAATTGGCTAGCCAGCAGGCCAAAATAATAGGCCTAATAGAAGATGTACAAGCCCTACAATTAATAATTCAAGAAAAAGACAAAAAAATTAAGGGCCTGGAGCAATGCGTCGAGGATCTTGAACAAGGTTCTCGTATGGATGACCTAGTTATAAGTGGACTAGACATCAGATATCAGTCATACGCCCATGCCACAACAGGACTGAGTGGTGAGGATGCTCCCATGAGTGAATCAGTCTCCCTAGAAAATCAGGTGCTTCAGTTCCTTAATAATAGAGATATTAAGGTAGAAGCTAATGCAATTTCAGCCTGTTATGCTTTACCGAAGAAAGATAACAAAACAAAGAAATCAATTGTGATGTGCTTTGTGAACAGAAGGGTAAAGAATGACATACTGAGGCAGGCCAGAAAGCTACGGGGAACACAAGTTTACCTAAATGAACATCTGACAAAAACAAACGCTGAAATAGCACGACAGGCACGGATGCTGAAAAGACAAAATAAGATACAGGCAACCTGGACAAGAAATTGTAGAATTTGGATTAAACCAAATGGAACACCTGAGCAAGCAAAGAGTATAATGATCAGAGATGCTACTGACTTAGATAAATACAGATGAACACTGATTAAGAAAATTATGAGTCAATGATAATCCATATTCACACACACGGTAAGAATAATTCTTTTGATACACCATGCCAAAGTACTTTAAAAAAAATAAGCAAAACAAACAAAAACTTATGACCGACTCGAGTAGACACCAATTATCCCCAGTTGGAGGAAGTCATTTGACACAGAGTGAGGAAACTCAAACTCTGAAAATATGCCATTATGCTGAACATAAACCACAAGAGATGGAGAATGATATTGATCCTGATAACCACTTTTTCAATAATATTCATAACCATTGTGAATATTACACTGAAAAGCAATTCAAAAGTCAAGTGCAATTAGATGGTAAACTGTCAATAATACACTTCAACAGCAGAAGTCTTAACAAAAACTTTCCACAGATTCAGGACTATTTAAAACAGCTAGACAGAAAATTTACAGCTATTGCAGTCTTTGAAACCTGGCTTAATGAAGAGCAGGCTCCCCTGATGGCAATAGAGGGATATCAGATGTTTCATATTAACAGATCTCAAAAAAAGGGTGGTGGTGTTGCACTGTATATTGATGACCTGTATAGGTGTAAGCTTGTAAATGGAATGTCCTTTGCACTACCAGGGATCTTGGAATGTGTCACTGTTGAGATTGACCAAGATAAAACAAAAAATCTAATTATAAGTTGTATATATAGAACGCTGGGAACTTGCATTGAGACATTCAGAGATAAATTAGTCGAGCTGTACAATAATATTACTAGTAAGAAAATGGTAGCAATTTGTGGAGATTTCAATATTGATTTACTGAATCCACATCAACAAAATGTAGTTACAGAGTTCATGAACTCTATGTACAGCATGAGTCTATATCCCACAATAACACATCCCAGTAGAATCACAGTTCACACTGCTACACTTATTGACAACCTGTTTGTCAATGTTATTGATAAGAAAATAGAAAGTGAATTATTGATAAACGATATAACTGACCACTTGCCAACCTTTGCACTTATCCATGGCCACACCGGGGCCAACACAGAAAAAATTTCAAAATCGTTCAGATACGAATCACCAAATGCAATCAGTTCTTTTAAAGAGGACTTGCTGAAGCAAGACTGGACAGAAGTCTATGTATCAGATGTAAATGAAGCCTATGACACATTTATAAACATTGTAACCACTCTTTATGAAAAAAACTGCCCATTAGTAAAAAAAAAGCTTAAACATAAATTTGCTGATAAACCATGGTTAACCAAAGGACTACAAAAGGCGTGTAAAAAGAAAAATTTATTATATAAAACTTTCCTAAAGAAAAGGACAAAAGAAGCAGAGCAGCGGTATAAAACATACAAAAATAAGTTAACATATATAATAACATGTAGTAAAAGAGACTATTACAGTAAAGAACTGGAGAAAAACAAAGACAATATTAAAAATACATGGACAATACTCAACAGTATCCTTGGAAATAAAAGCAGAAATACAAGCAACCCAACCAATATTCCAAAAAATAATAAAACGACTCAGAGTGTGAATATAGCTTCACCTGCAGATGAATTTAATAATTTTTTTGTTAACATTGGACCTAATTTGGCTCGAGAAATACCCACTACGGTGCCTACAGGTGATACAATATGCAATAACACTGCTGTAAAAGACTCCATCTTCATAAAGAACACAGACGAAAGAGAGGTCATTGAAATTGTTAAATCGTTCAAAAGTAAAACATCTACGGACTGTGATGGTATTGACATGCTCCTAGTCAAAACTGTTATTGAATGCCTAGTAAAACCACTGACATACTGTATATCTGTAACCTGTCTCTCCAAACAGGTATATTTCCCAATGCAATGAAAATAGCTAAAGTAATTCCGATATACAAGACGGGCGACAGAGGGGAACTCTCAAACTATAGACCAATTTCACTATTACCGCAATTTTCCAAGATACTTGAAAAAATATTCTATGAGAGAATTGACAACTTCATACTGAAGAATAATTTATTGTGTGAGCAGCAATATGGGTTCAGACACAAGACGACAACTGCATATGCCCTAATGGAATTTACAGAAAAAATATCAACAGCCATCGAAAATAAAGAGTATTCAGTTGGAGTATTCCTGGATCTTAAAAAAGCATTTGATACAGTGGATCATAATTTATTATTAAAGAAACTACAAAATTGTGGTATTAGAGGGGTAGCACTCTCCTGGTTAAGTAGTTACTTAAAGAATAGATATTAGCAACAAAAACTCACAGTTACTGAAGGTTACCTGTGGAGTCCCACAGGGTTCAGTTTTGGGACCATTGTTATTCAATATGTATATAAATGATATATGTAAAGTTTCAGAAAAAATGGACTTAATATTGTTTGCCAATGACACTAATCTATTATGCAGTGGAAACAATTTGGAACAACTTCTGGATACACTCGGAAAGGAATTAGGAAAGCTTAAACTGTGGTTTGATTCAAACAAATTAACGCTCAATTTAAGTAAGACAAAATTTATAGGCTTTAACAATCATCACAACAACCCAGTACCTAAACTCAGTGTAAATGGTACTGAGATTGAAAGGGTATCTGAAACTACATTTCTTGGTGTAATAATTGATAATAAACTGTTTTGGAAGTCACATATTAATTATATTAAAGGTAAAGTATCCAAATCAATTGCAATATTACACAGAGTGAAATATTTGCTGAATCAACCCACACTATACACCTTGTATCATTCACTAATACTCCCATACATGACATATTGTAATGAAGTATGGGGAAATACATATAAAACAAACATATATCCACTCTTTATGCTTCAAAAGAGAGCTATTAGAATAATAAACAAAGCAGCTTACAGGGAACCAACAAACCCACTTTTTCTTAAACAAAAAACTCTCAAGTTGAAAGATCTGGTTGACTTTAAAACTGCAATAATAATGTTTAAAGTGAAGAATTTATCACTGCCCGCAAATATCCAAAAGTTGTTCCAAATAAGGGAGAAACAATATCACTTCAGAGGAACATGTATATTTCAAAAGCCTACAGTGAGAACAACCACCAAGCAACACTGTATTTCAGTGCAAGGAGTCAGATTATGGAACGATTTTGGACCTGAATTAAAATCATGTACAACGCTTGGACAATTTAAACAAAAACTAAAGGAAGAAATACTCCAAACATATATACAAGACGACATGTAAAATCACATAAGGATTGCCATATCCAGCCTGTGTTGTGTTGTAGCTTAGTTTTTTTGTTTTTTTCTTTTTTTCTTTTCTGTCACATTTTGTCTTGGATTTGTTTTTGAATAGTAATCGCTTAACTTAGCTTAGCTTAGTTTTTTTTTTTCTCTGTCACATTTTGTCTTAGCTTTGTTTTGAATTGTAATCGCTCTTGTCTGTTTTCTCTTTTTCTCTTTTGAATTCTTGGATGGAATATGGGTGGGCAATATAAGCTGCGGCTTCAGCCATCACCCATTTCGGATAACTTACGTTGAATTGTATAATCAGAGGAGTCATTGTCTAATTTGACCTTGTTGTTATATTATTCAGTTTCTTTTAACCTGTACTGTACTATCCGAAATAAAATTCATTCATTCATAAAATTCATTCATTCATTCACTCACTGTTCTTCGCAGCATCGCCACCTGTAAGAAAGAATAGCTGAGTAATTTACATTCAGTTTATCTCCATTCAGTATGCTAACCTTTCTCTCTTCTCTCCTTCTCCGCAGGGTTGCCAGTTCTCCACCACTGCATATTCATTATCAGTTAAAATCACTGTTCAAACTTTCAAAAATGGTTTCCTCTCAGTGTCTGCATTTTTGGTCCATTAGTACCAAAACATGTCAACAACACCATCTTAACTCATTATAAGTTCATAAAAGACTGTTAGCTATTTTAATTACATGTTTTTTGCAGAAAAAAATCAAAAACAAAATCTCAGGTTTGTTTTTGATAAGATTATTCACAGCTCAGTTGTGTATGGCTAAGCTACCAGAGAGGGGTGTGGTAGGCAGATGACTTTACCTAAACAAAATCTTTCATATATAAGGCTATCAGAGGTGCGTAGAGTATTAAGAAATTGTGCTCAAGTAAAAGTAGTGTTACCCTATAATGATTGAGAGTAGTCACCGAAAAAGTGCCTGTTAGGTTAATTGGTTGTTCTAAAGGCCCTTTTCCACTAGCACACTTTAGCGCAACACGGGACGGCTCAGCACGCTTTGTACGCTTTTCCACAAGCCCCAACACGGTTTAACAGCTGCGATTCTCAGCCCCGCTCCAGGGCAGGGTACAGCAGTGCTGAGCTGTGCCGTGTTGTGACGTTAACAGACTGGTCGCCGCTGATTGGTCAGGTCGTAACCGGCGCTGATTGGTCAGGTTGTAACTGCCCCTCTCCTCCTCCTCTTCTACCGAATCTTCACGACCTTCTCAATAAAGTTTTTGAAAAAAAAAAAAAAGAATCTTCACGACCGCCATTACTCAGCACGCAACCACTGTTGGCGGTTTATTTTCAGTGTATTGCTGTGCTATTTTCATTTATTCTCTATCAAAAATGGCTTCGCGTAATAAGGGTGTTCCATGGACCAATAAGGAGGTGCAGTGTCTGCTCACTGCATTGTCAGACGAACGTATCCAGCGCGAGTTAGATGGAGCCGCCCGGAATGAAAAAATATACCGGGAGGTCTCGACATCGGAGTCCTTTAACGGTGAGTTTTAATTTTTTTTTATTGTGCGTTTTTTTCGCAAATATATTCGGTAAGACGCTCAGTTTATTTATGCAATAAAAAAGCTGTTCATTTGTGGATGATGATCGCTGCTTTATTGCAGCACACTGCGGACTAAAGCTTTTATTTTAATTATTCATGTGAACAATACGCTGAAATAAGCTTATGTATTCTTGTTAAAAACTATTGTCTTTTCAGTATATCTTGCACTTTCGTGCTGTATTTTATTGTGTGCATTTTCCTTGTAGAATCATCCCACGCGTCCGCCGCGACAGCCCGCCCGGATTCATTCAACCGAGCCTTCCTGGCCCAGTTTGGGAAGCTGGTGTAGAGGCACTCAGTGGTCGGCGTGTATAAAATGTCGATTAACCTTCATGTTGTGTTGCAAAGTTTTTTTTTATTTTAATATTTTGTATATAATAAAATGGAATTGTTTTGGAAAGTGTGGTTTGTCTGTTATAACACTGAATTATAAAACAGTATAATTACATAGAAATTCCATTGTCTAGTCTGATGAAAATGATGCTGATCATCCTGTCAGGGGTCAACCATTGTAAAGGTAATGTAATTTTTAACTAGACCAAAAAACAAATGTTTTTGTAAGCTTTCTGTTCTTTTTATTGAAATATCATAAAAAATTAGCACCAAGTCAAAGTAGGTACAAGTATATGTAAATTGAATGTTCTATCGGCATTCCAAATTCAGAGAATTACAATACTTTAGAAGGAGTGTAGCATCATCTAAACAGAAAATAATAATATTGTTGTTCCAAACGTTGACCTGAAGGTGAAAAACATGAATTTTTTTTATTCAGTACATCCAAAATGCCCTAGGATGTAAAAAATAATACAATTTGGTGTTGGCCAGTGTGCCACTGTCTCATTATTTAATACGAATAAAAACAAGTTTCAGCTCATTATTTCTAGGTCATTTGGCAGTTAATTCAAAACAAAAGTGACTTGTGTTGTTGCAGCTTAATTATGAGATAAAATTAATTGTGAGATAAAACCACAGAGCGAGCAAGGCAATAATCCTTGGATCCTCCATTTTTTGTCTTGTGTAAATAAGGACTCAGTCGGGTGCGTAACGTCACGGGAGTGTGGCCCCGCCTCGCTGGGAATCTGGCGCCGCCTCGCTTCTAAAACCTCCTAACACAAACCATCACAGCACAAGCACAACACCGTGCTAATGGAGACAGAAGCATTCCGAGCCGTACTGAAGTGAATCAAGCCATACCGAGGTGTGCTGGGCTAGTGGCAAACAGGCTTAAATTGTCCCTAGATAGCTGTCTCCTATAGGCCCTTACAATAGAGGGTTAGTACTAGTGAAGCGCTTTGAGTGGTCTTGAGACTAGAAAAGCGCTATATATTGTAAGTACAGGTCCTTATCCCTTATCCCTTGAGTGACTCATTGAATCCCTTTAAACCAGGTCTGATGAGGAGAGACACCAAACTGCTGGCCTTTGGGCGCATGCGCACGCAGCGACCAGCAGCGGGTGAAAAAAGTTCGACGTCTGTGTCTTTGTTTTTATGCACTTTAATGTGTTTAAACATAATTCTCTGTGCCGTTTTTGTCCTTGAATGTTTGTGGACTATATAACAAAAAGCTCCCTGGTTCCATCAGTATGGATTTACATATGTATATTCACTGCTCTTGTTTTTCTTGTCTTCTTGATTGTTGCTCTGAGTGTTGCTATCCCTGTGCTGTTGCAATCCTGGAATTTCCCCATTGTGGGACTAATAAAGGCTTATCTTATCTTATCTTATCTTATTTCCTCCTTGTGTTTGCACTGTTTCTTTTTTCCTATCGGCTCTTTATCTTGGAGGTAAGCATGATCATGCCGGGAAGAACGCAGTATTCCAGAGAAATGTTACTGCATTTAAACATGGGAAATGCAGCATCTGTGTTTGAGTCCGTGCCGCCACTGCCGGACTTTATTTTAAGAGATTTTCATGGACACAGCGATGAAAAGAGAGACAAGAGGAGGAAATGTGGAAAGCGTGGAGGCGTAAAATTAAGCCTGAGGAGGCATCAGTTTAACTGCATTCCTCTTCCTTCCATTATTATGGGGAACGTACAATCCCTGAGAAATAAAGTGGATGAAATTCAAGGGAATTTACGATATCAGAAGGACTTCAAGAACCGCTGTGTCATGGCTTACATGGAGACGTGGCTTACGGCGCATGACCGGGATGCAGACCTGTGTATTGACGGCTTTGGAGCCCCATTTCGCTCGGATCGGCAGGAAGAGGTAATGGGGAAACGTCAGGGGGGTGGCATATGTTTATATATTAATAAACAGTACTGTACATCTGTCACGGTCAGAGAGCTCATCTGTACACCCGATGTGGCGCTTCTGTCCGTATCGCTACGCCCCTTTTATCTGCCCTGCAAGTTCCCCCAACTTTTCATAACGACTGTGTACATTCACCCGAGGGCAGACGCTGACTCCGCCTCCAGCACTGTCTTTAATGTGGTACAACGGTTGCAGTCGATTTCCCCAGAGGCTCCAAACTTTATTCTTGGGGATTTTAATCGTGTTTCTTTAAAGAAGACACTTAAAAACTTTTATCAGTATGTCTCCTGCCCAACCGGGCGAAAAAAGACATTGGACCTGTGCTACGGCTCCATAGAGAGGGCCTATAAATCACTTCCCCTTCCTCCTTTAGGATCCTCAGATCACAACTGTGTACATTTGCTGCCCACATACAGTGGGGCAAAAAAGTATTTAGTCAGCCACCAATTCTGCAAGTTCTCCCACTTAAAAGATGAGAGAGGTCTCCAATTTTCATCATAGGTATACTTCAACTATGAGAGACAAAATGAGAAAAAAAAATCCAGAAAATCACATTGAAGGATTTTTAATGAATTAATTAGTAAATTCCTCAGTAAAATAAGTATTTGGTCACCTACAAACAAGCAAGATTTCTGGCTCTCACAGACCTGTAACTTCTTCTTTAAGAGGTTCCTCTGTCCTCCACTCGTTACCTGTATTAATGGCACCTGTTTGAACTCGTTATCAGTATAAAAGACACCTGTCCACAACATCAAACAGTCAGACTCCAAACTCCACTATGGTGTCAAAGGACACCAGAAACAAAATTGTAGACCTGCACCAGGCTGGGAAGACTGAATCTGCAATAGGTAAGCAGCTTGGTGTGAAGAAATCAACTGTGGGAGAAATTATTAGAAAATGGAAGACATACAAGACCACTGATAATCTCCCTCAATCTGGGGCTCCACGCAAGATCTCACCCCGTGGGGTCAAAATGATCACGAGAACGGTGAGCAAAAATCCCAGAACCACATGGGGGGACCTAGTGAATGACCTGCAGAGAGCTGGGACCAAAGTAACAAAGGCTACATCAGTAACACACTACGCCGCCAGGGACTCAAATCCTGCAGTGCCAGACGTGTCCCCCTGCTTAAGCCAGTATGTGTCCAGGCCTGTCTGAAGTTTGCTAGAGAGCATTTGGATGATCCAGAAGAGGATTGGGAGAATGTCATATGGTCAGATGAAACCAAAAAAGAACTTTTTGGTAAAAACTCAACTTGTCGTGTTTGGAGGAGAAAGAACACCATACCTACTGTGAAGCATGGGGGTGGAAACATCATACTTTGGGGCTGTTTTTCTGCAAAGGGACCAGGACGACTGATCCGTGTAAAGGAAAGAATGAATGGGGCCATGTATCGTGAGATTTTGAGTGAAAACCTCCTTCCACCAGCAAGGGCATTGAAGATGAAACGTGGCTGGGTCTTTCAGCATGACAATGATCCCAAACACACCGCCCGGGCAACGAAGGAGTGGCTTCGTAAGAAGCATTTCAAGGTCCTGGAGTGGCCTAGCCAGTCTCCAGATCTCAACCCCATAGAAAATCTTTGGAGGGAGTTGAAAGTCTGTGTTGCCCAGCGATAGCCCCAAAACATCACTGCTCTAGAGGAGATCTGCATGGAGGAATGGGCCAAAATACCAGCAACAGTGTGTGAAAACTTACAGAAAACGTTCGACCTCTGTCATTGCCAACAAAGGGTATATAAGAAAGTATTGAGATGAACTTTTGTTATTGACCAAATACTTATTTTACCGAGGAATTTGCCAATTAATTCATTAAAAATCCTTCAATGTGATTTTCTGGATTTTTTTTCTTATTTGTCTCTCATAGTTGAGGTATACCTATGATGAAAATTGGAGACCTCTCTCATCTTTTAAGTGGGAGAACTTGCACAATTGGTGGCTGACTAAATACTCTTTTACCCCACTGTATAAAACTGCTCTCAGAAGAGACAAGGCGAAGACCAGAGACATAGACGTGTGGACAGAGGATTCAGTGCACTGCCTCCAGGAATGCTTTAACTGTACGGACTGGGAGGTGTTCACACTGGCCTGCCAAGAAGATTTGGACTCTTTGGTGGACGTCACATGCTCATACATGGCTTTCTGTAGAGATATGATCGTTCCACGTAAATGTGTCAAAATATATCCCAACAACAAGCCATGGGTTACAAAATCAGTTAAATCCAGCTTACAGAGGAAAGCACTTGCCTTTAAACAGGGGGATGTTTCGGAGCTACATGTTGCCACAAAAGAGCTGAAGGCCAAAATTTTAAGAGCAAACAGAATTATAAATCAGAATTGGAAAGCAAGATGGCAACAAAGAAGCTTGGTTCAGCCTGGGCCAGTATGAAAACTATTGCAGGCCTTCAGAGCACAGAGCGCAGTAATCGTGTGTTTTTAGATGGTTTTAATTCAGACACAGAGCTGGCTAATGCTCTTAATTGTTTTTATGGTTGTTTTGATTCCTTTGATTTTAGCGCAGAAACCCAAGATTTGAAACAGAAACTCAAAGACAATCAGCACTTTAATATTGAGGTGCAGGATATTAAAAGGGCATTCTGTGCTGTAAAAGTGAACAAAAGTCAGGGCCCAGTCCTGTGCACATGAATTGAGTCCTGTATTTCACTACATTTTCAATAAGTCCTTACAGACACAACATGTGCCTAAGATCTGGAAAGATGCTGTGGTTGTCCCTGTTCCAAAATCCAGCTGTCCTAAAACGGTAAATGATTTTAGACCAGTTGCTTTGACTTCAATTTTAATGACATTTTTTTGAAAAACTGGTCAGATTTGAGGTCCTAAAGCAGACTGAGCATGCATTGGATCCTCTGCAGTTTGCCTATAGGCCTCACAGAGGAGTGGAGGATGCCACTGTCACTCTGTTTAACATGCTTTTTGAACATCTGGATTTTAATGGGACACACACCAGGCTTTTATTTGTGGACTTTTCTTCCGCCTTTAATATAATCCAACCTCATATTTTAGTTGAAAGGCTCCTGCAACAATTTGATTTGAGTAATAATCTGGTGGGTTGGAGTCTGGATTTTTTAACCAACAGGACACAGAGAGTAAGGGTCAATGGTACATTTTCTGACCAAAAGTGTTCCTCTACTGGCTCTCCGCAGGGGTGTGTGTTGTCACCACTACTCTTCATCCTGTACACAAACATGTGTCGGAGCAGACATGACAACAGACACATTATAAAGTATGCTGATGATTCAGTTGTTGTCAGTCTCCTCCAGGATGGTGAGAGTGGCCACGGCCCAGTAGTTGATGATTTTGTTCACTGGTGTGAGGATTCCTACCTGCAGCTGAATACGACAAAAACGAAAGATATGATTATTGACTTTAGGAGGAAAACTCCCAGGCACGAAGTCACCGTACTAAAAGGCCAGACCACTGAATGTGTACAATCCTACAAATATCTTGGGACGATTACTGATAGTAATTTAAACTTTGAAGAGAACTGTGAAAGGGTGTGCAAAAAGGGTCAGCAACATTTGCATTGTATAAGGAAACTTGCACGCTTCCAAATTGATCGAACCATAATGACAGTGTTTTATCGGGTTTTTATTGAATTTGTTTTACCCTTTTCTTTAGTGTCATGGTTTGGTCAGATAAAACTGAAACAGAGGAAATCCTTGGATCAGGTTGTTAGATGGTCCAGTCGTTTGCTTGGTGAGTCACAGCTGAGCCTGATATCCCTGTACACCAGACAGGTACAGAGGATTGCTACCTCCATTTTAAATGATGACTCCCACCCTTTGCACTGCCACTTTCAGCTTCTTCCCTCCAGACGGAGGTTTGCTGTCCCAAAAAGTAAAACCCAGCGCTACAAAAACAGCTTTGTTCCTGCTGCTGTCAAAGAGTTGAACAAGTTGTAACAATATATTGCACATAATATGGTTACCTATTTATTAATTTCATTTTATATTTACTTATTTTTGTAGGTTTTTTATTTGGGTTCTAAATCTTTTATTGGGTTTTAGACTTTTGAGTTTTTAACCTCTTCGACTAGTCTTTGACTTTTTAATATGACCCTTCTCTCTTATCTCTTTGTTTTTTCTCTTATCTCTTTGTCTTATGTCCTGATTGATGGAGCCTTGAGTACTTTTATCATGTTTATAGTCAGCCTCATGTGTGCCTGTGTTTGTGTTCATGTTGAATGTAATTGTGGTTTGTAAATATGGATGTCACCTGACTGCAAAACAAATCTACCTACGGGTACAAATAAAGTAACCTGAACCTGAACCCGAGGAATAATTTAATGATTTAGTTATTCTGCCCCAGGTAGTGTTTCAAGTTACAGTACTTTCTCCCATGAAAGCCCATTATGATGATCTAGTTGAGTTAAAGCATTCAAAAGACTACCATATACAGGAATAATCGGATTTAGTAATAAGTTTTCCCCTCAACGGAAATCTGCTTGTCTCATTCTACATTTCTTATCTACTAGAAGTGACTGCAATGAATACAGCACCCCTAGCATACTCAATTAAATTATTCATTCATTATTATTATTATTCAGTTTAATCACAATGTCAGAATAACACCAGGATGTGCAACAGACTCTGCAGCACATCTCACTTTTTCCGGCTCCTTTCTAATTTTGGAAAGCACTGGGTCATAATTACATGGGGGTTATTCTTCCTACAGATCCTTTGGTATCTGCATACCGAGGTATGGCATTCTTTCAGGCTCCTTAACGTTGCATCTGTCTCTAAAGCGCTGACTGGCTGTGTGCTTAAATGTCAAGAGCTGGGATTTATGAGCTCTCAATTTGTATTGTGATATTAATCTGAACTCTAACGGTGTTTGCTGTAAGGCTGGAAGCGAGTGAACTCCAAGTGTCAGGTACAAGAATGTCATCTGTGAACAATGTTGTTTTCAGTTCTCCTGCATGCTAAACTCTGTGTATTTTATAATTTCTCCCGATTGCTCACACTGTTGCCTTGTTTTATGCATCTGGAATGTCTGAAATGTATGAAAGTTTTATTAAACACAAGCACTCACTGAGATTTAAATAGTAACGACCCACTAATACTGAACCTGCCTTTTCTCTATTCAAAACTGAAGCCAAGCATTTCACAATTTCCTCTTTTTAATGAGTGTGCCAGCCAGACACACAAGTCCCGTTGATTAAGGTCGCACACTGATAGCCATGACTCTGGCCCTATTAATCCAAAAGAAATATAGTAGCATTTATTGTTTTTATACTCTACCTTCAGCACACACAGGCCTTAGAAATATTATAACCCAGATGCAAGACAGTTACTAAAAATGAAAGGGAAGGGCTGACCTCTAAACACACCATGCATTTTCTCTAATTGTCCCTTGCTCTGAGCCTGCATGGGGCCTCTGAGGGAAGAGAAGGATGAGTGAACCTAGAGTCCCGGCATTGTGTCAAAGATTCCCTGCTACTTATTCTGCTCCGACAGAAACAAGTGTTGATTGTCCTGCGCCTGCAGAGAGCCACCAGGGAGAAAGCCCAGAGATTAAGCCTGACAAGTTAGCCTCCACTTGAGAGAGAAAACATGTAACACACATAAAACAGTGTCACATTAGACCAGCTCCCCACCATGTGAAAATACCACATTGAGCTGCTGAATTTTAATACAGCTATGCTGTGTTAAATTGCACTAGGTTTGGGGGTGTTTTGTGCCTTTATGGCTGAAGTGCAATGGTGTCACACTTGCAATCTGTTTCGTTAAGCCATTCCCATTACCAGTTATATTGGTTGACTTCTTTTTTTATTTTTCAAAATTTATGCCAAGAACTGTTACTGCATTAAATTTTGTATAGAAAAAACAAACAGACACCAACACACCAGCCTTTTCTGGGACCATTTTTAGTTTTTCCCCCCCTTATTTCCTCTTTCATTTTCACTCATTTAATGACATAGCACAAAATCCTTTTTTTAATATTTCGATTTAGGAAAATATTGTGTTAAGCAGAAACTATTAAAGCATTATACATGTTTTAATACTCCAGTCTTAGCTGGAGTACAACATGGATCCTCTTTGGATCCTCTTTTGTAGGTCCACTGTAAGCATCCAGGATTCACATGCATACTGTAGAGGAATGTTGAGATGACCAATGAACGCAGCAGGCATAATTTGTGCTTGTCAGTGATGTTCCTACCCTTCCAGATTTTCTTCAGCCTGGTTAGTGCTGCTGTGGCCTGTGCTATTCTTGCAAGAACTTCTTTCTTCTACCCTTCATCTGTTATAATGGCTCCAAGATATTTGAAGCTGGTGAATGCTTCAAGTTTTTGAGCTCTTACTTTAATTTCTCTCTTGAAGCCATCTTGGTTGTTGGTCATGATTTTTGTTTTTTCAGCACTAATCTCCATTCCATGAGCTGTCGATGCTCTATCCAGCTGTTCCACTAGGTTTTCAAGTTCTTCTTCTGTTCCTGCCAATCCATCAATGCCATCAGCAAAGTGTAAGTTGGTGAGTGTTCTTCCTCCAATACTGATTGAGCCTTGGTGATTCTTCAGAGCATCGCTCATGATCTTCTCCAGGAAAATGTTGAAGAGGGTTGGCGATAGTAAACAACCCTGCCTGTCTCCAACAGTAGTTCTGAAAAAGTCTCCAGTCTCCATTGTAGAATGTTGCGCTGGTGGCTTTGTCATACAGGTTCTTGATGATGTTTATGAGATTAGCACTGATGTTGTGCTTGTGCATAGTGGTCCACAATGCCTGGTGCCAAACTCTGTCAAAAGTCTTTTTAAAGTCAATAAAGACATGGTACAAATTCTGTTGCTGTTGCAGGTACTTCTCCATGGGTATTCTCAAGTTGAATATTTTTTTAATGGTGCTTCTTCCCGATCTGAGCCAACCTGTTCCTTGGCGATGATAATCTCTGCTTGTGGTTTGAGCCTGTTCAAAAGTACTTTCAGCATAACTTTGCTGGGGTGGCTAATAAGGCTAACTGTACTATAGTTTTGGAACAACTGCAGGTTCCCTTTCTTTGGTAGTGTAATTATGAGTGACTGCGTCCACTGGGTTAGCCATTCTCCAGTACGCCAGATTCTATTGCAGGTGATATAGAGAGCCTTAATCATGACATCTCCTCCTGCTTGTACAAGCTTGGCTGGTATATTATCCATGCCTGCTGATTTACCTTTCTTGAGTGACTTCACTGCTGCTTCTATCTCTTCCTTAAGAATTGGGAAGTCATCTTGGTTGGTTGATTGAGGGCCAGTAAGCACTGCTGAATCGCCCTACATATCATGATTGTACAGTTCAGAACAGTATTCTGTCCAGTGTGTGAGGATTTCTCATTCTTCAGTAAGATACTTTCCAGCCTTGTCTTGGACAGTACTAGCTCT
This sequence comes from Pholidichthys leucotaenia, assembly GCA_020510985.1. Taxonomy (NCBI): domain Eukaryota; kingdom Metazoa; phylum Chordata; class Actinopteri; order Cichliformes; family Pholidichthyidae; genus Pholidichthys; species Pholidichthys leucotaenia. The sequence goes on along the minus strand of CM035840.1, from coordinate 126,204,508 downwards.
TTCTTGTTTGGTAGACGTAAGATTCTTTACAACCTGGTAGGCTTGTTTTGTGTTGTTATTTACTACGTTTGCATCAATCTCCTCACATTTTTGTTCCAACCAGCTTTCTTTTGCATGTTCCATGGCCTTTCTGATGTTATTGCTTATTTGCCTGTACTGTTCAGCTCCTTGGGGGGTACCTTTTATTCTTTATCCTTCTTCTTTCATTGCACATGTCAAGTATGTTGTAAGTTATCCATGACTTCTTCTTTGGGTGATATTTTCCAGATATTTTCATAGCTGTGTCTGTAACTGCTGTAGAGAACTTGTTTCTCATTTCATCTAGCTCTTCTTCCTGCCCCAGAATAATAAGGGGTGTGAATTTCCCTCCTATCATAGCCTGAAAGGATTCTGCGATGTTGGGCTCTTTCAGCCTTTCCAGATAAAATCTCAGTCTGGTTATTTTCTGTTTCATGATCTTCTTGAGATGAATGCGGAAGGTCATCATGAGCAAGTTATTATGGTCGCTTCCAATGTCAGCCCCTGGGGAACTCCTTGTTCTGGCAATATTAATACAAGACCAAAAACGTTTCTTCACAAGAATTTAATCAATATGGTTGTGATGTTTACCAGATGGGCTGTGCCATGTCCATATTCTGGATACTTTATGAGGGGCATAGGTGTTTGTCAGGAGCAGATCATTGTAGTTGGCAAATTCTAGAAGTCTGAGACCTCTATCATTGGTTTCTCTGTTGCTGTGTTCACCACATGTGCCACGCCAGTTCCTGGCTGCGTCCTTGGCCACTTTGGCATTCCAGTGACCTTGTACTATCAGTATGTCCTATTTTGGTGTTTGGTCAAGGACATTTTGTAGTTGGTCATAGAAGACCTCCACGCCAGCTGGCGTCCAGCTGGCGTCCTGGTGCAACAATAACAACCTGCAGCTGAATGCTCTGAAGACAGTGGAGATGATTGTAGACTTCAGGAAAGTCACTACCCCTCTGCCCCCCCTCACCCTCTCAGGCTCTCCCATCACCACTGCTGATTCCTTCCGCTTCCTAGGCACTACCATCACCAGGGACCTCAAATGGGAGCCGACCATCAGCTCACTCATCAAAAAAGCCCAGCAGAGGATGTTCTTCCTGCGGCAGCTGAGGAAGCTCAAGCTACCCACCAAGATGTTAGTGCAGTTCTACACAGCCATCATCGAGTCCATCCTCACCACCTCCATAACCGTGTGGTACGCAGGAGCCACTGCCAGGGACAGACTAAGGCTGCAGCGCGTCGTGCGCACTGCTGAGAAGGTGATCGGCTGCAAGCTCCCATCTCTCCAGGATCTGTACATCTCCAGGACCCGGAGGCGTGCTGGCCGGATCATAGCCGATCCCTCACACCCTGGTCACGTACTGTTTGCCCCCCTCCCCTCTGGTAGAAGACTTCGGTCCATCCAGACTAAAACCTCCCGTCACATGAACAGCTTCTTCCCCTCTGCCATCAGACTGCTGAACACTAAGTGACTTATTGACTCTCGTGCACTATGTACAGCAGCTCAACCAGACTCATGTCAATCATCACTGTTTTCTTCCTGCATTACCGACTGCACTATATAGTTCTCCACAGTATCTGCTGCTCGCTAATATATTTTAACTGCTGACCAGTATCACTTACTCTTATTCTACACTTTATTGCATGTATAGTTTATTTCTTTTATCTTATCATGTTTAATGTTGCAGCATTGCACCGAGACAAATTCCTAGTTTGTGTACTACATGAACAATGGCAATAAACCTGATTCTGATTCTGATTCTGATTCACTTCATTGTCATCATAATCTACTGTAGGGGTATACGTTTGCATGACGGTGATGTTAAAGGGGGTTGCTCTCAGCCGTATGGTGATCAATTGACTGGAAATAGCGTGGCATCCTAAGACACTACCCACTATGCTCCTGTGGACTAGGAATCAAACTCCATGTTCATGCTTGTCTTCTTTGCCACTAAAGTAGATCTTTTGTTCTTCATCTGTAATGAACTAGTGCATACCTGTGCATGCCCGTGCATACCCGTGCATGCCCATAGAAAGCAAGTGTAAGCAAGCATTTCTGCATGCCCATAGAAATGTTACTGTTAGCATGGCAACAGTAACCATGGTGAAACCTGCCTTTGATCTTTGCTGTCACCACGCGTTCAGTGATGACTGCCTTTGATCTGTGATGGCTGCTTTTGATCTTTGATGATGTCATAGGGAGTCCTATGATCATGAGTGTGCCTGCCTTTGATCTCATAGCGAGTCCTATGATCTTTTAGCGAGTCCTATGATCTATCTATGTGACATCATGTAGAGATCATAGGAACATCATGGGCAATCCTATGATCTAATAGCAAGTCCTATGGTCATGACAGGCACACAGAAGTTTCTTGAATTATATATAGAGTGATGAAGTGATGATGATAGAGTGATGAAGTGACTAGAGTGATATATAGAGTGATTCCACAAAGATATGAGGAAAACGTCACAGGACACAGTCCAAGGACGGTTAATTTTTTCACACTAAAGGAGTTGTTCAGAACTCCTTATACAAAGATATGGAGTGATGATAATCTAGTCAGTGGTGGTAATGCACCTGTAAGCTGGTTGCCAAACAGCCAATCAAATCTAAAAGAAGAAGAAGAAGAAGATCTAAGTCAGTGGTGGTAATGCACCTGTAAGCTGGTTGCCAACCGCTAATCAAATCTAAAAGACTAGTGCATACCCGTAGAAACCAAGTATAAGCAAGTATTTCTGTATGCCCGTAGAAAGCAAGTGTAAGCAAACATTTCTGCATGCCTGTAGAAAGCTACTGTTACCATGGCAACAGTGCCATGGTGATCCATGTCTTTGATTTTTGACATGGTTAAACAAGTATTTCTGCATGCCCGTAGAAAGCAAGTGTAAGCAAGCATTCCTGCATGCCTGTAAAAAGTGTTCTGACCTCACAGGGTGCCTATGATGTCTGTATGGCATCATAGAAGGAGTTGTTCAAAGGAGTTGTTCAGAACTCTTTATATGGTCATGTGACATCATAGGAACACAGTGTGCAACTGTGATGTCATAGCTATGAATGCCCACAGCTCCCCCATGGATCCCCTATGGACGTTCATTAAAGATTTCCCGTCCCAAACTTCTGCATATCCGGGGAGGCTGAAATTTGGGGATGTTGACATGGTACCCATGCATGCTCGTATAACCCTTGCTGCATGCCTGACTTTGATCTTTGACATAGTTACCATGGCAACAGTAACCATGGTGATGGCTGCCTTTGAGCTTTGACATGGTTGCCATGGCAACACAAAGTCCTGTGATCGTGACACACACACACACACACACAGACCCACACACAGACAGACACACACACACACACACACAGATTTCTTGAATTATAATATGACTTATTCACCTTGCCAATTTTGAGCCATATGACATCATAAAGAGACATTAGTGTAGGCATTGTGAGTGATGGTCTATATGACATCATAAAGACACATTTGGACACATTTGTCTATATGATGGCATCACGAGTCCTATATTGCCTCATATCATAGGATCATCATAGGACATCATGCCTCATAGAACATCATGCCGACATCATAGGGCGTCCTATGATGTGCTGTGTGTATATGACGTCATATAGACATCATATCTTTATGACGGCATTGCAAGTCCGATGATGCCTGAGATCATAGGATCATCATAGGACATTAGGCAGACATCATAGGTCATCCTATGATGTCCTATGATTGTGACAGGCAGACAGACACACACAGATTTCTTAAATTTATAGAGTGAAGAAGGTAATGCACCTGTAAGCTGGTTGCCAACCACCAATCAAATCTAAAAGAAGAAAAAGTGTTGTATGTTAAAATGTATCTGTTCCTTACCTTAATTATTGTGGGAATTTATTGATGTGATCAGTATCCTCACAGAATATCAGTAATCATTAATAATAATATATAAACTTAAATGGTACAACTTTTTTCATGTGTGAAACCTCCTTTCCCAGTCCACTATTCTCATCCTCCACAACATCTTTCAGCTTAGCCTGAAGATACGTTGGAGTTGATGGATTGATGTGCATAGGGGCACATCATCATCATGTATTGACCTGACTGTGGTATCTGATTCTTTAGTGAGCGCCTATGAATGGATGGTTATGAACAGTACAACTATTGGAAGTGATCACTTCCCAATACCAACAGTCATTAAAACTGAAGTATGTATGCAAGAGGGAAGATGTTTTACAAGATGGTGTTTTGACAAGGCATACTGGTGAAAATTTAGGCAATACTGTGTACAATCATGTCATTTGGTAACATTAGAAGGTGGCATAGAAGAATGTTCAAGTCAGGTAACCAATCATATTCTGAATGCTGCAATAGCAAGCATACCTAAGAAAACTACACAGGGTAGGAAGAAGGTTTTACCCTGGTGGAATGAGGAATGTAGTATTGCAGTAAAAGAGCAAAACAAGGATATCTTGGCCGTGGCAAAGAGTGATGATATAGAGTGAAGTGATGATATAGAGTAAAGTACGAGGAGACGAAGAAGAGTGATGTCTGAAGATAGAGTTGAGGTTCGACTGGACACAGCAATGATGATGGAAGGACTGAAGCTCCTGACCGGATGGAGTGATGATATTAGAGTGAAGTACGAGGAGACGAAGAAGAGTGATGTCTGAAGATAGAGTTGAGGTTCAATTGGACACAGCAATGATGATAGAAGGATTACAGCTCCTGACCAGATTGAGTGATGACGTAGAGTGAAGTGCGTGGTGGTATTGCAACTGTGGGCTGGTTGCCAACTGCCAATCAAATCTAAAAGAAGAAGAAGAGTGATGATAAAGAATGAAGTACGTGGTGAGAGTGTGTGGCGGTGAGTAATATCTGAAGATAGAGTTGAGGTTCAATTGGACACAGCAATGATGATAGAAGGACTACAGCTCCTGACCAGATAGAGTGATGATATAGAGTGAAGTACAAGGAGACGAAGCGTGATGTCTGAAGATAGAGTTGAGGTTCGATTGGACACAGCAATGATGATAGAAGTACTGCAGCTCCTGACCAGATAGAGTGATGATATAGAGTGAAGTATGTGGCGGTAATGCACCTGTAAGCTGGTTGCCAACCACCAATCAAATCTAAAAGAAGAAGAAGAAGGAGAGATGCATACATAGAGTGTGTGGCGGAGTGAGTTGGTGTCAGTGCTTGCCACAGCCAAGATGTGTAGAGTGATGATATAGAGTGAAGTGATGATATACAGTGAAGTACGAGGAGACGAAGAAGAGTGATGTCTGAGGATACAGTTGAGTAGGTGGCAGTATGCACCTTTCAGTTGTTTGCTATCCACCAGTAACCAAGAGAAGAGGAAGAAGAAGGAGTGATGCTCCTGACCAGATGGAGTGATGTGGAGTGAAGTTTGTGGTGGTAATGCACCTGTAAGCTGGTTGCCAACCGCCAATCAAATCTAAAAGAAGAAGAAGACATTTTTTCCATGTGGCCTCACAGAGACCTATAATGTGCCAATTGTACCTCACCATTTCATGTGTGAGATCTTTCACTTTTCCAGTAGCATGCAGTGATCTGACATTCCATGTCCCCACAGTGATGTTGTTTCTCCCTCTGATTTTGCTTCCCTGTTTTTGTTTTTGTTCACCAGAAGCATATTTTTCACCTTCACCCTGGTGAATAGCAGAAGGTGCGGTCCTTGGTCCAGGCGACGACCGATCCGGTATGAGATTGGTAGTTGTCTTCATCATGTGGTGTGTCTAGGGCAGCTTAAACTTGGTGGCGCCCATCTCTCTCCAAGTTAGAGCACAGCCAATATCCCCTAATCACGGTGGCTAGCCTTGATCGTGGACACATGGTCGTTGAACTTCTTCTGGTGCCCTTCCGCCCTGTCCGATGGCTTTTTTTTGGAAGAAATTTGCCCAGTGATGCCATGTCAACATCACCCCCTCACATGGTTTAGCCAGCTGAAGCGGTGTACCAGGGTGTGGCGCTTGGAGCCAACATGTGAGAGATTTAGGAGATGGATGAGGACCAGTGATGCCCATCCACCCTACCAGGTAGGGAGTAGCATGTGAAGCATCAAGGGTACTACCTCTATCCAGAGCCCCCTACACCCCACAAACTGATGTTACTAATGTTATTTTTGGTTCATCAAGTAGTGAACACTAGCAGCTGTTTAAGAACCTTTACGAACCCTTTAAATCTCAATGCTGGTGAGGGTTTGCCCACCTTTTTTATAAGGTTGGTTCCAAGATTCATCTGACGCTCCCAAACAGTGGCAAATAGTTGATAATCAACTTGCTAAATGCTGTTAATGTTCCCCAACTGTCGTTAGCAAACACTCATGAACATTCACATGAATGTTGGGGCAGCAGTGGCTCAGGAGGTAGAGCAGGCTGTCCAATAACCGGATGGTTGGTGGTTCAAATCCCACTCTCCCCAGATATCCTGCCGTTGTGTCCCTGGGCAAGATACTTTACCCGCCTTGCCACCAGTGTCCATAACGCTGGGTATGAACGTGTATAAATGTTCGATGGTTGGCAGAGAGGCCGTTGGCGCGGATTGGCAACCACATTTCTGTCAGCCTGCCCCAGGGCAGGTGTGGCTACAGTAGTAGTTTGCCACTACCATTGTCTGTCTGGAGTGAATGAATACTGTATCTATTTGTAAATGTGTCTATGATGAAGCGCTATATAAATCTGATGTATTATTAATTGTCACTAAACTTCGCTAAATGTTACTAATTATTGAGATGGTGACATCCTACAAGTACCTGGGTGTTCATTTGAACAATAAACTGGACTGGTCACACAATACCGACACGCTCTACAAGGGACAGTGCAGGCTGTTATTCGTGAGGAGGCTCAGGTGTTTTGGTGTACAAGGGGTACTCCTGAAAACCGTCTACGTTTTGGTGGTGGCATCAGCCATCACATTTGGAGTGGTCTGCTGGGGCAACGGCATCGTGGCAGCCGACCGAAAGAGACTGAATAGACTAATCAAAAAAGCTTGCTCTGTCCTGGGGCAGTGCCTCGACCCAGTGGAGGAGATAGGAGAGAGGAGGATGGTGGCTAAGCTGTTATGTCTGCTGGAGTCCGAGTCCCACCCCATGCAGGACACGCTGAATGCACTGAGGAGCTCATTTAGCAGTAGGCTGTACCATCCTAGGTGCACGACCAAGAGGTTTCTCAGGTCCTTCCTACCCCACGGCTGTCAGACTTTATAACCTAAACAGGGCTGCTCGTAGAGGTCGTATTGAATGCACAAAACATAACAAACTTTCACAATAATTGTCCCCTCCATTATACAACTAGGACAATATCAGTCACTACAGAGGGTGACAACTAGGCTGATTCAAATACGTAATATACTGTATGGGTACATATTCATACTAGGTGGGGTAACTGAATAGACCATTATGCTGTTTATTCCATCTAGCTACAATGCTCCGCACTGTGTATATTTCTGTGCACATATGTATATTCACTGCTCTTATTATCTTATCTTCTGAATTATTGCTCTGAGTGTTGCTATCCCTGTGCTGTTGCAATCCTGGAATTTCCCCATTGTGGGACTAATAAAGGCTTATCTTATCTTATCTTATCTTATCTTAATTGCAAAGGCAAACCCTGATTTTCACAAACATTCATCAGCAAAGCTGGCAAATCAGAAACCGCGATGTTGGTCAGCATTTAGATGGTGACATCCTACAAGTACCTGGATGTTCATCTGAACAATAAACTAGACTGGTCACACAATACTGACGCACTCTACGAGAAGGGACAGCACAGGCTGTTCCTACTGAGGAGACTCAGGTCTTTTGGCGTACAAGGGGCGCTGCTGAAGACATTCTACGACACGGTGGTGGCATCAGCCATCACTTTTGGAGTGGTCTGCTGGGGCAGTGGTGTTACAGCAGCCGATAGGAAGAGACTGAACAAACTGATCAAGAAAGCTAGCTCTGTCCTGGGGCAGCGCCTTGACCCAGTGGAGGAGATGGGAGAGAGAAGGATGGTGGCTAAACTGTCATCTCTGCTGGAGTCCGAGTTCCACCCTATGCAGGACATACAATGCACTGAGGAGCTCATTTAGCAGCAGACTACATCATCCTAGGTGCACAACCGAGAGGTTTCGCAGGTCCTTCCTACCTATAGCTGTCAGAATGTACAACCTAAGCAGGGCTGCTCGCAGAGATAGCAAAAAGACGTGACAGCCTAATAGTATTGAATGCAAAAGACGCAATAGACTTACACAACGGTCCCCTCCGGTATACAACTAGGAAAATACCGGTCGCTACGGAGGGCGACAATATGTATGGGTACATAATCATACCATGTAGGATAACTAAGTAGACGGTTATGCTGTTTCATTCCATCTAGCTACAATGCTCCGCACTGTGTATGTTTATATATTTATATATTTATTCCATCTAGCGACTATGCTCCGCACTGTGTTTATATATTTATATATTTATTCCATCTAGCTACAATGCTCTGCACTGTGTTTATATATTTATTCCATCTAGCTACAATGCTCCGCACTGTGTTTATATATTTATATATTTATATGTACATATGTACACTCGCTGCTCTTGTTTTTTCTTGTCTTCTGATTGTTGCTCTGAGTGTTGCTATCCCTGTGCTGTTGCAATCCTGGAATTTCCCCATTGTGGGACTAATAAAGGCTTATCTTATCTTATCTTATTCGCCACTCTGTGAGATACTAGCTTTAATAAACTTATGTTGTTGAAGTAATAATACCTTTTCACCTTCAGTATTTGTAACTCTACAATTATACTCACTTGTCACTTTGTTATGCTCACTACTACGTGGTGGGCACATGCATAATATTCCTGATAGCACAAGGACTTTTTGAAAATAACGACTCATAACTCCTGCTGGAAAGACAAGTTCTCCATACTGGTCCCGCTGTAAGTCTCTAAGGGTGATTTCACACCTAACTCCTCTGGTTCAGATTTTCTGACTTTTCAAGTGTGAAATTTCCTCCTGGAACACCATCCAGACTCAACCAGGGTCCTTGGAACAGGACGTATAGGGGCACCACAAAAAGCTGTTGGTGCATTTGAAGCAGTGTGAAACAAAAACTATCTGGATCAAATGTATACAGTGAAACAAAATCATAGACCTTAGTTCAGACCTTGGTGTAGGTTTTCGGGGTGAAAATGTCCTGATTCTCTTTTTCTCCTGGTTGACTGCACTTGAAGTCTTTCCTTGGACCATAGTATTCAATAACTATAAGGCAATAAGATGATCATATGTGTAGATAGCACTGGCAGAGTTGCAGAATAATATAAATCCAGTCATGATACATGATCCAAGGGCAGATGAGCACTCTAAAATGTGCCCAAACTACTGAACAAAACCTCTTTAAATTAAGTGATGTCTAGTGGGTAACGCATCGTATACAAGTAGGCCTGCTACAAAGATAAACTAGAAACATTAAACAAGCACACAACACCACTACAACACATAACAACTAGCTCTATCACTGTGAATTAACTACTGCACATGTGTCTTAGTTCTGAGTTTCACCTGCAACTGTGGGTCTGCTTACAGTTTAAAGTGGGTGTGAGGGATGCAGTAACAGTGAGCCAGCAGTTGTGTTGTGAGTCTAATTCGATTCTGTGATGGGAGCTGCCCACTTTATTACTTCAGTGAATTACCTGTTTACCACCCTTTTCCTCTTACATTAAATCTAGGCGTATATATAGGTGCTATCTCGCCGTGTCTCAATAGCACAGGGGATAGTTACAGGATACTGCAGAGACATGGTGATACAAACAGATTATGTTTTCCACACAGATATGAATACCATCCAAACTAAAGCAGGAGTATTCATCTATTTATTTATTTCATTTGTTGCTATTGTCCATCTCATTGTGCCACTCCTTCACAATAATATTCTCAGTATGCTGCAAGTAGAGAACTCTTGAATTCCAGTCCCAGTGCTGCATTCCCTATTCCCTAACCTCCCTCTAGCACCTCTGTTATCTTAACGGTGATGTTGGGTGTTAATTGGTGTGTCAGAGCCTTTGATCAGGCATAGATTACCAGGGTTTACACACACACACACACACACACACACACACACACACACACACACACACACACACACACACACACACACAGACATACATGTGCACACACATGCACACAGATATAGCTCTTTCACTGTTATGCTCTTCAAAAGTCAACACAATAAATATAAACAGTTTAGAGTGAAACTAAGGTATTTCTATTCTGGTATACATGATATTTTGTGTCAAATTTTCTATTGCATATCCTGGAGGTAACACCTGTTTTTTTTTTTTTTTAATAAATTCAAATTTGTGCGCAGTACTTTGAATCTTGCTCCACAGTGCTGCTTTCCAGTGAGTCATCAGATGCATTTATATTCTATTCACTGACTTTTTAATCCAACAGTGAACTGCATTTGTAAGTCTAAAATGCTCCCAGGCAGTTTTTTATGATAACTTGCATCCTATTAATGCTATGCTAGTGGTATGGGTCTGCCCAGAACTTTAAATCCAGAGTCAAATATATCTCAGCCATACCGCATGGATTTCTCATTCAGATAACGTGCCCACAGGGATGTATCCAAATGCTTCTTACTAATCCACGTACATCTCAGTCAAAACTAACAGCAGTTCAATTTAAAAAAAAAAAAGACAAGATAAACACAAAGGACAAATAGTGAGACTGTCAAAATACTGTCTAAAATATAACAGATTCTCATGACATATGGGGTTTTCATTATGTCCGTTATCAAATATCCACTCATGCACGACTTTACGGGGTCAAAATACGGCTGTGTTGCATGCTGGTGCAATGCCAGCTAATTTATCCTGTGGTCTACATCAGTCTCTCATGATGAATGCTAAAACAAGGATTCAGTGTACCCTGCCCGGTATGGGGTTACCGGGGCCCCACCCTGGAGCTAGGCCTGGGGGAGGGGCTCGATGGCTAGCGCCTAGTAGCCGGGTTTCCGCCCATGGGTCCCGGCCGAGCTCAGCCCAAAGGAGTTACATGGGTCCACCCTCCAGTGAGCTCACCACCTGCAGGAGGGACCATGGTGGTTCGGTGCTATGTGGATCAGGTGGCAGTTGAAGGCGGAGACCTTGGCAGGATGATCCCAGGCTTCCTAAACTGGCTTTTGGGATGTGGAATGTCACCTCTCTGGTGAGGAAGGATCCTGAGCTGGTGCATGAGGTTGAGAGATACTGGCTAGATATAGTCGGCCTCACCTCAACACACAGCTCCGGTTCCAGAACCAGTCTCCTGGAGAAGGGCTGGAGCTTGGCCTATTCTGAAGTTGCCCCGGGCGAGAGGCGGCGAGCAGGGGTGGGTATTCTTGCATCTCACCACCTTGCAGCCTCTATATTGGAGTTTTTCCCGGTGGACTTAAGGGTTGTTTCTCTGCTCCTTCGGGTTGGGAAACAGGTCCTGACCATCATTTATGCCTATGCACCAAATGATGGTTCAGAGTACCCACCCTTTTTGGAGTCTGTGTCTGGGGTGCTGGAGGGTGCTCCTCTTGGAGACTCCATTGTCCTACTGGGGGACTTCATTGCGCACATGGGCAATGACAGTGAAACCTGGAGGGGGGTGATTGGGAGGAACAGCCTGCCCGATCTGAACCCGAGTGGTGTTCAGTTATTGGACTTCTGTGCTAACCACAGTTTGTCCATAATGAACACCATGTTCAAGCATAAGGGTGACCACATGTGCACCTGGCACCAGGACACTCTAGGTCAAAGGTTGATGATCAATTTTGTTATTGTGTCATCAGACCTGCGGCCGCATGTCTTTGACACTCGGGTAAAGAGAGGTGCAGAGCTGTCAACTGATCACCACCTGGTGGTGAGTTGGATCCGATGGCAGGGAAGGATGCCATTCAGACCTAATAGACCCAAACGTATAGTGAGGGTGTGCTGGGAATATCTGACTGAGGCCCCTGTCCGGAAGATTTTCAACTCCCACCTCCGGAAGAACTTCGACCACATTCTGAGGGAGTCTGGAGACATGGAGTCTGAAGGGGCCATGTTCTCCACCTCCATTGTTGAAGCGGCTGCAGCTGCAGTTCGTCAGTGCATCTCATGGTGACAACCCCCGAACCAAGTGGTGGGCACCAGTGGTAAGGGGGGCCATTAAGCTGAAGAAGGAGTCCTATCAAGCTTGGTTGGCTTGTGGGACTCCCAAAGCAGCTGAGGTGTACCAGCAGGCCAACTGGAGTGTGGCTCGGGTGGTTGCTGAAGCAAAAACTCTGGCAAACTGTCCGGCGACTCAGGAGGGGGGAGCAGCTCCCTGTCCATACTGTGTATGGTGTGGATGGAGCGCTGCTGACTTCAACTGGGGATATCGTCAGACAGTGGAAGGAATACTTCGAGAATCTCCTCAATCCCACTGACACACCTTCCACAGAGGAAGCAGAGCTTGGGGACGAGGGGGACGACTCGTCCATCACAGGGGCTGAGGTCGCCAGGGTGGTTAAAAATTTCTTTGGTGGCCGGGCCCCGGGGGTGGACGAGATTCGCCCTGAGTACCTCAAGGCCCTGGGTGTTGTATGACTGTCATGGTTGGCACGCCTCTGCAACATTGCGTGGAGACCGGAGGCAGTGCCTTTGGCATGGCAAACCAGGGTGGTGGTTCCCCTCTTTAAAAAGGGGGGACCGGAGGGTATGATCCCACTTTAGAACGATCACACTCCTCAGCCTCCCTGGGAAGGTCTATGCCAAGGTACTTGAGAGGAGAGTCCGGTCGCTGGTTGAACCTCGGATTCACGAGGAGCAATGTGGTTTTCGTCCTGGCCGTGGCACATTGGACCAACTCTTTACCCTCTTGAGAATCCTTGAGGGTTTGTGGGAGTTTGCCCAACCAGTTTACATGTGTTTTGTGAACTTGGAGAAGGTATTCAGCCCTTGTGGTTTTTTGTGGGGGGTGCTTCAAGAGTATGGGGTATCAGGCTTGTTGTTACGAGCTATCCGGTCTCTATACGACCGTTGTGAGAGTTTGGTTCGTATTGCCAACACTCGGTCGGACTCATTCGCAGTGAGAGTTGGACTCTGCCAGGGCTGCCCTTTGTCACCGATCCTGTTCATAATTTTCATGGACAGGATTTCTAGGCGCAGCCAGGGAACGGAGGGTGTCATGTTCAGTGACCACAGGATCTCATCTCTGTTGTTTGCAGACAATGTTGTCCTGTTGGCTTCATCCAGCAATGACCTACAGGTCTTACTGGGACGGTTTGCTGCTGACTGTGAAGTGGCTGGGATGAGAATCAGTACCTCCAAGTCCGAGTCCATGGTCCTCAGCCGAAAAAAGGTGGATTGTCTTCTCTGGGTTGGGGACAAGCTCCTGCCCCAAGTGGAGAAGTTTAAGTATATCTGGGTCTTATTCACAAGTGAGGGGGGACTGGAGCGAGAGATTGGCAGACGGATCAGAGTAGCATCTGCAGTGATGCGGATGTTGTACCAGTCTGTTGTGGTGAAGAGGGAGCTAAGCTCTAAGACAAAGCTATCAATTTACCGGTCAATCTACATTCCTACCCTCACATATGGTCATGAGCTTTGGATAATGACCGAAAGAATAAGATCGCAGATACAAGCGGCTGAAATGAGCTTCCTTCGTAGGATTGCTGGACTCACCTTTAGAGATGGGGTGAGGAGCTCAGTCATTGGGGAGAGGTTCAGAATAGAACTGCTGCTCCTCCACATTGAAAAGAGCCAACTGAGGTGGTATGGGCATCTGATTAGGATGCCTCCCAGATGCCTCCCACTTGAAGTGTTTTGGGCTCGTCCCACTAGGAGGAGACCCTGGGGCAGACCCAGGACTCGCTGGAGAGACTACATCTCCCAGCTGGTCTGGGAATGCCTTGGTATCCTCTCTGAAGAGATGGAGCAGGTGGCTGGGGAGAGGGAAGTCTGGGCTTTGTTAGATAGGAATATAGTGTATATCGTTGGGGTGTACTAACATGGCAGTGCCCTGGGTGTAGTGGGAGGTGACGCCCCGCCTTTCCAGTGGTGGCGTCATGGGAGTATAAGAGGGCCCAGCGGAAGGGACTCGGTCTCTTCGCTATGGGCTGTTGTGCTAGTAGGAGTAACTCCTGTATGTTCCTGAGTTTGTGTTAATAAAACTTCAAAACAGTACCTCGACTCCTCATCATTTCGAGACATAGCATTTGGCGATGAGGACAAAAGGGTATGGAGTGGGCTGCTACTGCCTTTCAGACATTTTTGGAGGCTTTTTGGAGCCACTTGTTCCCTGGGCCAGGTGGTATGTGGCATTCAAAAACTACCTCATCGCTCTGGACCTCGGCAACCTTGAGAAATTGCGTGCGAGGGCAATTCTGGTCCATAATTTAGGAATGGAGGGCCAGAGGATCCTGAGCACATTGGGAGGAGGTGATACATTCGACGACGTGGTGGAGCTCATGGCGGGCTATTTTCACGTCCCTGAGAACACCATTTTGAGGTGCATCCAGTTCAGACAGTGACACCAGCAGCCAGGTGAGTCAATACAACAGTTTGTGGAGGACTTGCGGCAGCTGGTGGGAGGGCGCAGATTCGGGGCCTTGGAGGAAGAGATGATTCGCGACCAACTTGCAGAGCATGTGCTGTATTCCTCCGCGAAGGTCCGCCTCCTCACTCATGCTGGTGAGCTAACGCTTCTGGCCACCATGACCCTTGCACAGCAACACGAGGCAGCAGAAATGATTACAAAGAATCTCAGCGAAAAAGAAAACCTGCCAGGGAACGAAAAACAGTGGAAGGCACTGACCATGGATCCTGACATCAAGAGTGACAACAAATATGCCTCCGTTGTGAAGATTAGGTCCGCCTCGGGGACGCCGAGATGCTACGGCTGTGAATCCACTAGTCACCGTTACAAGGCGAGGGAGTGCCCAGCGAAGGGGAAGCATTGTGGGAAGTGCGGTCTGTTCCACCACTTCACTAGAGCCTGTCGAAATTTTGAGCGGGGAGATCGGAGGCCAGAGGGGGACTCTTCAGTGAGGAAGCCCACGGTGGTCCATACGGTCTCGCCCAACACTGACAGACGCATAATATGCAACGTCGAATTGGACGGGGTGGTAGTCCCACTGATGCTGGACACGGGGTCGGCAACTTCCATCCTAAATTGGGCGACAGTGAAGACCTTTTTCCCACATTACAACGTGAGTAGAACAGACTTTGCTTGTTACAGTTATGGTAACAACCCCCTGGATATTGTGGGCTTGTTATGGCTCTCGGCGAGGTATAAATCTGCTTCGGTGTGCGCAGCTGAGTTCATGGTGTCTCGCGAAGGAAACAACCTGATGGGCTGTGACTTGTTCTACGGGCTCAGGTTCTCCACTGCCTGCAGCGTCGAGTGGTCCAGTGGTGGGCTGTGGGACAGGCCCTTCTACATGGGAAAGGTGGTGAAGTGTCAGACTTGAACATGCCCGGACCAAGTGATGGGGGGCACGATCAGTACCATGGAGCACCGTCACGGGGAAGTTCTGGTGCCAGTGTTCGCGGTACCCTGGACGAGGGACCCGACCGGCACGGTCGGACACCCGTGGGGGCGAATAGAGCCAGCAAGCACGCACAGTGTAGCACCGGTGGCCAACCGAGTACCACTGTTGAACCAGGCACTGCCGTGGCTGATTCAACACACAAAATGAAAGCGGACGGGGCGAGACCGTGTGGCACGAGACCTAGGCGTGCCCATGGGACAGATAAGAGGCAGAGCTCAGGCCGGATCAGTGGGACCCTGCGGCACCATACAGGAACCAGGTCACAACGCCACGGATCACGAAAGCCAGTGAGTACTCCCCTGGGTGTAGATGATGACGTGTGTCCTAGGGTCGAGTCTCGGCTTGGAGGGGTCCACAAATCAAGAGAACAGCGGGGTGATCAGGGTAAACTGCGGGTAGTGAGGACTCATGACGGCGGTTACCTTGAGCTGACGGATGGATCCAGACGGCACCCGAATGAGCTGCGGCATTTGGGAGAAAGGAAACACCAGTACAGCCTGTCTACGGTGAGAAGAAAACGGAGACGCTCTGGTAGTGGGCCGCGGGACAGACGTTCCAGAGGGAAGCCTCCTGGGGTTCCTTAGGAGGACTTCTGAAAAGGAGCTAGCGGTGTGTGAAGTTTTGGTTATTATTATTGTCATTATTGAATTTTGGGTCTTGGAAAAAAAAATGCTAATTTCTATGCAAGTTGCCCCTCTGTGTGTGTGTGTGTGTGTGTGTGTGTGTGTGTGTGTGTGTGTGTGTGTGTGTGTGTGTGTGTGTGTGTTGAGATAGATTACATAGATGTGTGAGTAGCTAAAGTAATCAATCAATCAGTCAATCAAAGACTTTATTCCAGACTCATGGTCCATCAAAAATAAGATAAAATAAAAATAAATAAAATAAATAAATAAAATAAAATAAAAACAAGACAGTTGAAAAAAAAAATTAAAAAAAATAAATAGTGTGTGTGTGAAATGTAAATGTTCCCCAGTACTGTTTGTCTTTGATGTGTCTGTGCTGTGGGGTGGGAATGCTGGGGTGGAGGGATCTGGGACCACCATTAGGTTAGTATACATATTGTTTGTAAGTGTTTATAGTTCTGAGTGTTTATAATGTATATACTGTATCGGGATTAATTTATTTTGTGTGTGGCCCCTTTGTGTTCATTGACTGTTATAATCTAAGTGGCGGAGTAGTCCGTTGGGCCGGTGTGGTGTGCATGGATAGTTTTGTGTATTTATATTGTTTACAGTGTGTTTAGAGTGTGTATCGGGTTACCACATTTAGGGAGGGCCTGATTAGTGTGCTTGCATTTTTCTTCGGTAGGGGGGATGTTAGATAGGAATATAGTGTATATACTGCAGTTGGGGTGTACTAACATGGCGGTGCCCTAGGTGTAGTGGGAGGTGACGCCCCGCCTTTCCAGTGGTTGCGTCACAGGAGTATGAGAGGGCCCAGCGGAAGGGACTCGGTCTCTTTGCTGTGGGCTCTTGTGCTAGTAGGAGTGACTCCTGTACTGTATGTTCCTGAGTTCATGTTAATAAAACTACAAAATAGCATCTCGACTCCTCATCATTTCGAGAAGTAACGGGCTTCTCTGCTTGAACTGTTGCCTCCACGACCCGGACCTCTGGAAAAGCGAAAAAGATGGAATGGAATGGGATGGAATGGAATGGGATGGTCTACATCAATGACAAAACCTTATGCTTCATGTAAAAAGGCCAAGTTCGTGGGATGAAACAGATGCTGCATTTTTTTTCCAAAAACATTTGATATACCCCTCAAATATAGTGTATTTAATCAAACATCTGATGAGAGCAAGAAACATGAAAGTTCTGAATAAAATCAGTATGGATATAGACCTGAACTTAAAACACCCTCCCTCTATCTGTGTTTCTTTCATCTCTCCACTGCCCCTGTCCTTGTCAGGATTCATGCAGGTACGGACACGGCACAATACAACCAAATTGAGTTTTGGCAGCGTATGTGGAAGTATACAGTGGCAGTCTGTTTGTCCCCATAAATCCAGCTGATCCCCCACAAAATCCAGACTCAACCACATAGGGCTCTGTCTGGGGCCCAAGGCAAACCCTGACAGGTGGTGCCATCCTAAGTACTGGCAAGGTGAATGTCTGCCACAAAAGAATAGTGGGGGTAACATCTAAAAATGTTGCAAAAATAAATATGCAGACTGAAACCTCTTTCTTTCTCTGTTTCTTTTTCATTTTATTCACTCGCTTGGTGCAAATATCATACTCTAAGCTGATGGCTATGACAGCTGTTAAATACATTTTAGTCAAAAGCAAGCTAGGAAATCAAATTATGCAAACTATCCATGATCACGCCACAGAAATAGGATGCATCTATAAATAATGTCTACTGCAGTCTAATTGTCTCCTCTAAGTGACCATTACTTCCATAACGGCGTTAATGCAAAGCTAACTTACACATATATATGGCTTCTAAGCTCAGAAATATGATTTTTACTCCAGCTATTTAAGATCAGTTGCATACTTGTCTTCTCCTATATGTCTAACAAGAGACACCAAAGCTGGAGTTGTATTTTCTCTCTCTCAATCTGTCCACTTTGCCGAGAGTATGTCTGCCCACACACGTGCAGGGAGCATCTATGTGTGTCCACGCCATGCGTCGAGATGTGTGCGTGTGCTCAGTGTTGCAGAAATTTGGTGGTGTGTCTGCAGCCGCCACCATAACTCATTAGAGCAGTGGGGCCATTGGATGAGGCTCATTGCCTCAGATGTGGTAACAGTGACCCCCACAGGAGGAGAAATATAACAAACTCTGAAAACCGAGTCCCACTACCTGCACTGATCATCCCTGGTGCTGTTCACAGAGACGTATTGGGCAAGGGCGAAATAATAAAATAGTAATGGTACCAATTTTTTTTTATCCCTATCTTAAATAGGCCAGGAGGAAACTTTCTCAGCACGAATATTACAAGTGACAAGATATGCTTTGACTGGTGGCGTCGTGTTTCTGCACAGCAGTCTTTCTCTCTCTCTCTCTGTGTGTCTCTCTCTGTCTCTCTCTCTCTTTGTAGAAAGCAAAGCTGCGCTTTCATTCAACATCAGGGTAACTGTTGTGGAGAAAATTCCCCAGAGGAGTATTCTTGTGATCTCTTGAGATGTCATCATTATATATCAACCACATTATCTTGGGAACTATTAAAATGATCATCAGCTATAAAATATTTGTGGCTCATGGGGAATAAGTGGGACTGCAGTGTGTCAGAAGTGTGTTTACTAATGTAAGCTGGAGCTTAAGGCAGTAAACAAGCCGGCTCCTCAAAAGCAAGAGGCTGTGTGATTTACCCAAATGGGAAGAAAGATGTTTCTGTAGGAAGGTTGAGCTCTTGATGCCATCATTGCATTTGTGTGCAAAACAGACCTGACTGAATGACATCATCGTTCTTTAATCAAAGCACATACAATGTCATAATGATAATATATATATATATATATATATATATATATATATATATATATATATATATATATATATATATATATATATATATATATATATATATATATATACATATATATATACATATATATATACGTATATATACTGTATATATATTACTGTAAAAGAAATAATACAGATTTAAATGCATGGTTTGATTAAACACTCATCAAGGAGCTGATGCTATGCAGTCAGAGATCTTAGATCATTTTCAGCGAATACCTACAGTGCTATGAAAAAGCATTTACCCCCTTCCTGATTCCTTATATTTTTGCATATTTGTCACAATTAAATGTTTCAAATCATCAAATACATTTTAAAGATAACCCAACTAAGTACAAAATGCTTTTTTTTTTTTTGATGATTTCATTTATTAAGGGAAAAAAAGCTATGTAAACCTACCTGGCTCTATGTGAAAACGTAACCCCTCCCCCACCACCACCACACACACACACTTACATCATGAATTAACTGTGATTAACCACATTTTTTGGAAAGCTGAGTTCAAGTTCACTAGCCACATCCAGGCCTGGTTACTGCCAGACTTGCTAAATCAAGAAATCACTTAAATAGAACCTGTCTCACAAAATGAAATAGGCTAAAAGATCTCTAAAAGCAGCACATTGAAAGAAATTTAAGAACAGATGAGAAACAAAAACCCATAACAACATCTAAAGAACTGCAGGCCTCACTTGCCTCAGTTTGGACACTGGTCCATGATTAACAGTAAGAAAGAGACCGGGCAAAAATGGCATCCATGGGAGAGTTCCAAGGTGAAAACCATGGCTGGCCAAAAAGAACACAAAGGCTTGTCTCACATTTGCCCAGAAATAGCTTGATGATCCCCAAGACTTTTGGGAAAATATTCTGTGGCCTGACGGGACAAAAGTTGAACTTTTTGGAAGATATGTGTCCTGTTACATCTCATGTAAAACTAACACAGCATTTCATAAAAAGAACATCATACCAACAGTCAAACATGGTGGTGGTAGTGTCATGGTCTGGGGCTACTTTGCTGCTTCAGGACCTGGACGACTTGCCGTAATTGATGGAATCATGAATTCTGCTCTCTACCAGAAAATCCCAAAGGAGAATGTCCGGCCATCAGTTCATGACCTCAAGCTGAAGCTCTCCAATGTGGCTGAATTAAAACAATTCTGCAAAGAAGAGTGGACCAAAATTTCTCAACAGCGATGTAGAAGACTCATTACCAGTTAATGCAAACACTTGATTGCAATTGTTGCCACCAAATATGGCACAGCCAGTTATTAGGTTTAGAGGGTAGTTACTTTTTCACATAGGACCAGGTAGGTTTGAATAGCTTTTTTTGAAATCTTAATAAATTAAATCATCATTTAAAAACTGAATTTTATATTTACTCGGGTTATCTTTGTCTAACATTAAAATTTGTTTGATGATCTGTAACATTTAAGTGTGACCAATATGCAAAATAAGAAATCAGGAAGGGGGCAAATACTTTTTCACATCACTGCAGGTGTGAATAAATATAACTCCACCACGTATGGGATTAGTTATACTACCACAGGTTGTAATGTTTAATTGCTTCTTGCAAATGAATAATCACCAACAGCACCCTTGATAGTGTAACAACAGCAATAGCCTGTGCACTTTCAGTTCTGGTGTTCTTTGTTGAGAATACTTGTATTTGCAGTTTTGCCTCAAGGACCAATTTTGAAAGCAACACTTCATTGTTGTACTTTGCTTAAAAGAGCTGAATACTCATCATCATCACCATCATCATCATCATCATCATCATCATCATCATCACCATCATCATCATCACAGAATTTGTCGCTGTTTGTGTTTGTATAGACATCAACAGCGGCTCAGCGGTGGGATTAGACACACAACAGCAAAGAGAAGATGAAGTAAAGTGAATCATCTGTCACTCTGGTTTCCATCTGCCCATGAAATGGACAAATTACTCTGCCTTCCACCCAGGCCTGAAATAACACCAGCCAGGTAGCATACAGTCTGTCCTCTGTGCACGCATTAAGATTCTGAATGCCATCGAAAGCATCACTTTGTAAGTATTACCATGGCTCTCATCAATTACCCATCTGGCCAACTGAAAAGTTATTTTGTTGGGAATGTCCCATGAATGCCAAATATTGCCTGTACAATTTCAGCTGTGTGTACTCCAGCTGCTGTCCGCCTGGCAGTACATTGAGTATAACTGTCTAAATGGCGTCATTGCTTGTTGAATCTGGGAGGTAAATATCGTATCGCATCAAGCCAAGGCCTAGTGTTTCCCAGTGGGAGGAAATTTAGCTTCTGCGCTTTGTGGGGAAAAAAATTCCAATGCCAATCCATTATGGAAATTATGCTAATTTTGTCCAAACTCTTACATGACTAGAAAATTAACACAAATGTAGGTGTTTGTAAATATGTAATGTAGCAGTTATTAATGTGCACAGTTTATTTCCTCGTGTATGCTGTTGAGGCTACAGGTCCACAAAAGAAATATGCATAAAAAAACAAATATAAAGCATGTCATTAAAATGCATAGTGAATATTGTCAGTAAAAGAGGAAAAGGGGAGCCTAGCTAACAGCTGCGCCAGATGGAGGACCTCTTTTTCTCCGATTGATTTGTTCTTTCTGAGCCTTATCACCTGGGTGTTACTGTTGGTGCCCCACTAACAGTGCACCTGCAAACAGCAGAAGGAGTATGCGAGGCCTCGGGGGTACCCTTTTATCGCAATCCTCATCTCTCCTGTTGGGGTAGCACCAACTGAAAGGCTGTGGTCGCGGCCCTTACGTCTCTGCCACCACAGGCAGTGGCACCACCTGCAGGAAGAGCAGCGTGTGCTTTACTGCAGTCGTACGAATGCAGCACTAAAGTCAATTCATCCTAGTAAAACTACTTTTTTTCCCCCTGAACAAAAACAGAAGAATAATACACCCATGTTCTAGAGGGATTTGTGTGTAATGTGTGCCATTGGTTTGAGTCGTACATAGATACTGAGATCAATGACAATGCAAAATGAGGTTAAATAAATCTGTCAGTGCAGTGACTTTATTTATACTGCTCTAGAAACAGAACCCTTAAAAGGTTCTCCCATCTTATCACACAAATGTGAACATTGTTAATGTTTTGAAGTAAAATAAAGTAGATGAACATACTTGCTACTACTTGACATGTTTAGATTTTCTGCATTATGATTGCTTGCTAGAGCCTGTCAGACTCAGTTTATATATCAAGCTCAAAAATTTAAATTCCTGTTTGCCTTCTTTGCCCCTCAGTAGCAAAAACTGAGTGCATAATATGCACACAAATGCCCTCCCAGGTACATAAGGGAAAACGGTCAGAGTTAAAAATAAAACTCGTGGCACAGGAAGTCTTGATGAAATATAACAGGGAAAAGGAACAGAGCTGAAGTGCTTTAAATAATAACAAACCTTTATAAAGAAGTCACATCATTAAGGATGCACTAAATTGATCATCTAACCCATATTAAATTAGCTTACACATACATTTGCCAGGGCCTCCCATGTTTCCAGGCCTTTGTGAGCCATTTCTTTAGACAGAAAAGCACAAAGACGCAGACTGTAGCAACATGAAATTAATTACTGTGCTGCATGTTCACCCAGTGGGCTACATATACTGAAAAGCTGACAACTGTACCCAGATACTGTCTTCCCCTGAATCACACACACACACACAGCACATTGCCTGTTATGTATTCTACTTTTTTACTTTTAATCCACTTAATCCCAAGTTACTGTAAACTCACCAACCTAAAACCATGAACCTATCAAACAGCAAGCAAACTACTGTATGTATGCAAGAAAATGTCGATTTATTGCAACTACCAGGTAGTTAATCTCTTCTACTTTACCTTGTACTGTTTTTTGTTGCTGTTCTCACTGAGTTTGTATTGTTTTAGGGCACGTTGACTTTCATTTTTTTTTTTTTTGCACTGAGCGTTGCTTTTTTTGCAATAACTGTTGTCTCACCTTGTCTTTTTTGCTGTTTGTTCCACCTATTCAACAGAATATATTTTTTGTATTGTGTAAACTTTTGTTTTCCTCTTCCTCTCTCAGCTTCCAAACGTGATTTGATCAAGGGTTGATTGCAATAGTGGGCAGGATACTGAATGACCACTGAAAACATGGTCTTCTGGGGGTGATGGTGAGGCACAGAGGCCTGGTAAAGTCTCTTGGTTTATCCTGGTTCTCCCTCTTTAGAACCAGGGGCACGGCCCTCCAGAGTGGAGGCGAGAAATGTCAAAGTGCACCCTTGAAGTCTCCCAGGGAAACAGCCCTCAAGCCAACCCAGGAAAGTGTGTGCGAAGGCTGGGCACAGATGGAGTAAAAGGCTCTCAGATACTCCTGGTTCTCCATCTGGGCAGGATAGAGGGGGAGAGCCTCTTCCCCTCTCTGCTTAAAGTGCAAATTGATCAAGTTTTGTTGGGAATAGTGAGCAGGAATGAGAACCTCCATAAACTAGAGGGCACTCAAAGAACACATATCTCCACCAAGGCTCCCTCCCTTTGTCCTCCCCTCCATCCCTTTGTCTGTTCATTGCGAGATAGGGCCTTGGTAGAGGTATGCTCTCACAGATCACCTCCAACATGTAATAAGTTCATCATTGGGCCAAGGGCCACCTCTGGTGAAAATGTCATCCAAATCCATCAATGAGTTTTTGCGTGATCCTGCTAACAGACAGAGAAATGGCAACAAAAACAAGTAGAAAAGCACTCGGAGAGCGCAGACCTTCAGCAAGCAGCTCATTTCCCCCAAATAACACTGTTAGAAATGCAGCAGTTTTCTAAGTACAACATTTCTGCATTTGATATTGATGAAAAATACTAATTCAAGTTTCCTTTTATAAGATTTATTGAAATAACAAATAAATAGTATTCGGTAACTTAACTACAGGAATTCTGGTGTACCAGCAAAAGTAAAATTTAACCAAGGTGACACTGATTTTTCCAAAAAAATTCCAGGATCCAGGTGGTGATCTGGAGCACCACAAAAATGTAATCATCTGTTCCCCGTGCCATTACCCATCTTTCCTGAAAATTTGATCAAAATCCATTCATACATTTTGGAGTAATGTCGTGGCAAAAAGTGATCAGCTGGTAAAAATTGACCACCAGGTTCCATATTGTAGTTATGGGGTTATATTAGCCATAAAATATATATTTCACAAAGTAAACAGTACTGAGTTAGGTATAATAAGATATATTTAACACTTATGATGCATTTTTTTCTGTTTTGAAGCCACTGCCTGGAAGCAGCTCTGCGATCCACATGGTGAGGACATCGATGGCCTCATTCACACCTTCACGGGCTACCTCAGCTTCTGTGTGGACAAATCCGTTCCCACCAAGACCATACGGCGTCACTCAAACAACAAACCCTGGATCAACCCTGAGATAAAAACACTTCTGAGAGAGAAGAAGAGGATCTTCAGGTCGGGGAACAGGGAGATGCTGAAGTCCGTACAGAGGGAGCTGAGGAGAAAGATCAGAGAAGGCAAGGACAGCTTCAGGAAGAAGATGGAGGACAAGCTGCAACAGAGCGACATCAGCGGGGTCTGGAGAAACCTCAAAACCATCTCGGGGCTCCAGAATACCTCCCCCCAGGCCACGGGGGGCAGGGAGTGGGCGAACAACCTGAATCTGTTTTTCAATAGATTTGACCAACCGCCCTCCCCCCTGTCTGCACAACAACCACTGCTGCCTCTAAGAAATCAAGTCCTGCTACCCACTCCCCACTCCACCGACACCCCCCCCACTCCCAACACACAGCCCCCCATCCTGACCCTGACCAAGACCCAGGTGAGGACGGAGCTGAGGAAGATCAAGGCGAGGAAGGCGTCGGGACTGGACGGCATCAGCGCAAAGCTCCTCAAGTCCTGTGCAGACCAGCTGTGTGGGATTGTGACATATATCTTCAACATGAGCCTGAAACTGGGGAGGGTACCACAGCTGTGGAAAACATCTTGTGTGGTACCTGTACCAAAAACTTCCCACCCCAAAGACCTGAACAGCTTCAGACCGGTGGCCTTGACGTCCCACTTGATGAAGACCCTGGAGAGACTGCTCCTTGCTCATCTCCGCCCCCTGGTGGAACCAGCGATGGATCCACTCCAGTTCGCCTACCAGCATGGCATTGGGGTGGAGGATGCGGTGATCTTCCTCCTTCACCGTTTTCTGTCCCACCTGGAGAAGCCCGGGAATATGGTGAGGATCATGTTCTTTGACTTCTCCAGTGCTTTCAACACCATCCAACCGATGATCCTGAAGGACAAGCTGCTGCGCGCAGGGGTGGACCAGCACCTGTCATCATGGATCCTGGACTACCTCACGAACCGGCCTCAGTTTGTGAGAACCCGGGACTGTGTTTCCGACACGATCATCAGTAGCACGGGGGCCCCCCAGGGAACGGTGCTGGCTCCCTTCCTGTTCACTCTTTATACTGCGGACTTCTCACACAACACAACACATTGCCATCTACAGAAGTTCTCTGATGACTCTGCGATCGTTGGTCTCATCTCCAGCGGAGATGAAGCTGAGTACAGAGGGCTTATCCAGGACTTTGTGGACTGGTGCCATCGGAACTGCCTCCAGATCAACGCGAGGAAAACTAAGGAGCTGGTGGTGGACTGCCGCAGGCATGGGCAGCCCCTCACAGCACCAGTAAATATACAGGGAACAGACATCGAGATGGTGACATCCTACAAGTACCTGGGTATTCATCTGAACAATAAACTAGACTGGTCACACAATACTGACGCACTCTACAAGAAGGGACAGCGCAGGCTGTTCCTGCTGAGGAGACTCAGGTCTTTTGGTGTACAAGGGGCGCTGCTGAAGTCATTCTATGACACGGTGGTGGCATCAGCCATCACTTTTGGAGTGGTCTGCTGGGGCAGTGGCATTACTGCAGCCGATAGGAAGAGACTGAACAAACTGATTAAGAAAGCTAGCTCTGTCCTGGGGCAACGCCTTGATCCGATGGAGGAGATAGGAGAGAGAAGGACGGTGGCTAAACTGTCATCTCTGCTGGAGTCCGAGTTCCACCCTATGCAGGACATACTGGATGCACTGAGGAGCTCATTTAGCAGCAGACTACATCATCCCAGGTGCACAACCGAGAGGTTTCGTAGGTCCTTCCTACCAACGGCTGTCAGACTGTACAACCTAAGCAGGGCTGCTCGCAGAGATAGCAAAAAGACGTAACAAACTAATAGTTTTTTGAATGCAAAAGATGCAATAGACTTACACAATGGCCCTCTCCGGCATACAACTAGGAACATACCGGTCGCTATGGAGGGTGAGAATATGTATGGGCACATAATCATACCATGTAGGATAACTAAATAGACGGTTATGCTGTTTCATCCCACCTAGCAACAATGCTCTGCACTGTGTGTGTTTATATATTTACATATTTATTCCATCTAGCTACAATGCTCTGCACTGGGTGTGTTTATATTTATATATCTATATATTTATTCCATCTAGCTACAATGCTCAGCACTGGGTGTGTTTATATTTATATATCTATATATTTATTCCATCTAGCTACAATGCTCCGCACTGTGTTTTTATATATCTACATATTATTCCATCTAGCTACATTGCTCCGCACTGTGTGTGTTTATATACTTGCATATTTATTCCACCTAGCTGCAATGCTCCGTACTGTGGGTGTTTATATATTTACATATTTATTCCATCTAGCTACAATGCTCTGCACTGTGTTCATATATTCATATATTTATTCCATCCAGCTACAATGCTCTGCACTGTGTGTCTGTGTGTGTGTGTGTGTGTGTATATATATATATATATATATATATATATTTGGAGGGTACATACATACCCTATGGAGGGTGAGAATATGTATGGGCACATAATCATACCATGTAGGATAACTAAATAGACGGTTATGCTGTTTCATCCCACCTAGCAACAATGCTCTGCACTGTGTGTGTTTATATATTTACATATTTATTCCATCTAGCTACAATGCTCTGCACTGGGTGTGTTTATATTTATATATCTATATATTTATTCCATCTAGCTATCCATAGGGTACATACATATTCCACCCTCCATATATACGTATATATATATATATATATATATATATATATATATATATATATATATATATATATATATATATATATATATATATATATATATATATATTTTTTATAGTAATATGTACATATGTATATTAGCTGCTCTTGCTTGCTTGTTTTTTTCTTGCCTTCTGATTGTTGCTCTGAGTGTTGCTATCCCTGTGCTGTTGCAATCCTGGAATTTCCCCGTTGTGGGACTAATAAAGGCTTATCTTATCTTATCTTATCTTATCTTATTTTGAACCAGAAACAAACTTGATGTAGGATTAACCTCTTGCACTCCGGGATACCGCGGGCAGTCACGTCTCTGCGTCCTAGTGCGTCCTCGTGCGTCCTAGTGTACACTGTGCGTCTCAGAGCGCACTGAAAAAAAAAAGCTGCATTTCCGTTCTTCCACTACAGACACAGCCGCGAACAGAAAGCCAAAGGAGGGCTTTGATTGGTTTAGATTTGATTGACCTCTCATTCGACTAATAAGAGCCTTGAACTGGGTTTCTGAAACCTTGAAGAACCAATGACTGAAAACCTAGCAAGAAGGACCCGCCTACCAACGACTGCGAATACAACGAGCCAATTGAAGCAGAGAAGTTTGACTATTGAAAGCGTGCGTCCCGTGCGCAAAATGTGTTTTGTCTAAGCCGCTGTGTGTAACGGTAGCGTTCGCCAGTCTTTTTTTATTACTACTGTTCTTATTTGTTTTGAAAAATCGTTCGCCAAAACCGCAATCATGGAAGCGCAAAACCGCAATAATGGAATCATGGTTTGACCGGGTCGCGTGACCAGAACCACGAGTCATAACAAGCGGACCAGCTTCATGTTTGTCTGACAATGAGGAACAGATGTTCGCCAGCGACACTGCTGTTGTGGACAGGTAAGTGATATAAGCTAAATTATTCTTTATCACTGAAAATAGTAATCAAAATGACTTTTGACCGATCGGTAAATTACAACTGTGCGTCATCGCCACATGAAGGACGGCACTTCTCTGTAGCGGGGGGGGGGGGGGGGTTGTTATCCTCTACATTGCAGATATTTTAGTATAATTTTTATTGCACTGTAGGTTATTTTTTCTTGTTAAAAAAAAAGCCACACATTTTTTACATAGCATGCTTCTTTGTGTGTGGGGGGCTTGTTTGTTCATTCATTCATTCATGAATGAATAAACAACTCCCCCCACACACACACACACAGCCCTGAGTGTCACCTTTCATTAGAGCCCAAGATCAAGCTTCTATATTGAATCATTCAAAAGTTATAGATGTTTTTCCAAACTGTGCCATCTGGCACAATTTGGCACAGTTCAAAAACGCCTGGGAACAACCTGAGAAAAAAGCTGTATAATATATTCATTTTTTTGTGGTATTGTTACAAAATTTTGACCTCAGCTGGATAACACGGTTCTACATTTCTGCTGCATTTTCCAGCCCGTATCTGACAGCTGTGTGTTATTTGCAAGCATTTGTATCTAAAAAAACACCCAGGCGAACTTTATTTTCTTCAAGTTCAGTATGTTTAGATGACTGTTACTCAGTGGCAGGAGCACTTAGAGAGATTATGACTGTTTTGCCAAAAAATTCAAAGTGTTTTCTTTTAAATGAGACCAACCCCATGAAGATGCTGCAAAGGGTTGAAGAACAGCTTTTGATTTATTTTGGGTACGTTATTTTTAGGCGTTTTTAGGGAAATTGACCAGAGTGCAAGGGGTTAAAAACAATTAAAATAATGCAGTCACAAGGTTACATGGAAAAATACATAGATTTACTGAATATATACAGTACATGTAGCTACTGTATAAATACATATTCTATGCATCAACAATGGACAGTTACAGTGTACTTTTTGGCACAACACCGACAAAAACATTACCTCCTCCTCTTGGTGGAGGTAATAAAAATGAAACATTGTCCAGTGCTGTGTGTTTACATACCATGTGGGTAACGTGTCTCGCAAGACATCTTTAGCTTGTCTGCTGGTACTCTGTTCCTTGTGCAGGAATGAATGAACATATGGGTGGGAATCTTTAGGCACCTCACAGTTCAGTTCAGCCTGAATCAATTTTTGATACATTGTTTTTCCTAATATATACATAAATATTACACTTCGATTGTAAATTGAAGCATTCCTATTGTCTGTCTTCTGTGGTTCCATGTTTTGGTCTAGCTGCAGCTGTGTAGGTCTGCCTCTGAAGCTGTCTGCCACACAGCCATATTTAGACTATTAGCATAGCTAGCCTAACGACGTAAATTGGAGTGACCATGAATTTTATGGCTCTTTGCTGTAAATTCTAGTATTATTGTGGGTGTTATGCACAACAATGTACCAAATGAGTGCCTTTAGATTGCCTTAGTGTACTGAGGGTTTATCCTGGTGAAGTTGAGAGTTGAAATGCAGTGTAAATTGTTTGTTAGCTCATGCTAGTCACTATGCTAAGCAAATCGTGATGCTAAGCTAATCGCTAAGCTAGCTGTGCTAACTATGGCTAGTTACCTTTGGAGTTGTATAGTAGTCTTTAGCTAACACACAGTATGTTGTAGCACATTCTGTGCATTTGTTTATGCTGTTATACTGAGAGCTATATGTTTTAGTGCATATGTGTACTATGAGACATCTGTGTGCTAATTCTCTCCTCTCTCCCTCTCTTCTCTCCTCTCCACAAGAAACCGCACACACATACCTCAACACACACTGGACATGTGCGTCCACACCACCTCTACCTCCATGCCTCCTCCTATGGCTGCATGCATAGTATGGACTCATGTACCATTTCAGCACTGTAATGCCCTGTTGGTCTGTTGCCTGCCAGTTGTGACACCTTTTAATAAAGTAGACTAAAGTGAAACTCCAGCTCTCATTCTCTGACCAGAATCTACTATCCATGTTGGCCGCTTCTGCCAAATGAAACATTATCCGTAGCTGAGTGAGGAACACTGCAATACATTTTTTGGTCCTTCGAGTCAGATTGAAGCAACATTAATACAACATGGATAACACAGTAATAGGCACGAAGGAGGCATATGACAAACCCCAGAGAATGAACCATCCCCCCCCCACCATCTAGCAGACTATGAAGGTGGTTATATCCCCCTTAGGAGCACAACCTCTAACAGCTTCTACCCACACCAAAGAAAAGCAGAGAAGGATGCATGACTGGAGGAAATCTTCCAGCCGTGTATCTAGCCATAGTTCGCAATCCTGAAGGCGGTCCCTCCATTCCATGGGGTTTTATTCAGCTGATGCCCTTTCCTCTATTCAGACTGCAATACTGGAGGAAAACATTAAACAGCGTGAACTAGTGAATATTCACCAACAACTGGAAGCGGATTCACTTGCAGACTTAGAATACCGACAGCTGCAGGCACAGGTGACAGCAGTGCAGCAAGCCCAGGAGGAGCTGCAGGCACAGGTGAGAGCAGCGCAGCAAGCCCAGGAGGAGGCTCTCCAAGCCAAAAAGGCACTAACTAAATGACTGGGGATGCAGCACCGCCTGAACAAGGCTGAGAATGATCTGCAGCTAGCTAAGCTAGTCACATCCATGCTCACAGCTGACACTGTCACTGGCAATCCTGAGCCCCCGTCATCTCCAGTGAGTTTCATACACCTAGCCATTCAGCCTCCTGCCGCAACAATATTATACACTGGTTCTAATATACAACCCCCAGTCTCCTCAGCAGCACCAACTCCAGTACCCCACACTATAGCATCAAGCTCTGCCACTAGCCCAATAATGCAGAGCCCCTTTGCATCAGCATCGTCGCCACCCCCTGCAGCGCTACCTCAAATGGTGCCCCCTACAGACCCAGTTTCATTGCCAACTCCTGCTGCACCTTATCCAGTGGTAACGCCTACTACTCCCACCATATTGCAACCTTCAAGCCCTCCTGCAGTGCATCCTCCTACTCCAGCATCACTGCTACCATTCACAGTGCCACAATCAATAGTTCATCTAGCCATATCCAATGACGGCCATCTCCCTCTGCATCCTATATGGCAGGCTTCCTCAACACAACCAGTGCCATTCCAGCCCTCATCAGCCACTCACCTGGGGCCCATAAAAACAGATGCCATTCCCCGTAATACTCAGGCTTTCCGAGTGGCAGCTGCTCCCCATCCTGGTCCTCCACCACAACTCAGAGCAGATCTGTTCATTGCCTTTGCCTATGGCATCCCACGGCCCTCAGTGCCAGTATTCAAGAGTAGACAGAGTGACTTTGCCCTTCTTAACAAATTCTGGACAATTTACTGAATAGCCACAGCTATCTCAGTGAGCAGTAGAAATACCAAGTGTTGCTCAGGCACCTGAAGACGCCTAGTCCCCTACAGCTAGCAAAGGCTTACATACAACATTCTCACCCCTATACCACTGCGCTGCAGGCCTTGCAGGAAAAATATGGCCAGCCATGTCATCTGGTCCAGTCAGAGCTGGGCACCATCCTAAATGCTCCGTCCCTGAAGATAGGTGACGCCAATGCCTTTGAATCCTTCACCCTATCTGTCCAGTCATTAGTTGGTATGTTGCGAACCTTGGAGGGTCAGAACAACTATGAACTGATGTGTGGCTCCCATGTCGACGGACTGCTTAGCAAAATACACCCCCCAGCTACAGAGATAGCTTTGTCGAGTGTTGTCTCAACCAAGGCATTCTGCAGTCGGCTACAGATAGAACCTCACTTACCTGATCTGGCTATGTGGCTACAAGTTAAATCACAGGCAAAGAGGATCACATCTCATGCTGCTGCCCTGTTTGCACCTGACACCCCCAAAACCTTAAAGAAGGATTGTGGCCCCCTTCATCATAAGGAGAGGTCAACAACCATTTTTCTCACCCTGGACAACAAAGCCACTCCATCTGAGCCTAGTCTCACAAAATCTTCTTCCAAGTCAAGAGCCTATTGCCCATACTGTGACAATAAAGACCACTACTTTAACTCCTGTGAGAACTTCAAGAAGCTCACAACCAGCCAGATCATCAAATGGATAAAGGAGGGCAAGCGGTGTAGGAAGTTCGGCCGTAATCATGTTACAGAGAGCTGCAACCTGAGATGTCCCTGCAAGATCTGCAAAGAGACTCATCTCAAAGTATTATATGACTCAGTTAACAATACGGCCAACACAGTCGCAATGGTAAGCTCACCAGCCTCCAAAGTTTACCTTTATCATCCAAACCATTCCCAGAAAGTCATGTTAAAGGTAGTAAAGGTCCTCATCCACAATGGCAGTCAGGCTATGGAGGCTCACGCAATTCTGGATGACAGATCAGAACAGAGTATTGTTCTCTCACCTGTCATACAGCGTCTCCAGATTCAAGGGACACCTGAAATCCTTCCACTGCAGACTGTCCACCAAACCATACAGCAGCTGAAAGGAGTGATCGTCTCCTTCAAAGTATCACCTCTCACCAAACCCAATGAGAGGCATCACATCTCTTATGCATTCTTGGCTGATGGACTGAGTCTGGCAGAGCACAACTACCCTGTAGATGCACTCCAGAGTACTCACCACCACCTAAAGGGTCTCCCGCTATTCCCCATGGACTGTGTGCAGCCACTGCTCCCTTTAGGCTCCGATGTGCCTCACTTGTTCATTCCCACTCAGCCTGTTTGCCAAGGCCCACCAGGTAGTCCGATGTCCTCCCTGCAGACATCACAGGGTAAGCAGCAGTGACTATATATCACCACTACATCACCCAGTGTAGAGTTACTCCAACACGTGTGGTGCTTGTGGCAGATTGACACACT
Organism: Pholidichthys leucotaenia; assembly: GCA_020510985.1. Lineage (NCBI taxonomy): Eukaryota > Metazoa > Chordata > Actinopteri > Cichliformes > Pholidichthyidae > Pholidichthys > Pholidichthys leucotaenia. The sequence goes on along the minus strand of CM035840.1, from coordinate 126,171,628 downwards.
GCCATACTGTGAGAAGACTGTAACCAGCTCAAAGCAAGACCAGCAAGCCCATACACAGCTGCAAACGGCTACAATCAAAGTCAGTATAGACAGTGTGCAGCACTACACAACCCCCCCCCCCCAGGCAGTCTTCAGTCATCACACTCCATGTGCCTAAAGATGCAGTGCTGCAAAGTCTTTGCAGCACCAACCCCAGGTTAGCTTGAGATCCAGCTACAGCCCAGACCAACTGCCACAAAATTAACAAGTTGGAATCAGCTGGGTATATAACCAAAGTCCCGCCGGAGGAGACTCTCAAGACGGCAGAGTCCTGGTATATCCCCCAACACCTTGTTCATTACAGTGGAGAGGCTCAGAATCCAGCAGATCACATTATAAGATAAGATAAGATAAGATAAGCCTTTATTAGTCCCACAACGGGGAAATTCCAGGATTGCAACAGCACAGGGATAGCAACACTCAGAGCAACAATCAGAAGGCAAGAAAAAAAAAAAAAAAAAAAAAAAAAAAAACAAGCATACAGTATGTACATATTACTATAAAATATATACACACACACACACACACACACACACACAGTGCAGAGCATTGTAGCTGGATGGAATAAATATATGAATATATGAACACAGTGCAGAGCATTGTAGCTAGATGGAATAAATATGTAAATATATAAACACCCACAGTACGGAGCATTGCAGCTAGGTGGAATAAATATGCAAGTATATAAACACACACAGTGCGGAGCAATGTAGCTAGATGGAATAATATGTAGATATATAAAAACACAGTGCGGAGCATTGTAGCTAGATGGAATAAATATATAGATATACTGTATAAATATAAACACACCCAGTGCTGAGCATTGTAGCTAGATGGAATAAATATGTAAATATATAAACACACACAGTGCAGAGCATTGTTGCAAGATGGGATGAAACAGCATAACCGTCTACTTAGTTATCCTACATGGTATGATTATGTGCCCATACATATTCTCACCCTCCATAGCGACCGGTATGTTCCTAGTTGTATGCCGGAGAGGACCCTTGTGTAAGATCCGAGGCCTCCCTCTGACTGCACTAATCCAACCCCATCAGTGGAGAATGGGACCCAATTTCCTATTAAAGACCCATGACCAGTGGCCAGTTATGCCCCTTACCCATACTGAACCAGACCTCAGCGAGCTTAAAAGGGAGCCTTCATTGGTAACACTACAGTAGCCACAAGTGAGCTGTTGCCTGACCTCAAGCAATTCAACACCTACAGAGAGCTCACCAGAGCTACTGCAAGGTCCCTTCACGGGGCGGCCACTCCTGACACCATCATAGCATGTAACGCGTCTGACTACATCACTGCTAAGAAGATGCTGTTGGCTCAGGCAAAGGCAGACCCATTTCCGCGGGAAGTAAAGGCCTTGCAGGTGAGCCAGCCTATCCCTTCTGACAGCCAACTGAGCTCCCTAGCACCTGAGTATGATGAAGTTACTGGAGTCCTTTGTGTGGGAGGAAGACTTTGTCGTGCAGCAGAGGTGGATGCTGAGGCACTCCACTCTATCATCCTCGACCCAGAACATCCAGTAACTAAGCTGCTGATCAAAGACTGTGATGATAGGCTCCATCATCCAGTTGTCAAGTGGGTGCTAGCTGAAATTCATCGCTACTACTTGGTCCTCCGAGGTTGAGAAGCTGTTCAGAAGCACCAGCATGCCAACAGAGACTGTCAGCTCTGGCGGGCTAAGCCTCAAGAACCTAGAATAGCAGATCTGCCCCCCACCCCCCAAGACTACCTCTCTACAAACCTCCGTTCTACTCGGTAGGAGTGGACTGCTTTGGCCTATTCTTGGTGAAGATTGGGCATCGCCAGGAAAAGAGGCGGGGGATCCTCTACAAGTGCATGACAACAAGATGTATGCACCTACACCTTCTCAAGAGCCTTGACTCGGATGCCTTCCTGCTCTCCTTACGTTGTTTCATCACTCGCAGAGGCAAACCTTTCAAGGTACTCTGTGACAACAGGACTAACTTCACTGGGGAAAGTCGTGAGCTTTAAGAAGCTTTCAAGAAGATGACCCCTCAGCTGCAGGAGCTACTCGCCGAGGAGAAGATCCAGTTCCAGTTCAATCCACCAGCTGCTCCTCTCTTCGGAGGGACGTGGGAACGTGAAATGAAGTTGGTGAAAACAGCGCTGACAGTCATCCTTCGAGAGCAATCAGTCCCTGAGCCAGTCCTGCAGACCCTTCTTATAGAGGTGGAGGGCATACTTAACTCAGACAACCTCTTGGTTATGTCTCAACAGATGTGGCCAACTTTGATCCAATAACACCAAATATGCTGCTGATGGGTTGCAGAGACTCATCGCTTCCCCAGGCCCTGTACAACAACAATGACCTTCTGGGCACCCGACACTGGCGACATAGCCAGGTGTTAGCTGACAACTGCTGGTATTCATTCATCCGCCACTACCTGCCCACTTTACAAGCTCGCCAGAAGTGGCGGACCGATGGTAAGGGACTCACTGTGGGCCAAGTGGTCCTCATTGTTGATCCATGACTGCCCTGAGCACTCTGGCCTGTTGGTACTGTAACAGAGACTTTCCCTGGGTCAGATGGCCAGGTGCACAGTGCAACGGTGAAGGTAAGAGATATGACTTATACTTGTCCAGTGATCAGACTGATACCTCTTCTTCAGTTGGAGGAGGATGTTAGTGGTAACTCAGACAGTCTTTCTGTCTGAGGTGCAATTCTCCTATCAGACAACTGGGAACAGTTGTGTTAGAAAGACTGTGGGGAGGGCGGAACTAATGTTTGGGATTTCTGTTCCTACCAGTTCCCATTTGACTGATACGCTGCTACTGCACTAGTGTTTGTGGTTGAGTGTGCATTCATGCCAGAAAAGTGAGTATTATTGTGGATGTTATGCACAATAATGCACCAAATGAGTGCCTTTAGATCGCCTTAGAAGTGTTTGTATTGAGGGTTTATCCTGGCGAAGTAGTGAGTTGAAATTCACAGTGTATATTGTTTGTTAGCTCATGCTAGTTGCTATGCTAAGCTAATTGCAATGCTAAGCTAATCGCTAAGCTCGCTGTGCTAACTATGGCTTGTTACCTTTGGAGTTGTATAGTAGCCCTTAGCTAACACATAGTTGTTGTAACACATTCTGTGGATTTATTTATGCTGTTATACTGAGAGCTATGATATGTTTTAGTACATACGTGTTTTATGAGACATACTTCTGTGTGTTAATTTTCTCCTCTCTCCCTCTCTTCTGTCCTCTTCACCAGAAACCACACAGACACGCCACACACACTGGACATGTGCATCTACACCACCTCTCCCTCCATGCCCTCTTCCATGGCTGCATGTATAGTATGGACTTATGTACCATATTCGGCGCTGAAATGCCCTGTTGGTCTGTTGCCTGCCAGTTGTGACAAGTTGTGACAACGTTTAATAAAGTAGACTAAAGTGAAACTCCAGATCTGATTCTCTGACCAGAATCTACTATCCATGTTGGCCGCTTCAGCCAGATGAAATATTATCCATAGATGAGTGAGGAGCACTGCAACGCTGACCAACTTTGAGGTCAAACTGACCTCTACAAACTGGGAGAGAAGTCCACACATAGAAAAACATTATCTACTTGAAACTGAGGATTAGCATTTACTTAATATTTTCATAATCCAAGCATCTTTTTCCAAAAATTAAGTCAACTTTACTTTTTAATATTTTTAGAGATATTATCAGTAAATTTTACTTAAGCTATATTATTAGGTTTTACCTGATACATACCAGTAAAGTTTACTTGAAAAGTGTGAATTGTTTCAATGATTTTTTTAAAGTAAATACTTCAAGTTATTTCTTTTGTTTTCAGTGTTCCTCCCTCGTGGGACAAAACAAACTAGAATGTAATCAAAAGACAAATAGGGGACAAGTTGACAGAATGATCTATGCTGAATGTGTGCCCAGAAAAGTAAACGCTTTAACCTCAAATCACTCGAGATGCCTTGGCATGTGAGTGCTGCCACCAGTAAGCACTTAATTGCGTTCAGGCAGGCACATTGTTAGATTTGAAAAGACAAACCCATTAAGGCCTTTCCCAGCTTTTCCCATCTTCCTGTTGGACGCTCCAGTGGCTCAGCCTGATTTTCAGTGCCAGCTTCTCTTACCTACATGGCAAATCCGTTACATTCTTTAAGATTAAAATAAGAGCAGCATTATACCTCGAATGACTATCTCATCAGCCTTGTTGTGTGCGATCATCAAATGCAATTCAGGACTGTGACAATCAAATTAGGGGAAACGAGAGCTGACTCACTGTTCAATTAAAATCAAGCTCCAGTTGTTTCTGAAAGAGTTGGTTGTCAATGTAATTGAATTGTATCACCAAGAGATCGTGCATGGAAATGATAATTTTGCAAAGTAATTATTTTACCTTCTCATCGTTTAAACCAATGGACATTACAGCTAGTACATTTTATAACCTCAGAGAATGGAAAGTGGCAGAGAGCGTTAGCGGGGCCTGCCAAACACAACATTTCTGTTTGACGCAATCTGTCTCTCGGCTCCACCCACAGTCCAAGCAAACAGCTCTGTCTCCCTGAGTGAAAACACAGACTTCAGCCAGTACGGCTGCACCAAGAGTGAATTCCATCAAAATGAAAGGCCTTATTAGCTGTGTCAAATACTGATATTCGCCGTGGCAAAGTGCACAGAAAACAGACAGTATTACAGGAGCACACAGAAGGCTATATCAACGGCTCACAGCAAAGGGCCCCAAACAATAACTTGGGATGGTGCGATGGCAGGCATATGAAAGCCATCACAGTTGACGTCTAATCTGTATTAAAAGACATGGGCTGGCTGTAATCACCTCTCTGTCACTGTGCTAATGGAATCTAAAGGCAGATAACAGACACAAGAGAGCAAGGAGGGTCAAAAAACACGGTAAAAAAACCTTGATAATAGCAATGACAAAACATCACAGCTCTTCCAAAGAATAGGCTGAAGGAGAGCAGAAGGCAGGTGTCAAAGACAAACTGGGAATTATGTACTCCCTTGTGCTCATAAAAGGATATTTTAATCAATTTTGAAAGACTAACATCATTAAATATTGACAGTTTTCAGCACTTCTTTGCATTTTGAGTCCTCCTTTCTCCTTGGATTGAATATTCTTAAATATGGTTGCTAGCCATAATTAAACATTCAGCACATCTTTCCTTTATGTGGATATAATTAGGCTGCTGAGAATGTTCTCTGTACAAAGTAAATAGACTGTAATGGAAGATTTGGGGGAGGAAAGATGATGCTTTGTGAAGTGCTGTTTTAAACTTTTATCACCAACTACGGCTGCATTTGTTTTCTTAAACAAATGTGAGAATGGCTGTATGGTAGCACTGTAGCAATGGTGAGTTAACAAGCAAAAGAGGGCAGTTAACCTTTAAACAAGGTAATGAGAACAGACAGGTGTTTGGAGGCAGGATACCAAGTAGAGGTAGAAGAAGATTTCAGAATGATCAGAGAGGCGAGCGATAGGCTTGCTCTGTAAAAAATAGAAGCATGAACAGTAAATGTGAAAGGAGGGGCTACTGAATGAGCAGCTCTCTCTCTCTCTCTCTCTCTGTGTCCCCTTTTTGCCTCAGAGGCTGAAGGAGCAGGTTTTGAAGTGCTGTAACTGACCTTTTTCTTTGACTGAAGCATGACAGTGCACTTTATGGGAAGGACTGACGTGTGACAACGTGAGATTTAGAGCACAGAGGTTTAAAAGAGATTGATAATTAATGTGGCTGTGCATATTATCTGCCAGAGGCTATGGATTATCGGACAAAGGCCCCAGTCATAGATCAAAAGAAAGGAAGGAAGAGATTTGCCAGATGGGTCAAACAAGTGCAGGACAGAGGAATGTTTGCAGGATGTGAAAACAGCCCCCCTTCCCCCAACCAGGGGGACCCCACAATAATGGCCTCCCTGATGGTGATTAAAAACGGGCCGTCACAAACAGCTAAGGGGGAGCCTGAAGGTAGTGAGAAAATTAAGGAATTTGTACTCTTCTCACCAGGTTATAGTTTTGTAGGCATGGTATTAGCTCATATGGAGTTATCTGTTCAGGAGAAAAAGACAAGACTCCACCACACCAAGATACAGATGACTCTGTTAACTTTAATTTTCAGAGCAACCAGCAGATGTCTTATTTTAATACATTCCTTGAAAGGCAGGTGTTCAGACCCAGAGGCATTATTTAATTCCAAAACAAATTCAAAAGGTCAGTAATGGGAAAACACCCTATGCCAGAGTAGAAATCAAGAGATGAGTTTTGTCACAAAACAGAATTTTGAATTGAGCCATGTTGGTTTGGTATAAAGCTGACTTTCCAGAATGAAACCGATCACTCTTATGTTCAGGATCTTGCATGGAGCATCAGCTGTGGACAGTGGTCAGTAGTATGAACAACAGGACAGTGAATTATGAACAAGACAAGCAGGTGGTAACAGAATGTTGATGAAGGCTAAAGAGAACAGAGACCAGATGGACGAAGGAAGTTTTAATACTGAAAGAGATTATAGATGTGAGATGTTTCATCAGCTAGTCCAGGGAAAGGTGCAGATGGATAGTGGATGGAAACGAATTGAGTGTGTGTTTCTGATGGAAAAAGTACGTAGGGGAAGAGAAGAAGAACGGTGGGTTTAGCAAGTGTAGAAAATATTTCTGATGGAAATGGAAAAAGAAATGAAAGCAGAGCATGTGTAACCAAAGAAAATAAAGATCCACGTAAGATTTGAAGCTGTAGCTTTAAAAACCAAACAAACAGAAAACCAACAATAAATAAATTAAATTTTTGGCTAAGAGTGCCAGGAAGAAGGCACAAATGCAGGCAGCCGTCTTAAATGTTTCCAAATACTTAACGAATATTAACATTTATTCAGTAATGAGCAAGGAGCAGCTGCACTGTCGGTGAAATTGCCCGAAGATGTTACCTCCTTGCATGATGTTAACACTCCCTATGGGGACCAGACAATTACTTTTGGGCTGCTTGTGGACAAATGGTTGAGAAGGCAAATCATGTAACCAATTGGGTGAAAACTCCTAAGCAAAATGTGCAATACTCACAATCCACAGGACTATTTATGACGCCTTTATAGGTGGTCATGACCCTTTGGGTCACGATTCATCCATTTTCTCTGTGGTAGATTTGAGTAATGCATGTTTTACTATCCCTGTGCATGAAGAAAGCCAGTTTTAGTTTGCATTTATGTTTAAGGGAAAAAGATACGCATACACCAGACTACCTCAAGGTTATTGTGAAAGTCCGACCATTTTCACACAGGAAATGACTGCTCTAATGGCTAAATTTAGCCCACCAGCCAGTTCAAAAATTATGTTATATGTGGATGACATTTTGGTTGCCTCCCCCACTGAGGAACAATGTCAACAGGACTCTTTGGCCCTGCTGCACTTCCTGTGTGAACATGGACTGAAATGTAGCAAGAAAAAACTGCAGTTTTGTCAACCTGAGGTTAAATTCCCTGACCATATGCTCATTGCCGACGGGAAAACATTGGAACCAGATAGAATAAAGACAATTCAAAACTTACCTTTGCCACAGACAAAAAAAGCAAACTTCATCAGCAAATTTAAAAGAAAGTCATAAATTTACAACAAAAATTGTAGATTTATGATGAAAAAATGTGTGAATTTATGAGGAGAAAAGTTACATGTTTACAAGACAAAATAAAATTTAAGAGAAAAAAGTTGCAGATTTATGAAAATAAGTAGCAGATTCATGTGAAAAAGTGGCAACTTTACAACAAAAAAAGGCACTATTAGGTACCCTGAACTACTGCCGCCAGTGGTTGCCAAACCTCTCACAACACGGCTCCACTGTATGCACTACTTCAGGGCCCACAAAGAAATTTGCATGCTAGTATGAGCTGAAAAACATGACTATGCCACCCCATACATACTTAAATGCCAACAAACTTTACTGCACTGCCAATGACAAAATTGTTCTCCCCCCCCTCACTGTACCGCTGGGTGGCACTGGCTCCGCCATGTGCCAACAGGAGGGATATGATTAAGATAGCTGAAAAACACTTCTTCTGTCCAGGAATTCTAAAAGAAATGAAAAAGTTTGCAGTCAAAATAATGCCCAAGGTGCAATGAGAACTAGACAGAGGAGTTTTCCACTACCAAAAGCACCCTTTTCTCAAATGGTGCATGGATTTTATAGTGGGTCAACTCCAACACTGCCTTGTTCTCATTGACACATTCACAAAATGGACAGAAATACATCCTACAGCTAAGGCAGATGCAAAAGTTTTTCTGTAAGGTTGTTGCAAAATAGTATATTCCCAACTTTTGGAATACAGAGATCATTTATGCAGACAATCAGACAAATGCTGGCAAAAACCACGCATGGTAAGGCCATTACGTGGCCTGAAGCTCTTAAGATAGTGAAACTAAACAATTTATACCATCCCAGACAAGAAAACGGGGCTGTGCCTTTCACTGCCCTTATGGACTGCCGGGTCTGTCACTACTAATACATTGATTCTGTAGAGCTCTCTCCACTCCACAGGAGGAAGTGATCAACCCACTGCAGCCTGGTGACTTTATCTTCATGAAAAATCATCACCAGCAGCATTGAGGCTCAGTGAGGGTTGCTGAACGACCATCCTGGATCCACCTGACACACGTGAAGAGACTAAAAGTGCCTGCAAGTGAACTAACCTGCTTCCCTGAGTAAGTCCAGTTACAAAGGGGGACGTGTCCTTTTAAGGACACGGCCGTCTCAAACCTGGTGAAGACAGAGGCCCGGAGGGGTACTCTCTCAGGTGGAAGTAAAATGAAGGCACTGCTACTTGCCACTGGTGTGACAGGTGTATTTGCAGGAGTAATATGGATCACTTCCCCCAATGCCAACTTGATAACCAAGAGGGAGACGACAGCATTCCCCTCACTTGGAGTGGCCTATTTGAGTCACAGAATGAATGATGTATTTTGGGCCTTAGAGGACCTCACTGAAAGAAAGGAGGCATAATCGATTGGCTGAGAGGACTGCAACAACACTTGAATGGCTTGAAGGATGTGCCACAAAATTGGGACCTGTCCTCTTGGTTCCTTTCTGGTCAATGGTGGCAAGTTCTGTTGAAGTAGTTAACCCCAGTAACAGTTGCATTGATTCTATCTTGTGTACTATTCATGTGTGTCATTCCATGATAAGTAGAGCTCTTGCTCAACACACTTTCATGTTACAATCTGTTATGCTCCAAAGGGAAGTTCCTGTACAATATACTGCCTTGAGACAACGGAGTGATGGTGATTATGATGACAGAACCACTGTTTAGATTTGGCATGTGAATACAACAATGATAAAAATGATAAACAGGAGGGAATTGTCAGAAAAATGTACACATATGTTATCAATTTTTATGTCTAAGCCTTATACAAGTGTAGAAGTGTGGAAAAGTACCGGAGAAGCGTGTTCCTCTGGATTAACACTCAGACCGAATGCAGGAAGCCAGTTCTGGCGGAAAGGTACAGAAAGCCCCCTGTGGAGCAAGAGGACACAAAGAGCCCCCTGCAGAGCGAGTTCTACTGGAAAGATACTGAGGTTGCATGCAGGGAGCCAGTCCTGGCGGAAATGTACTGATACTGACATACCCCCTGCATGGCGAGAGAAGGAACAGGTTGCTTCGTCCTTTCAAGCTGTTAATGATGTGCCAAACCTGTTACACTCTTTTGTCTGTGATGTATTCAGCTGAAACCGCTTTGTCCTGCTTCCGTTTGTATGTTGCAACTACTCCTTGTATATAAGCTTGCACACTGAAGGCAGCCTTCAGTACTGACCTCCTGCAACCTGAGGGTTCGTACTCCTTGCCTATAATTTATGCAAGTAAAAACTCTTAAAAGAATATTCTTGTGTCTCGAATCTTTATTGAGGTAATGAACTAATATACGATCATTTTCTAAGTGTTTTCAGAGATTCCTGACAACTACGAAGCTTGTTTAACTTAGCCAGGCTTTCTTTAAGCTACCTGCCTCCACCAATCCTCAACTATCACAAAAGCACTTATCAACTTTCCCTGTCAGCCCCAACTTTCTGCTTCACTGTGTCACATGAATCCTACTTCACAAGTAGGATTCAAGCGTGCCATTTTGCACCTAGGTGGAATGATGCACTTTTAAAGTGAAACTCAGAACTGAACCCAGTCCCAAGCAGCTTATGAGTTTAGCCTAAGTTACCATGATGATCTCACTGAGTCAAGAGAGCCAGCTTTGAAATACTGAAAACTCTGACTAAGACTGCATTCACACCAGAATAATCTGGGGGTCTCGGTTCGATTGGGTGGGGAATGGGGGGAATTTTCGCACCTTCATTTGGTTTGGTTTGCATTCACACTGCAGAGGACCAAACTGCCTGGACGTCACGCAATTACAACAACTGCTCGTTTGGGGTGGTGTAGCCAAAACCACCACTGACCTGGAAGAAAAACTCTTGGCAAAGAAAAAAATCAGGTTCATTGATTGGCCAGGACCGAAAACAGAAATCCGTTCCCTTCAGCTGGGTTGTTTGTCCACCACAAACGAGACATTTTTTAACTTTTCTTCTCAGCTTTCTCTGGTAAAACAATTTCTCGGATTTGCACAGTTGTCTTTATTATTTTATACCCAAAATGCACTATAGTAAATGCCACTTCCTCATCTCAGACTACGTGTTGCTATGGTTACACAAACACCGAGGGGCACTTCCGCCCTTTGGTCCGCTGGATAGTCCATTTGCATTCACACTGCAAGCAATACGAGACCCCTGTTTTCAGGCGGAGTTCGTTTGTTTGGTACTCACCAGAGTTCGAATGCGCATTCAGACTGCACCAAACAAACCGAACTATCCGAGGATAATCCTTTGGTCCGGACCAAATGGTGGCCATGTGAATACGCCCTTAAAGTGCTGATGACACATTTTTGACTTCATCTAATTTTTCAACACATAATACAATATGACAAAATAGGTTGGTCTGTGCAGTTCTAAGTCAAACAGGCTTTTTTTCACGCGAATATCCAACGTTTTCATGAGCGCCACGTCACCAATTGCATCAGTGGCTGGAAAACCCCACGGCCATATTGTAACATCATCGACAGAACACAGCGCTTGGCCATTGTACACACAGGATGGAAGCAATAGAAAACATCGACGATAGTTCCAGCACATATAGTCTGGAATTGGTTTGTGTTGTCCAATCTTCAGATGATTATAGTTCCGAAGAATGGGATGACAGTGAAGAATCTGGGGGCATCAAACCATATAGGTTTGAGCCATGCCAAGCAGGCATCGTGCCTAGCGAGTCAGACTCAGTGACAATCAGCTGTTCATGTTTTGTGTGCATCATCTGCCGTGTTGTCAGCCAGCCAATATTGCCAGCACTATCACAACGTGTTAGCCACTCCACACAGCCGTGGTTCTGTTGCACCCTTGTAGCAATGTCGGCTCTGGGGCGCAACCATGGTTAGCACGTTTCCTCTCCATGTTCGCTGGGCGATGTCGGCCCCAAACGCCTACTGTTTGTGTTTCTGTGTATTTTTTTAAGTCTTCACCTTTTGGGGTCAGTCTTTATATTCAACACATGTGCTGTGGTGAATCCTGCGTGTAAATCCATTCATCATAACCCTCCATGCGCTCTTACGCAGGGCAGGAGAGGGAGGATGAAATAACGAGGATTTACGTGCAGGGTTTACCACAGCACACTTAATACAGAACGACAGACAATTCCCAAAAAGGTGAAGATGTACAAAAAACACAAACACACTTACTGATGGCGTTCGGGGGCCGGCATCGCCCAGGAAACATGATCAGCGGGAGGGGAATCAGCTGGTGATAATGAGAGAGGGGATGTGGCCGGACCGGCAAGAGTCAGCATGTGATCAGAGAAAGTAGGTCAAAGCTGCACGTAAATCCATTAATCCTTCCCCTCCTCATGCCCTCCCCCTGCGTAAAATCGCACGAGGAGCGCACGAGGAGGCTTATGACAGTTGGAGCTGAAGCGTGTGATGTGGTCTTTCATGGCCTGCTGTTCATCTAAGCCTGTGACACAACGCAAAAGCATAGTCATAAAATTAAAACAAGAAACCAGAGAAACTGTGAGCTACAAAGCTGCTGTCTCTCAACAACACCGGAGTCTGTTCTGTCGCTGACATCACAGGGTTCCGCTCTTAATTCAGTGGGTGGCACTACAGTCCAGTCAGCAGCTGTGGTTTTTTGATGATAACTAGTTTATGCAGGCATGGTTGTAAATATTATATTGATCATCGACAATGACTTTTGGGTTTACACAACATCCTAAAAAATTTTAAAATCGTATCATCAGACCTTTAAGCTTCAACTTAAGATAAGATAAGATAAGCCTTTATTAGTCCCACAACGGGGAAATTCCAGGATTGCAACAGCACAGGGATAGCAACACTCAGAGCAACAATCAGAAGGCAAGAAAAAAAAAACAAGCAAGCAAGAGCAGCTAATATACATATGTACATATTACTATAAAATATATATATACACACACACACACACAGACACACAGTGCAGAGCATTGTAGCTGGATGGAATAAATATATGAATATATGAACACACAGTGCAGAGCATTGTAGCTAGATGGAATAAATATGTAAATATATAAACACCCACAGTACGGAGCATTGCAGCTAGGTGGAATAAATATGCAAGTATATAAACACACACAGTGCGGAGCAATGTAGCTAGATGGAATAATATGTAGATATATAAAAACACAGTGCGGAGCATTGTAGCTAGATGGAATAAATATATAGATATATAAATATAAACACACCCAGTGCTGAGCATTGTAGCTAGATGGAATAAATATATAGATATATAAATATAAACACACCCAGTGCAGAGCACTGTAGCTAGATGGAATAAATATGTAAATATATAAACACACACAGTGCAGAGCATTGTTGCTAGGTGGGATGAAACAGCATAACCGTCTATTTAGTTATCCTACATGGTATGATTATGTGCCCATACATATTCTCACCCTCCATAGCGACCGGTATGTTCCTAGTAGTATGCCGGAGAGGACCATTGTGTAAGTCTATTGCATCTTTTGCATTCAAAAAAAAACTATTAGTTTGTTACGTCTTTTTGCTATCTCTGCGAGCAGCCCTGCTTAGGTTGTACAGTCTGACAGCCGTTGGTAGGAAGGACCTACGAAACCTCTCGGTTGTGCACCTGGGATGATGTAGTCTGCTGCTAAATGAGCTCCTCAGTGCATCCAGTATGTCCTGCATAGGGTGGAACTCGGACTCCAGCAGAGATGACAGTTTAGCCACCGTCCTTCTCTCTCCTATCTCCTCCATCGGATCAAGGCGTTGCCCCAGGACAGAGCTAGCTTTCTTAATCAGTTTGTTCAGTCTCTTCCTATCGGCTGCAGTAATGCCACTGCCCCAGCAGACCACTCCAAAAGTGATGGCTGATGCCACCACCGTGTCATAGAATGACTTCAGCAGCGCCCCTTGTACACCAAAAGACCTGAGTCTCCTCAGTAGGAACAGCCTGCGCTGTCCCTTCTTGTAGAGTGCGTCAGTATTGTGTGACCAGTCTAGTTTATTGTTCAGATGAATACCCAGGTACTTGTAGGATGTCACCATCTCGATGTCTGTTCCCTGTATATTTACTGGTGCTGTGAGGGGCTGCCCATGCCTGCGGCAGTCCACCACCAGCTCCTTAGTTTTCCTCGCGTTGATCTGGAGGCAGTTCCGATGGCACCAGTCCACAAAGTCCTGGATAAGCCCTCTGTACTCAGCTTCATCTCCGCTGGAGATGAGACCAACGATCGCAGAGTCATCAGAGAACTTCTGTAGATGGCAATGTGTTGTGTTGTGTGAGAAGTCCGCAGTATAAAGAGTGAACAGGAAGGGAGCCAGCACCGTTCCCTGGGGGCCCCCCGTGCTACTGATGATCGTGTCGGAAACACAGTCCCGGGTTCTCACAAACTGAGGCCGGTTCGTGAGGTAGTCCAGGATCCATGATGACAGGTGCTGGTCCACCCCTGCGCGCAGCAGCTTGTCCTTCAGGATCATCGGTTGGATGGTGTTGAAAGCACTGGAGAAGTCAAAGAACATGATCCTCACCATATTCCCGGGCTTCTCCAGGTGGGACAGAGAACGGTGAAGGAGGAAGATCACCGCATCCTCCACCCCAATGCCATGCTGGTAGGCGAACTGGAGTGGATCCATCGCTGGTTCCACCAGGGGGCGGAGATGAGCAAGGAGCAGTCTCTCCAGGGTCTTCATCAAGTGGGACGTCAAGGCCACCGGTCTGAAGCTGTTCAGGTCTTTGGGGTGGGAAGTTTTTGGTACAGGTACCACACAAGATGTTTTCCACAGCTGTGGTACCCTCCCCAGTTTCAGGCTCATGTTGAAGATATACGTCACAATCCCACACAGCTGGTCTGCACAGGACTTGAGGAGCTTTGCGCTGATGCCGTCCGGTCCCGACGCCTTCCTCGCCTTGATCTTCCTCAGCTCCGTCCTCACCTGGGTCTTGGTCAGGGTCAGGATGGGGGGCTGTGTGTTGGGAGTGGGGGGGGGTGTCGGTGGAGTGGGGAGTGGGTAGCAGGACTTGATTTCTTAGAGGCAGCAGTGGTTGTTGTGCAGACAGGGGGGAGGGCGGTTGGTCAAATCTATTGAAAAACAGATTCAGGTTGTTCGCCCACTCCCTGCCCCCCGTGGCCTGGGGGGAGGTATTCTGGAGCCCCGAGATGGTTTTGAGGTTTCTCCAGACCCCGCTGATGTCGCTCTGTTGCAGCTTGTCCTCCATCTTCTTCCTGAAGCTGTCCTTGCCTTCTCTGATCTTTCTCCTCAGCTCCCTCTGTACGGACTTCAGCATCTCCCTGTTCCCCAACCTGAAGATCCTCTTCTTCTCTCTCAGAAGTGTTTTTATCTCAGGGTTGATCCAGGGTTTGTTGTTTGAGTGACGCCGTATGGTCTTGGTGGGAACGGATTTGTCCACACAGAAGCTGAGGTAGCCCGTGAAGGTGTGAATGAGGCCATCGATGTCCTCACCATGTGGATCGCAGAGCTGCTTCCAGGCAGTGGCTTCAAAACAGTCCTTTAGAGTGTCCATTGTCTCCTCAGACCATAACTCCACAGTGTGCATGGCCGGAGGTTGTCTGTGCACTAGGGGTTTGTACACCGGTCGGAGATGAACCAAGTTGTGATCCGATCTCCCAAGTGGGGGGAGTTGTGATGAGGTGTACGCCTCCTTAGTGTTTGCGTAGAACAAATCCAGTGTTTTATTGTCTCTAGTGTGGCATGTGACATACTGGGTGAAAGTGGGCAGAATGGGAGACAGTGAAACGTGGTTGAAATCGCCTGAGATGAGGAGAAGAGCATCTGGGTGTTCTGTCTGCAGCCTGCTGGTTACTGAATGGATGACGTCACGCGCTGTCCCAGCGTTCGCCGTCGGATTTGCATAAACAACAATGCAGATCACGTGTGAGTGTTCTCTCGGGAGATATGTAGGCCTCATGCTAACAGCTAGCAACTCAATGTCTTTGCTGCAGTGTCGTTGTTTAACAGTGATATGTCCCGGTCTACACCAGTTGTTGTTAACATACATTATCACTCCACCGCCCCTAGTTTTGCCACTCTCTGGTGTTCGGTCAGCTCGTATCATGTGAAAACCCTCCAGCTCAATGTTAGCATCTGCTGCTAGTTCAGTTAGCCACGTCTCAGTAAACAAAAGGAGAGAGCACTCCCGGTAAGCGCTATCATAACGGGAGATAGCCGCTAGCTCATCTAACTTTCCCAGTATCGACCGTACATTTCCCATGACAACAGATGGAAGGGAGGGTCTGTACCTTATATTTTTTGTCCTCCGCTTTACTCCAGCCCGGCAGCCGCGGCGTTTTCGCCTCAGTTCTCTCGGTATGTCGAGTTTTTCCAGTGGGACCGGGTGGCGGTTAAATGCTAGCAGCTCTTCCCTGTTGTATCGTATCCTGCTATAAACAGTGGCTCCGTCCACCGGCTCAGGAGACATTTGGGACGATCTGTGTGTCCGTGATATAAGTGGGGTGAAAAAAAAAGTGATCAAAAGAGAGAGGAAGGGAAAAAAAACTCGGAATCGAGCCGCTGTTGCAAAAGGCAGCCGACTGGTGTGGCGCCGAGAGGAACTTACCTGACTAAACTACTACTGTCACTTCATAGTATAGCCCAAGAGTTTGAAACGGTCCCATGGAAGAGAAAATGTAGGCTAATACTTTGCATAGTACAGTACAATAACAAAAAGGTATTCTAATTTTATTGTATGGACTTTTCAACAATAGGACTACTTTTTGCAACCAGAGGAGTAGCCTTCTGCTGGTCATTAGTAGAATGTTTAAAGGGTCTATATCATGCTATTTTAAGCCTTTCAGAGTAAACTATATGCATGTATGTGATAGTATATTACCTTTGGTACACTGGAGAATGAATTTCTTATGAAATATGAGTTATTTTCGCGAGCCCGGAAGTAAGATGCCTCGATCTCTGAGGCTCTGCCTCTCCTTCTTGTGGCTGCCGCCCATTTCATGACGTAACCCCTGAGCTGGCTGCTGCAGCGTGTCGCTGGGTTCCGCCCACGAAAACAACATCTACAGTAAACTTTAGAAAAGATGGATGAGCATGTTGAACTCTTTAGCCTCCTGTTATTATTTTAGCCTATAATATTATTCTTATGTAGTGTATGGTTAATCACGCCCCCCAGGGAACGGTGCTGGCTCCCTTCCTGTTCACTCTTTATACTGCGGACTTCTCACACAACACAACACATTGCCATCTACAGAAGTTCTCTGATGACTCTGCGATCGTTGGTCTCATCTCCAGCGGAGATGAAGCTGAGTACAGAGGGCTTATCCAGGACTTTGTGGACTGGTGCCATCGGAACTGCCTCCAGATCAACGCGAGGAAAACTAAGGAGCTGGTGGTGGACTGCCGCAGGCATGGGCAGCCCCTCACAGCACCAGTAAATATACAGGGAACAGACACTGAGATGGTGACATCCTACAAGTACCTGGGTATTCATCTGAACAATAAACTAGACTGGTCACACAATACTGACGCACTCTACAAGAAGGGACAGCGCAGGCTGTTCCTGCTGAGGAGACTCAGGTCTTTTGGTGTACAAGGGGCGCTGCTGAAGTCATTCTATGACACGGTGGTGGCATCAGCCATCACTTTTGGAGTGGTCTGCTGGGGCAGTGGCATTACTGCAGCCGACAGGAAGAGACTGAACAAACTGATCAAGAAAGCTAGCTTCGTCCTGGGGCAGCGCCTTGATCCGGTGGAGGAGATAGGAGAGAGAAGGACGGTGGCTAAACTGTCATCTCTGCTGGAGTCCGAGTTCCACCCTATGCAGGACATACTGGATGCACTGAGGAGCTCATTTAGCAGCAGACTACATCATCCCAGGTGCACAACCGAGAGGTTTCGTAGGTCCTTCCTACCAACGGCTGTCAGACTGTACAACCTAAGCAGGGCTGCTCGCAGAGATAGCAAAAAGACGTAACAAACTAATAGTTTTTTTTTTTTTTTTTTTTGAATGCAAAAGATGCAATAGACTTACACAATGGTCCTCTCCGGCATACAACTAGGAACATACTGGTCACTATGGAGGGTGAGAATATGTATGGGTACATAATCATACCATGTAGGATAACTAAATAGACGGTTATGCTGTTTCATCCCACCTAGCAACAATGCTCTGCACTGTGTGTGTTTATATATTTACATATTTATTCCATCTAGCTACAATGCTCTGCACTGGGTGTGTTTATATTTATATATCTATATATTTATTCCATCTAGCTACAATGCTCAGCACTGGGTGTGTTTATATTTATATATCTATATATTTATTCCATCTAGCTACAATGCTCCGCACTGTGTTTTTATATATCTACATATTATTCCATCTAGCTACATTGCTCCGCACTGTGTGTGTTTATATACTTGCATATTTATTCCACCTAGCTGCAATGCTCCGTACTGTGGGTGTTTATATATTTACATATTTATTCCATCTAGCTACAATGCTCTGCACTGTGTGTTCATATATTCATATATTTATTCCATCCAGCTACAATGCTCTGCACTGTGTGTCTGTGTGTGTGTGTGTGTATATATACACTCACCGGCCACTTTATTAGGTACACCTGTCCAACTGCTCGTTAACACTTAATTTCTAATCAGCCAATCACATGGCGGCAACTCAGTGCATTTAGGCATGTAGACATGGTCAAGACAATCTCCTGCAGTTCAAACCGAGCATCAGTATGGGGAAGAAAGGTGATTTGAGTGACTTTGAACGTGGCATGGTTGTTGGTGCCAGAAGGGCTGGTCTGAGTATTTCAGAAACTGCTGATCTACTGGGATTTTCACGCACAACCATCTCTAGGGTTTACAGAGAATGGTCCGAAAAAGAAAAAATATCCAGTGAGCGGCAGTTCTGTGGGCGGAAATGCCTTGTTGATGCCAGAGGACAGAGGAGAATGGCCAGACTGGTTCGAGCTGATAGAAAGGCAACAGTGACTCAAATAACCACCCGTTACAACCAAGGTAGGCAGAAGAGCATCTCTGAACGCACAGTACGTCGAACTTTGAGGCAGATGGGCTACAGCAGCAGAAGACCACGCTGGGTGCCACTCCTTTCAGCTAAGAACAGGAAACTGAGGCTACAATTTGCACAAGCTCATCGAAATTGGACAATAGAAGATTGGAAAAACGTTGCCTGGTCTGATGAGTCTCGATTTCTGCTGCGACATTCGGATGGTAGGGTCAGAATTTGGCGTCAACAACATGAAAGCATGGATCCATCCTGCCTTGTATCAATGGTTCAGGCTGGTGGTGGTGGTGTAATGGTGTGGGGAATATTTTCTTGGCACTCTTTGGGCCCCTTGGTACCAATTGAGCATCGTTGCAATGCTACAGCCTACCTGAGTATTGTTGCTGACCATGTCCATCCCTTTATGACCACAATGTACCCAACTTCTGATGGCTACTTTCAGCAGGATAATGCGCCATGTCATAAAGCTGGAATCATCTCAGACTGGTTTCTTGAACATGACAATGAGTTCACTGTACTCAAATGGCCTCCACAGTCACCAGATCTCAATCCAATAGAGCATCTTTGGGATGTGGTGGAACGGGAGATTCGCATCATGGATGTGCAGCCGACAAATCTGCGCCAACTGTGTGATGCCATCATGTCAATATGGACCAAACTCTCTGAGGAATGCTTCCAGCACCTTGTTGAATCTATGCCACGAAGAATTGAGGCAGTTCTGAAGGCAAAAGGGAGTCCAACCCGTTACTAGCATGGTGTACCTAATAAAGTGGCCGGTGAGTGTATATTTTATAGTAATATGTACATATGTATATTAGCTGCTCTTGCTTGCTTGTTTTTTTTCTTGCCTTCTGATTGTTGCTCTGAGTGTTGCTATCCCTGTGCTGTTGCAATCCTGGAATTTCCCCGTTGTGGGACTAATAAAGGCTTATCTTATCTTATCTTATCTGCAACGGACTGCATCCGGAGTCAGTGTAAATCCAGAGTTAGTCTCTCTTGTCACTACTACTGAAGAGCAATTTAACTTAAAAATGGTCTCTGGTTATAGCACTGCAGGCAGAAGCAGAGAGGAGCACAGACTGTAGATTAACTTTGAAGAGCATATATATTTATCTTTTTCTTAAAAGTTTTCTTGTGGGTTAATTGCGTTTCATAACTCCCACCAGCTTCTCATTCCAAGCATAGCAAAATACCTCAATATGACCATTCAATTGTGCACAGCAGTGTGTTTCTCCTCTAGACAACGAGACCACTTGGTCCCCTGCTATTTTTACATTATGCAGACTCAAGTATACAATTATTTATATGCATTAAATAGTGCTTGTTACCATGGTTTAACCACCAACATATAGTGTATGCAACATTTCCTATATGTTGTGTTTCATTGATGTTTTATAGAGCAGTAAATTTCACATTTTGTGAGTCTGATTTTTCAGGGTCACCTGAACTGACAGAAATAAGTACCAACAGCGACATCATAAATGGCTTCCCATACATTCAAAAGAGAGCTTAGTCCTCGCTCTCACTCATTCTATGTCATAAGCTAGTGACTTCACATTCTGCAAGTTTAACCTTTCAGCTACAAAAAACCTATATAACCTATTTGCTTTCAACGACGTCTGAGTTTTAAGAAAATAGCACTCAAGAAAAAGACCATATGACTTCATGTATATCTTCAGTAGTTGCTACAGTCCTAGCATCCTTCATTGATGAACAGCTGTCTTTAAAAAAAAATACAAAATGACCACCAGGGCAGTCATCTCGAATATGATTATTTATGTAGCACCTTGAGATGACTTTTTGTTGTGACTAAGCACTATATGAATAAAGTTACCAATATGTTTAATTGAAGAGAATTGATTTTGATGAAAATTATGTGATGTCCAAACACTGACCCAAGGAAAATTCCCACAGAATTTCAAAAGACTCCAAAGAATGGCATAGCCTGTTTTACTCAGGAGAAAATCTCAATGGAGCAAAGGCTGATGAATCCAGGGGGATAGAATATTCTTATTTAATCTGATTTATTTTAATTTCAGCATTATTAAGTGCCCAATCATAACAATAATCATCTCAAGAGGCTAAGTACATAAAACAGCTTAATCACATAATGAACAGCACAGAGAAATAAAAACAATCAAGCAATGAAATGTGATGGATAAACTTGTCTTATAGGCCTCTTATAATCATATATGAATGAAACATCAACAGTCAGTGGATTCGGGGGGTTTCATTAATATATGGTTATTATGATCCAGACAATAAGTTCTTATAATTTAATTTATGGTGTCACTCAGTGTAGTGAGAAAGATGGAGATGTGGGAAGTTGATAGGAGAAAGTGATCACGCTGATTTGGCAGGCAGTGGAGTACTGCATGACACCCCCATTGAACTGGTTGTTACCCACATTGGTAATTCTCACTGAATATGAAGGATTTTTTTTTTTTTACTCAGAATACCAACATGTGCTTAATTACCTACTGGGCTGATCTGGCCCACATGTCTTAGAAATCTACACTCAAGACCTATTACTAGAACTCTTAATGCTCATGACTGTGGGTGGTTAAAATATTTTGCTTTAAAGCAGTTTGTCGACTTATTGATTTGGGAAATATTAATTGAACTGCCATTAAGGTGAGTAACATATAAGCTGTATTTGAATAAAACCCCACATATAATCCTGAAGAAGCTGATTTGTCCAAGAGCCAAACGCTGAGCATCCATTTATTGTGTGGTAAAGCCAATTAC
Organism: Pholidichthys leucotaenia; assembly: GCA_020510985.1. Taxonomy (NCBI): domain Eukaryota; kingdom Metazoa; phylum Chordata; class Actinopteri; order Cichliformes; family Pholidichthyidae; genus Pholidichthys; species Pholidichthys leucotaenia. Next base: position 126,150,263 of record CM035840.1, on the reverse strand, counting down.
AGGCCACTCAGAGTCAACCAAGAACATTTACTTTCCAGAACGCCTACTTCCTCACTGATTTTATGCTTACAGCTGCATATCCATAATTACTCATTCTAATGAAGGTGGGAGTTAGCAATAAGTCATTTCATTTTGTCAGCATCTCTGAGTGGCAACAGAGTCAACAGCCAAATCGCATCTGTACCATTTGGCAGAGATTACAGAGATGAATCCCACCACTCTGCAGTCTTTGCCAACCAATTAGCTGTGTCAAATGGTCAATATCAACTCACACTTGTGCTAATGACTGTTACATACAGTAGAAAAGAAATGCACATGCATGATTTTTCCCTGAAAGTTGTAGTCAGGATATGAAATTGGTGAGCCGTACCTTCTACACTAACGGCTGAATGATTTCACAATCTGCATGTTGATTAGGCATAAAAAAAATGGTGATAAAGACAGTTTGAACAGAATAGCTTGCTTAATTGTACTCATATGAATTAAATATTATCTCCATCCATCCATCCATCTTCTACCGCTTTTCCGGAGGTCCGGGTCGCGGAGGCAGCAGTTCAAGCAGAGAAGCCCAGACTTCCCTCTCCCCAGCCACCTGCTCCAGCTCTTCAGAGGGGATACCAAGGCGTTCCCAGACTAGCTGGGAGACATAGTCTCTCCACCGAGTCCTGGGTCTGCCCCGGGGTCTCCTCCCAGTGGGACGTGCCTGAAACACCTCAAGTGGGAGGCGTCCAGGAGGCATCCTAATCAGATGCCCATACCACCTCAACTGACTCCTTTCAATGTGGAGGAGCAGCGGTTCTACTCTGAGCCTCTCCCGGATGACTGAGCTCCTCACCCTATCTCTGAGGGTGAGTCCAGCAATCCTACGGAGAAAGCTCATTTCAGCCGCTTGTATCCGCGATCTCGTTCTTTCGGTCATTACCCAAAGCTCGTGACCATAGGTGAGAGTAGGAACGTAGATTGACTGGTAAATCGACAGCTTTGCCTTAGAACTAAGCTCCCTCTTCACCACAACAGACCGGTACAACGTCCGCATCACTGCAGATGCTGCTCCAATCCGTCTGTCGATCTCTCGCTCCATTTTCCCCTCACTCGTGAACAAGACCCCAAGATACTTAAACTCCTCCACTTGGGGCAGGAGCCTGTCCCCAACCCGGAGAGGACAATCCACCTTTTTCCGGCTGAGGACCATGGACTCGGACTTGGAGGTGCTGATTCTCATCCCAGCCGCTTCACACTCAGCGGCAAACCGTCCCAGCAAGAGCTGTAGGTCATTGCTGGATGAAGCCAACAGGACAACATCATCTGCAAACAACAGAGATGAGATCCTGTGGTCACCAAGCATGACACCCTCCATTCCCTGGCTGCGCCTAGAAATCCTGTCCATAAAAATTATGAACAGGACCGGTGACAAAGGGCAGCCCTGGCGGAGTCCAACTCTCACTGGGAATGACTCCGACCGAGTGTTGGCAATGCGAACTAAACTCTCACAACGGTTGTACAGAGACCGAATAGCTCGTAACAACAAGCCCGATACCCCATACTCCCGAAGCACCCCCCACAAAAATCCACGAGGGACGCGGTCAAATGCCTTCTCCAAGTCCACAAAACACATGTAAACTGGTTGGGCAAACTCCCACGAACCCTCAAGAATTCTCGAGAGGGTAAAGAGCTGGTCCGATGTGCCACGGCCAGGACGAAAACCACATTGCTCCTCCTGAATCCGAGGTTCGACCAACGGCCGGACTCTCCTCTCCAATACCTTGGCATAGACCTTCCCAGGGAGGCTGAGGAGTGTGATCCCTCTAAAGTTGGAGCACACCCTCCGGTCCCCTTTTTTGAAGAGAGGAACCACCACCCCGGTTTGCCATGCCAAAGGCACTGCCCCCGACCTCCACGCAATGTTGCAGAGGCGTGTCAACCATGACAACCCAACAACATCCAGGGCCTTGAGGTACTCGGGGCGAATCTCGTCCACCCCCGGGGCCCGGCCACCAAGGAGATTTTTAACCACCTTGGCGACCTCAGCCCCTGTGATAGGCGAGTCATCCCCCTCGTCCCCAAACCCTGCTTCCTCTGTGGAAGGCGTATCAGTGGGATTGAGGAGATCCTCGAAGTATTCCTTCCACCGCCCGACGATATCCCCAGTTGAAGTCAACAGTGTCCCATCCGCACCATACACAGTGTGGACGGGGAGCTGCTTTCCCCTCCTGAGCCGCCGAACAGTTTGCCAGAATCTCTTTGAAGCCGACCGAAAGTCTTGTTCCATGGCCTCACCGAACTCCTCCCATACCCGGGTTTTTGCTTCAGCAACCACCCGAGCTGCACTCCGCTTGGCCTGCCGGTACACCTCAGCTGCTTCGGGAGTCCCACAAGCCAACCAAGCTTGATAGGACAACAGACTCTCATGATAAATTGTATATCAAGGATTCAGTGTACCCCGCCCGGTATGGGGTTACCGGGGCCCCACCCTGGAGCCAGGCCTGGGGGAGGGGCTCGAAGGCTAGCGTCTGGTGGCCGGGTTTCCACCCATGGGACCCGGCCGGGCTCAGCCCGAAGGAGTTACATGGGTCCGCCCTCCAGTAGGTTCACCACCTGCAGGAGGGATCATGGAAGTCCGGTGCTATGTGGATTAGGTGGCAGTCAAAGGCGGAGACCTTGGCGGACTGATCCCAAGCTAAATATTATCTGTACTAATTAAATGTTGCCTCAAAAATAGTTTCAAAGACATAATCAGGAGTTGTTGCATAAAGTTTTGGAAATTCAAGAAGTGTTTAACTTTTATTGAGTTTTATGCCTTTTAGTGCAAATTGTTAAAAATCAGTGAATTTAATTTACTGCCTGGGCCTTGATTAAAAGAACCAGTCTCTGTGAAATAGCATTTTGGCCGTCTTGAGTCCTGGTGTCAATAAACCATAAGAAAACTCTCTATCTCTAATTTCAAAAGAACTTGCTTAAATTGATATTAATGACGACCCATATGCATAATAAAACAGCCTTATTTTATAATAACAATGCTGTTATTGCCATGCTAAATTCAAAGAATGCATCTCTTCACATGCCATTTTAAAAAAAATTGACAATGCAGAAAGCTGAGACAAATATTTCCTTAGTGTTTTAATATGAAAATGAAAGAGAAAATCAATAACTCTGTTTCTGCATTTAGACTCTTGCTACAACAACTAATGAGTTTAACTGGATACTACATTTGTTCTCTTGCTGAAGCGTCAACACGATAGAGCTTTTTCATATTTGCTCTTTTTCATGTTTGTACTCCAGTTGGTCCTTTATCATGTATGTGCTTTGCATGTGGTGTAGAGAAGATAGAATTAGCAGTGAAAAAGAAGCCAACGTATAAAAACAACATCTTCTGTTTGACTCTTTTTTTTCCCTGCAACCAACCAGTCATATTGGTTTCATGTCAACATAAATATATTGCACATAATTGATGCTGGTGGCTGATACTGCTCAGTAAAGCATCCCCTGGAGCCCTTTTGTCAGAGCTGCTTTGGCTCCATTTAAAGATGCAACGGCCTCTGACATAGTTAATATGGCCTAAAACTGTAACATAACAACAGTGTTACCAGCTCTCACTCCTTGGGTGTGAGTCTCACTCTTTTAGACTTGCACTCAGCACCGACTCCCTTGCTTTACTTACTGTACCCATGACTGCATACCAACTCATCTCTCCAACACTACTGTCACATTTGCAGATGACACCACTGTAGTTGGGCTAATTTCTGGTGGTGATGAGTATGCTCATAGGGATGAGGTCCAGAAATTGTCAGCATGGTGCGTCACAAATAATCTGAACCTGAACACCAGAAAAACTAAGGAACTCATCCTCGATTTCAGGAAGTGCAAGGCTGATCCTCTCCCTCTATACATCAGTGGAGATTGTGTGGAAATAATTAACAACTTTAAATTTCTTGGAATGTACATAATGGACAGCATCACATGGTCTGACCACGCCGCAGCAATTGCTTAATAATGACAGAAATGTCTGCACTTCCTGAGACTTCTCAAAAAGAACTATTTACAGGAAAAGATGGGGGAGAAGATGACAAGATTCCTATGGCCCTTTCCCATGAGGAACAAAAAAAGGTGCAACACCTACTTGTGAAACCATTGTCGCCATATCATTGCCTAGCTGACCTGAGAGACCAAGGTGCAAAAGACCGGGGAGACACAGATCCATGTCAGGACGAGAGGTCATTCCGACCATTGAGCACCGAGGTCTGCCACTGTTCAGATCAACTTCGAGTGCCTCACCACCGCCAAACTTGAACTCATACGTCACCTTGCTGCCTCTAGTTGAGTAGCAACCATCCTCCTCCAGGAAACCCAATGTAAAGATTGCAGCATCCTCAGCCTTCCTGGGTTCCACCTTACTGGTTCCACCCACAGTAGACAACATGGGTTTGTTAGATCTAATCTAAAGTGGACACACATGGGTCAATCTCCACCTGGCTCCTGTGTCAAATGGCTGGCCACCATGATCCAGAATATAAGGGATAAGGACAAGGGCCTGTACTTGTATAGTGCTTTTTCTCGTCTCACAGACCACTCATAGCGCTTCACTAGTACTAACCCTGTATTCTAAGGGCCTATAGGAGACATATACCTAAGGACAATTTAGAATGACCAATTAACCTAACATGCATGTCTTTGGATTGTGGGAGGAAACTAGAGCTCCCGGAGGAAACCCACACAGCATGGGGAGAACATGCAAACTCCACACAGAAAGGTTCCTACCCCTGCCAGCCTGGGGATTCGAACCTGGAACCTTCTAGCTGTTAGGCAGCAGTGCTAACCACTGTATATGTCAGTATATGTAATATGTCAGTGGTCAACATCTACAAGTCTCCACCATCAGCATTGACTTTAACAGCCCTCCCATCTGTCCCAGCACCTGCCAGTCATCAGACTGGGGTTAAAACCACACCACACCAGATGGTGAGACATTGGTTGAGTGGGCCTCCAGTAATGATGCTGTGCTCCTGTTTGACCCAAAAGAGCTCCCAAGTTCCTATTCTTCCTGGTGGAACACCTACACCAACCCGGATCTGGCCTTCACTGTATGCCGCAGTAGTGAACTGACACCAGAAAGACGTGTCTTTGACAGATTCAACTGCTCACCCCACCAGCCATCCATCATTAAAGTCCCATCACTAGTGGATCCGGTATCGGGTAAGCCTGTCAGGAGATGGAACTTTCAGAAGGCCAACTGGTAGGCATTCACGACAGAGACAGAACGTAGGTCAGTGTGTCTTCCAGACTCAGATTCTGATAATGTGAATGCTGTGTATGATGCCTACTGTGAAGTGCTCCTAGGGGCAGCCAAGGAAAGCATCCCATGAGGCTTCAATGACAACTACATCTGAGTTTGGGAAGAAGTGTGCACACACCTCCTATGTACCCACCAGCAGGCTAGCTCCAGGGAAGAAGTGGACATGATGGCACTGGCATTGCTCATAAAGCTGGACACCACCCGCAAGGCTAGATGAACTGAGGTTGTTGAGTCGATCAACTTCACCCACTCTAGCCGTAACACTTGGCAATCAACCAGTTGACAAGGAGGAAAGCACCCCCCCCCCCCCAGTTGCCAGGTGACAGCAGACACCGTCGCATCCCAGCTCCTCAAGAATGGTTGCTTCCCAGGTGGTGATACGATCTTCTTATGCTTGACATTGCATGAGGTATCCTCTCTCTCCAGGACGGCCAGTGCCGCCTCCAAACTATTAGGAGATTTTGTAATATCTGAGCTCATTGGGACCATCAGAAAGCTGGAGCAAGGCAAGGCACTAGGTCAGGACAAAATCCACCCAGAGTTTGTTATCCACCAAAGCGCAACAACATCTGCCTGGCTCTGCTCATTCTACACATATTGTTACCAGCAGTCCAAGCTCCCAAAGATCTGGTGCCAAGCTTCTGTTATAGCCCCGCTGAAGTCAAATAAACCTACAGGAGACCCCAAGGCATATAGACCCATCTTGCTGCTTTGTGTCTGTAGGCAAAATGTGACATAGAGATAATAAATTTTGCCAGAGACTAGGCTATACTCACGAGGCAATGCACACAGATCCATCTCTTCTGGGAGGGGTCGGCAAAATGCACTTTTGAGCTCCGGCTCCAGTGCAATGTGTGCAGAGGACAGGCTATGGGTGAACCCCTGTAGCTGCAATGGAGACATTTGCACGCAGCTGTCTCGGAGGAGATGTTTGCATGGTCTAAAATATCTTTTTGGAGATTACGATCTGGAAAGAAAAGGCTTTTATATTGTGTAGCTCCATGTGTTCCTCCTGGCTATCGTGTGCACTTTGGATTGTGGCAGTGACACTGACAGATTTGGTTTGTGACTAGTCTAAATTCAGATGTAAGATTGGAGTGGTATTCAGTGGTGTTTACTTTATTTACTTAGCCTACTTTTCTTACTAACATCACGTTTGTCTGTCTGTCCCTTGCATGCAGATTGCAAAGGCTTTCTTTCACAGCATCTTTCCCCTGTGTGTGTCAGCACTGGCTCCCCCAAATTACCCCCAGCAACACTTTGTCAGGGAGCAGTGATCCACCTTGACTTTAACTTTAATGCCAGATCATTTCATTTTATTTTACTTTATTTCAGTCACTGCGTAAGTCTGCCTTTTACACAGCACGGAGATCGCTGAGAGATTGGGCCAGGCTTTTTGTTTGTTTGTTTGTTTTTTAAACTTTGGAATTGTTTGGGAGATCCATGTGTGTTTTGGACTGAGACAAAGCTGAGGAGAGACTGTGGAGACTGAGGAGAGACTGTGGAGATCATTGAAGATCACTGATAGTTCAAAAACTGGTGATATCTTAGTGGTCTCCACCCCTGTGTTAAGGGAGTATAAATGCCACTGTAACACCGGTGCACTCCATTAATATATGTTTACTGCATTTAATGCTGATTCTGGAGGGTAAGAAGTTAATAAAATATTTTTTCTGACCTCCACCTCCGTTATCAACACCTCAGCATTACACTCCTTTAAGTTATCATTTTTTAATGTTGTGCTTTCCCACAGGATTGGCGATCATTATTTGACAGAAGAGTGACAGAAGGGATGTTTTTAGTCAATTACATAGTCATTAGCGGGACAAACCGAGGTGGAGTAAAGCGGTTGTGCACGTGTGCTGGTTTTCAAGGTGAGGTGGGTTGTATAAAGAAAAGGAGCGGAGAATCTGGTATGTGCACAGTTTTATACATCTGAAAATTTCTGTGCACACGTACTTTTCAAATTTTGTGAGTACGCCATCTTTCAGTATGAAAGCTGCACAATCCTTTATACATGAGGCCCCTTGACAGTACACCGTCCTTCAGACAACACCGTGAAGAAGTGAGAGCCAAGGTGACATCAACAGTCTCACTTATCCGATGCTTAACTGGTACTTCCAGCGTGTGCCAGCCAGGACTCTACAAATCTCCACTCAAGCTCTGGTCTTCTCGGCACGCTGAATGCTATGCCCCAGCATGGTTTAGAAGCCCACACATCAAAAAAGTTGGTGCTGCTAAAAATAACACGCTCAAGACCATAACAGGCTGCCAGGAACCACCCCTGTCTCCTTCCTGCCAGTCCTGTCAGGAATCGACCCAGCTGGCCTCAGACGAGAGGCTACTACCCTTGCTCGAGCAAGGAAAGCTCAGAAGCATGACTGGTATATCCTGCATGATACCACAACAACAGCTGTGCCCCCAAGCAGACTCAAGTCCCGCTACCCCTGCAACAGGGCGGCACAAGCGATGCTTTGTGTCATCCCTGAGGACCAGTCAGCAAGTGACTGGCTGGTAGCTTCCTGGAAGCAGGAGCGGGAGTCATCCTGGCCATCACGTATTCACCGTTACATGTGGGACCCAGGAGATGGCTTGGGAAGAATGGGTCTTCCTTGCTGTCAAGTGAACCGCTTACGTACGGGTGTTGGCTGCTTTAGATCAACCATGAAGAAGTGGGGCTTGGCAAACTGTGCGGGATGCTAGCGTGGGGACCCTGAGCAGACTCCTGACCACATCATTACCACCTGCAGACTGTACAGACCACCTTCGGAGACTGGCCTCTTTCAAGTGGGCCCTGAGACAAGAGCATGGTTTTACAACACCAAACTGAACATCTGAACACAATACACAAGAGGAGAAAAAAGAAAACTCTTCCCATCTTTCTACCATTCCTCCACTGACATAATGTATCACAATATGGTATGCAGGCTGCTCAGCTGCACCACAGACGATCATCAATACAGTACAAAGAAATAACTGGCTGCTCTCTTCCCTCCCTGGAGGACATGACAAATACCTCACCAGAGCCATTAACATCACCAAGGACAATTCACATCCCAGACACTATCTGTTTGATGTTGCCCTCTGGCAGGCACTTCAGGTCACTCAAAACACGAACAGACTGAAAAACAGTTTCTTCCCACAGGCAATCAGCACCTTAGGATGCATTCAGATGGCCACTGTTTGGTCCGGACCAAAGGACCAAACAGTGGCTTCCGCGGATTGTTCGGTTCTTTTGGCGCAGTCTGAATGCGCGTTGGAACTCTGGTGCAAACCAAACAAGCAAAGTCTGGTACCCCTGAAAACTGGGGTCTGGGTTCAGTTGCAAATGAAGTCTGGTGTGCTCCACTTGCAGTGTGAATCCAAATGGACTATCCAGCGGACCAAAGGGTGGAAGTGCCCCTCGGCATTTGTGTAACCATAGCAACACGTAGTCTGAGAAGAGGAAGTGGTGTTTACCAGAATACATTTTGGGTAGAAAATAGCAATAAAGACAACCATGCAAATCCAAGAAATCCTTTTACTGGAGAAAGCCGAGGAAAAAAGTTAACTCTTTGAGTGTGAGAATTTTCGTGCCCCTAGTGGCAGAGTGTGGCACTGCACCTGTCTTCTCACTCTGACATGATCGCCTACCTTGGGGATTTGTACTGATTGTAATGATTTGCCAGTTTCAAAAGGTGGTAGACAGCCGTTGGAGGACTCAGTGAATGACACGTAATACACCAAAGAAGAACTCCTCATTTCCCCCCCGCAATCGTCACGTCACTTTTTCGGTTTTGTATGCCGAAAATAGCCATGGGATACAAGCAAAATTTATGTGGGATAATCATAAGACTTTGTAGATGTGGTAGAGATTTTATATTACCGACAGAATGCAAAATAAGGACCATAATGGGTGAAAACGCAGCGACCATGCCAGCCCCCCTTTGTCAACAGACTGTACAACAGTAAGTGACTTATTTCAGTTTTTTTTAAATGTATTGATGTTTTGTTCATATACTTCGAAGATAAGATGATGAGGTACCTCTGGAAAAAAAATGGTGTCAAAAGAATGAACCATTCTTTATGTAAATACGTCCAAAGTCCAGTTTTGACTGAGTTATGGAATTTGAAGAGGTGTTGTGACATTATGCAAATTAGATGCATAAATTTATTCCTATCTGAAACTTTGGATCACATTTTACATCTTTCTAATTGACAGTAAGCCATTATCTCTTGCAACTTTCAAGTTATCGCCTTGGAAATCTGAACTATTTTATTGACAAAAACTATATATACCACTCTTGACCACTAGGGGTTATGTCACAGTTCGGCAACATACACACTCAGAGGGTTAAAAAAAAAAGTCTCATTTGTGGCAAACAAACAACCCAGTTGAAGGGAATGGAGTTCAGTTTTCGGTCCTGGCCAATTGATGAGCCTGATTTTTCTTCTTCGCCAAGATTTTTTCTTCCTGGTCAGTGGTGGTTTTGGCTACAGCGCCCCAAACGAGCAGTTGTTGTAACTGTGTGACATTGTCCAGGCAGTTTGGTCTGCTGCAGTGTGAATGCAAATCAAACCAAACAAAGTTGTGAAAATCCTCGGCATTCCCTGACCAGTCGAACCAAGACCCCTGAACTATCCTGGTCTGAATGCAGCCTTAAACACACACCAATTTAGAAAATGACAATATACTGTAGTAATATACTTGTACATACTGTATCTATTAAGTGATATAAATAAATAAAGGTTATAAAAAGGGTAAATAAAGGTTATAAAAAGGAGGCACCCAGAGACCCAGATAGAGATTTTCCTGTACTTGATGTTGGAAGAAGAATAAAGTTCGTTTGTCGTCTAGCTCGCTGCCTTGTCTGCTTTCTTCGTCCACAATATATGTATTTATATTTATTGGTTTTACTATGCTACCGACTCTTTATTGATTTTAACTGGTTGTGTTAGGTTTTAGAACTACAGGGCAGGCAGAAAGGATGGAACCAGATGCAGACTGTATGCAGTCACAGTGATTTATTAACAAATAGGAAAATAAAAGCAGCACAAGGGCTGAAACACAAACTACTCTGAACTTAAGTCAAAAGTACAAACCGGATGGAACAGTAGAACCACAAACAGAATCCACAACAGGTAAGTTCCCGACAGGAATTCAGGTAAACATAATGTCACCGCTGTGAGTGGTAAGACAAGAATGAATTTATAATGAACAGAAGATTAGACTTGCAAAACAAGTGGGCAAACAAGTGCAAGAAATCAAACTAACTGGAAGGTTACAAAATTATAAAATGGTCATTCATAACATAGGATAAACAGGAAACAGCCAACAGGAAGTGAAGCTACAAAACTAACTAAAGCAAGGAGTGCTACAAAGTAAATCACAAAACCCAAGGAAATTAAGGGAGAATAAGGCAAGGGATATTTTACAGAATAAACTAAGATTACTGGTGAAACTAAACTACACAAAAACAGCACACGAGACATTATCAGCAGAAGACTGGAATAAACAAGAATAGATCATAATATTAATAAGTGTGGGCTATATTAATCATATATTCCATAACCTACATATGTTGAAGCATGTGGAAATGTTTGGTAATTACATATGTAAAGCGACTTCACACCTCTGAAAGGACAAAGGCTCTCAACCGCCAAGTGAAGAACAAAGACGTTCCCAGACACTGCGGTGGAGACCGGAGGAGCTACCCTCACCCCCTGGGCGAGGAGAGGGAATACCAAGACAATGGAGGGATTAAGATAATGAGGGATGTCAGCCTTTGTTATGCATGTCTTTTGTTATGTGCAAGTATAAAGTCAGTGAGCCGGAGATATTCGGTCTCTTTTCCTTCTGCTACCTCTGCACTAGAATGAGACTTCTTAGGAGAGCTGATAAATAAACTTTGGTTTATATATCAAATCGCCTCATCATTTCAAGCTCTTCTACACTGGTGACCCCTGACGGGAGTATGGACCTGAGGCGTTCCCCCGCAATCGACTCATCCGTGGCGACCCAGGCAGACGCCAGCGCCCATGCAGACAGGGGAACAGATGGACGTCTTTCCCCCCCGGCAGAAGAGATTGAGAGGGCTCAACCGAGCACCAGCACCGCTGTGAGAGCCGAAGCAAGGCACTCTCACCCTGCGGACACAGCAGTGATGGTATACACGAATGCCGTCGCTGTCAAGCTGCCAGACTTCTGGCAAGAAGACCCCGCCTCATGGTTTCAGCAAGCTGAAGCCCAGTTTGCACTGGCGGGCATCACAGCTGACGATACCAAATTCTATCATATCGTCTCCAAACTTGACGCCGCCACTTCGAGTTGTGTGCGGAGCATGATCCGGCGGCCGCCGGCCCAAGACAAATATGAAACGCTGAAAGCAACCATCGTGGCAAATTACGTCCCCTCAGCTGAAGAGAGAGCCAAGAAGATCCTGGCGGTCTACGGCCACAGAGGGTGCAAACCTAAAGCCCTCATGGAGGATTTGCTGCAGCTTAAAGAAGAAGACAATGACAACTTCCTCCTCCAATTCATATTCCTCAGCGCGCTGCCGCCACACATGAGAGGGACGCTCGCCAACATGAGATGCAGCACCCAGCAAGACTTCCGCGTGCTCGCCAACGAAGCTCAACGGCTCGTCAACGCCTGCAAGGAGCAGACACCCACAGCAGCATCCGCAGACCTCAACGCTGATGCCCAGAACCACGAAGAGCCACAACCCACTGAGCAGATCCAGCCCACAGTGACAGCGACACGGGCAAAACGTAACAGACAGAGCGACGTCTGTTATTATCACCACCGTTTCGCCGAGAAGGCTCACAAATGTGTTCCCCCCTGCAAATTTAAACGCCAAAGCCGAGAGCCGTTAACGGCAGCGGTTCTCGGCGAGAAGAATAAGCTGTTGTATGTGACGGATGGACACACCGGCAAGCAGTTCCTCATCGACACAGGAGCTCAGCTGAGTTTCGTCACGCCCTCCCACGCAGATGCCATGGGCACCCGGGGCAACAGAGCGGTGGCAGCCAACGGCTCTAACATCGACACTTTCGGCAAAAAGAGCCTGCACCTCCACATCCACGGCCGCAACTACAGATGGACATTTGTTGTAGCGGCGGTGAGGTTTAACTTGTTAGGCGCAGATTTTTTGTGTGCACATGGGTTATTAGTGGATCTAGCAAATAGGCGCTTGGTTAATGCATTGTCCTTTGCTTCTATTCCATGCTCAGCTCGAGTTTCTCCACCACCTGTGCAGGCTAACGTCACCACGGCAGGAGGTAAGTTTGAGCAACTCCTCACCCAATTTCCAGCACTCACAATTCCCAAATTCTCAGCCACTGTGGCTAAACACGGGGTTGAACACTTTATTCCCACAACGGGCCCACCCGTATTTGCCAAAGCTCGCCGCTTAGACGCGGCCAAGCTCAACATAGCACGGGACGAGTTTACGACCCTTGAAAAATTGGGCATTGTTAGACACTCGAAGAGCCCTTGGGCTTCACCACTTCACATGGTTCCGAAATCCGACGGTTCTTGGAGACCGTGCGGAGATTACCGCAGATTAAACAATGCTACAGCGCATGACCGCTACCCAATTCCTCACATTCAAGATTTTTCACTACATCTGGCGGGTGCGCGCATTTTTTCAAAAATAGACTTAGTCCGCGGTTATCATCAAGTCCCAGTCCAAGCGGAGGACATTCCTAAAACAGCTGTAATAACCCTTTTCGGCCTTTTTGAATTTCTGCGAATGCCTTTCGGCCTCAAAGGCGCTGCTCAAACTTTTCAACGAATGATGGACGCGGTCTTACGCGACCTTCCTTTTGTCTTCGTCTACCTCGACGACATGCTGGTAGCCAGCTTGTCTGAGGAAGAACACGAGCAGCACCTCACTACGGTTTTTCAGAGACTAGAAGAGCACGGGCTAATAATCAATCCAGCCAAATGCAAATTCGGCGTGTCACAAATTGATTTTTTAGGACACAAAGTCTCTCCGAAGGGGGCAGTTCCACTTCCAGACAAAGTTCACGCGATATAAAGTTTCCCACGGCCACAGACGGTCAAATCGCTACAAGAATTTTTAGGAATGGTTAATTTTTACAACCGTTTCCTCCCCCACGCAGCTCAGCTCATGCAGCCCCTATATGACGCGCTCAAAAAAAAGAAAGCTTCCAACGCGGTCGAATGGACCCCAGAGCGCGAACACGCCTTTGCGGAAGTAAAGAGCGCTCTAGCTAACGCCACATTGTTAGTTCACCCAGATCCCTCGGCCCGCATCGCGCTAACCACAGACGCTTCGGACCTGGCTATAGGGGCAGTTGTAGAACAACATGTCAGCGGGATCTGGCAACCTTTAGCATTCTTTAGCAAATCGCTAAACCAAACTGAGCGTAAATACAGCACTTTTGACAGGGAGCTGCTAGCGCTTCATTTATCCATCCGCCACTTCCAGTTCTGGTTAGAAGGGCGGAGTTTCACGGCCTTTGTAGACCATAAACCGCTCACCTTTGCTATGGCTAAAATTTCAGAACCATGGTCAGGCAGGCAACAAAGACAGCTGGCTGCGATTTCAGAGTTCACCACAGACATTCAACACGTGGCAGGCAAACTTAACGTAGTAGCAGACTGCCTCTCTCGCGCTGTGACATCACCAGAGCGCGAGGAGACAGATTATACTGCCTCAGCAGCAGAACTCTTCACTAACGCAGACACATACGCAGCACCTATCCATGCAGGGATAGATTATGCAGCCATGGCAGAGGAACAAAGCAGTGATGCGGACGTGCGCGCACTCCTGTCTGGACCAACAGGGTTAAGGCTGGAGAAAAAGGGTTTACGCGACGGCGTACCCCCCCCTAATATGCGATGTTTCAACCGGCTGACCTCGCCCGTTAGTACCAGCTACATGGCGCTGCCGTATTTTCGACGCAATTCACTCCCTCGCGCACCCAGGTGTGCGCGCCTCGGTTAAAATGGTCGCCGAAAAGTTTGTGTGGCCAGGCCTGCGCAAAAACGTAAAAGAATGGGCAAAAACTTGCATTTCTTGTCAGCGCGCCAAAATACACAGACACACTAAAGCCCCTCTGGAGCCTTTTCCAATCCCTGCTAGAAGGTTCGACCACGTTCATGTCGGCCTCGTGGGGCCACTACCTTCCTCCCAAGGGTTCACACACCTGTTAACAATGATAGACCGCACCACACGCTGGCCGGAGGCAGTCCCTCTAGCGGCAACCACAGCGGAGGAAGTCGCTCGCGTCTTTTTGACAAACTGGGTAGCACGTTTCGGCGTCCCATCGGACATCACGTCCGATAGGGGGCCTCAATTTGTCTCAGAGCTTTGGTCAGCCATGTCCAGCAGCTTAGGGGCAACAATTCACCGCACCACCGCTTATCACCCTCAGGCTAATGGGTTATGCGAGCGTTTTCACAGGTCTTTAAAGGCTGCCCTCAGAGCCTCACTAACGGATACAAATTGGGTAAATAAACTTCCCTGGGTTTTATTGGGGTTGCGTGTTGCGCCTAAAGAGGATCTAGACGCCTCTCCGGCAGAATTAGTTTTTGCACAGCCTCTCAGGCTCCCAGGTGAATTTTTACCAGAGAACCCAGAGCCAGGGCATCTTCCAGTCCCAAGGTTTTTAGGCAGCAACGGATCGGACTCTCTCCCCGGTCCAGCTCATCACTCCGTTCCACGGGTTTTTGTCCCTCAAGCTTTAAAAAACGCTGAGTTCGTTTTTGTTAGGCATGAAGCTTTAAAACCAACTTTCCGCCCAGCATACGATGGGCCATTCAGAGTGCTGGGACATGGTGATAAACACTTTGTGCTTGATTTTGGGGATAGAAAAGAAACAGTCAGCATTGACAGACTTAAACCTGCCTTCTTGTTGAAAGACGAGCCTGCACAGTTGGCGAGAGCACCTCGGCGGGGTAGACCCCCCAAGAGAAAAGACTCAGCCCCCCTGCAGGGAACAATTAACCACTCTCCTTCCCACGCTGCAGATTCCTCACAAGAAGATCCCAGCAGGACACCTAAACGAACCCACAGCAGTTTTGGGAGAAGATTAAAACCCAGACAGCACAGGGACTGATGCAAACTACTCCACAATTGTTCACTAATTGTGCTGCAACAGTTTAGGACTGACTTATGATTTTACTATGCTGTTATGATTACCACTGAACTCTCTTAGGGGCATGGCTGCTGGAAAGTTTCTTCTGTGGCAAGAGATGTAACACTTAGTATGTCATAGTAATTATCTTAGACTGTGAACCTTTCTATTGTCCTTTCTCAGTCGTTTGGGGGGGGGGGGCTGTGGGCTATATTAATCATATATTCCATAACCTACATATGTTGAAGCATGTGGAAATGTTTGGTAATTCCATATGTAAAGCAACTTCACACCTCTGAAAGGACAAAGGCTCTCAACCGCCAAGTGAAGAACAAAGACGTTCCCAGACACTGCGGTGGAGACCGGAGGAGCTACCCTCACCCCCTGGGCGAGGAGAGGAAATACCAAGACAATGGGGGGATTAAGATAATGAGGGATGTCAGCCTTTGTTATGCATGTCTTTTGTTATGTGCAAGTATAAAGTCAGTGAGCCGGAGATATTCGGTCTCCTTTCCTTCTGCTACCTCTGCACTAGAATGAGACTTGTTAGGAGAGCTGATAAATAAACTTTGGTTTATATATCAAATCGCCTCATCATTTCAAGCTCTTCTACAATAAGTCCAAAATAATGCAGAATCAACTCAGGGCCCCAACATTACAGGGTGTCTCTGCGTGTGTGTGTGGGGGGTGGGGGTGTAGGTGTGTGTGGATGTGATTTTTCAGGGTGTAAATGGTAGTAGCTGTGTGGATAACTGCCTGAATACATGTGGTGTTTTTGTTATAGCATCATTTGAAGACTGCATTGAATCTCTTATCTTTTCTACTCTATTCTGTTCTGTTTGTGTTACCCTCTGTTTCACATCATAAACTCTATTTCTCACTCCAAAACAAGGGAAATAACTGCAAATATCATGCTGACTTCCTTCAGATTTTTATACAATAAAGGTGCCTTCACACCAAACGCGAACGGGCAGTGCAAATCCATACAAAGTCAATGGAAAGAGGCATGCACATACAAAATCGAGCATTCGCGTGTTCACATCCTAGGCATAGCACTAGCTTTGAAATTCTGCCATCACCAGAGTAAAAGTATCAACACTGGAGAGTAAACTAGTTTGAAAATAAGACTGCCACTCACCTGGAGACAGAAGGACCGGGAGCTCTCCAGCTGAATCGGGATGTCAGAGTTATTTACCCACGGATTCCTGCCACGGGCATGCTAACAAGGCTAGCAAGCTAGCAACGGAAATATCCATCGTCTTGTAAAGTTTTGGAGACAGGGACAACTTTTTCAGGTGAGCCCCCTGTTATGTAGGTAATAATGGTCGGAGTCGGTCTTATGCCATGTAGTGAACTGAACTTTATTATGGACGCACACAGCTATATACAGTCTGGCAGTAAACCGCCTGACGTCACACCACACAGGGTGGACATGGCCCCTCAGTACAGTATGCGCATCCTTGGAAGCAGCCTGCCCCCGGGGTTGAAACCAATCTCACAGGCGAGAGTGTCTCGCCTCCTCACCATCGACCGCCTCTCTCATCCAGACCCACCATCCGATACCTCCTCCCGGTCACACCGCAGCCTGCTGGGTGCCTCCTCGAGCTGTCCGACCGCTGGAAACCAGCTGCACCATGTTTCATCCGTATTCGCCATTGGCACCCTTCCCTACGAACCTGAACCGGAGTGGTGGCTCAGTTGGTAGAGCATCCGCCCCACACCCGGGAGGCAGGGGTTCAAATCCCGGCCGGGTCATGCTGAAGACCATATAAAAGTGGAACTTCCTGCCATCCAGCTTGGTGCTCAGCAATAAATGGAATGGAGGAGGGAACTCTGTGGCGGCGCCTTGCATGGCAGCGGCCCTCTGATTCTGCACTTGGGGTGTGTGTGATTTACACTGTAGATAGGTAAAGCACAATCTCGTTCTGTTGTACATGATTGGTTGTACGGTTGAATTCAAGATTCAATTCAAAGGTTTTATTGTCAATCCTACCATACGTGCAAGACATACAGGAGAATTGAAATTTGACTTGACATTGGGCGTGCTCTGTAAGCGCATCCCAGAGCTGCGGCAGCCATGAAGGCGCCAGTCATAGAGGGTAAAGAAGGGAATGGGGGGGGGGGGTGACACAATGGGCAGAGAGAAAAAAGCATTGTTAATCAAAATAAAGCTCATTTTATGACCAAAATTGTGATTACATAGAAAAAAACTCTCTAATGCACAATTAGCAGACAATATAGATCACACAATAACAAGCAGCGAAAGAGACCAGTGTGTGTAGTCAGCATATGATCAGTATGATGCAGTGTGGATATGTCAGTTGCTAGTGAACAGCAGAGGGCACCCCTTCTGGCAACGAATCATGTGTTCTACACAGATAAGCATGTCCAGAGTCTATCTCTCCTCGTGCATGCAGATGGCAGAGTTCTGTGAGACACAAGATAACGCTGTCCTTGAAGAGCTCAGTCTGCTGAAACAACAGCAATTGTTTGTCGATTGTTTGGGTTAAGAGAAGCCAGCCGCCTCTTCCACCTTATCTTCATCGAGGAGGAATGTAAACAGGGCACCAAAAACAAGGTCAAATCTGCACAGTGTACACAAAGCATAGAATTTTCCTCTCTCATGCGATTCTGTGCTTCATAATTTCCACAGGCTTAAAAACATTCCCTGGAGAGCACTCGTGACTCGAGATGTATTCCACCATCTGAATCAGTTACCATTCAGTTCACCATGCCGCTATTCGTGCACTCCCCAACTGGTCGAATTTGATGAAGGAGCTTTGCCTGGGTCCGCATTTTGAACAGCTCTCCCACCTTCCTCAATTTCTGATACATCAGGAAACTCCAAAGCCAAAGTAGAAGTCCTGTGATCATAGCCAATAGATGTCTTCTGCATCTCCAGTTGAATCACACAGACACATGAGTTCCCAATGTCCATGAGTCTCCCCCCTTGGGTTCCCCCCTAACCCGATCTTCTTTTAAAGTGGTGTCAATCGCATTTAAGCCGCTTTCCAGATCCATAATTTCCATTTGGATTAAGATTCAGCCAGAAGAAGAGCGACAAAAACACAGACAAAAACGCAACATTGCAAGCTGGGATCAGAAGGGAGTAGGATTAGGAGGGAGAGGAGGGAGAAAAGCGTCTGCTCTCTCTGAATGACGGAAGAAGAAAGGTGAAGAAAGGTGAATGACAATAAGGGTGATTTGATTTGATTTGAACCCGGTCCGTAGCTCTCAGGGAGGTCCCACTCGGCTTGCAGTGCTGCTGCCCAGCACACAGTCCCTCTGTGCCTGTCATTCCGCCCCCGACCACCTTCCACACCGCTGCAGTTGCCGCCGTCATAGCCCCAAACACTCCGGCCCCCTGTGGCCGAACTCCAGGGAAAATCGAAACTCCCTCGTCACTGTCACTCACCGACTCGGGCACCTCGCTGTAAGGCCCAGCACCCTCGTCCAAGGTACTTTGAGCCCCAGCACTGAGGTCCTGCCCGACCTCCGTGGCGCCCAGCACCTCCTCTCTGTTGTCCGAGGTGCTCCACTGTTCCGTCTCTGTGTCCAGCTGTTGCTGCTGCTTCCCGGAACTTTCAGCATCACCCACGTCGGTGTCACTCATTGACCCAGGCGCCTCGTCACTGCGCCCAGCACTGTCGTCCGAGGTATTCCGCTGTGCTGCCTCTGCGCCCGGCTGTCGCTGCTCCAACTCCAGCGTGCTGAGCTCCGTGGCTGGCTTGCCGTCTTTGGTGACCGGGGGTTCCCCCACTTGTGGCCCCAGTTCTACCTCAAAATCTAGCTGGTAGTTTGTAGCTTGGTTTTGGCTTTACTTCGTGGCTAACTTCCCCATAGTCACTGACTGAGCTGCTAGCTTCCCCAAGCTAGCTAGCTTAGCTTCTTTTGGCGCCAACAGCTCCATTACCCACAGTTTTGTGGTCCTCGTAGGTTCAGTAAAATATTCGGCCAGCCACCCGATAGCATCTGCTTAAGACTCTGTTTCTCCCAACATACAGAGAATTTTCCGACATTCTACGCCGTGATGGGCAAGAAGTGTTCGTCGTCATACTCCATCAAATCTACTTAGGCCCAGGCTCTCCTGGGTATTCCAGAAATGGTGATAATGGTGGAGGTAGCCCATGTGCCCTCATTGTTTCTTCTCATCGGCAAAATGTTATGTCGGTAATAATGGTCGCAGTCAGTCTTATGCCATGCAGCGAACTGAACTTTATTATGGACACACACAGCTATACACAGTCTGGTCGTAGCCTGCTTGATGTCACACCACACAGGGCGGGTACGGCAAGCCCTAAGGGCCAAGCACACACACACACAGCACACAACACCCCCATCGGATACTGTAAACCTAAAGCATGACGTTATTTTGGGGATTTCCACAGCAGGTTGAACACTGCTGCAGAAGTTATAAAGGCAACTTCACCTGTCTGCATCTCACCCAGATGGTGAATTCATGTCTATTCATGTATTTACATTGAGTTATAATGTAATTGTGCTGCGCAAAAAATTCACCCGTTCGTGTTTGGTGTTAAGGCACCTTAATTACACAATAAGAGCTCTTGAGGCAGCGCTGTCAAGGTATGGTCACTGCTGATTCCCATTGCAAGCTGACTGAACATGTTCTGAAACCTATTCTGAGGTAAAGAAGTGTGTGTTGGGAAAAAAGAACAGTATATTACATTGTATATAAGCCTGCTCACTTAGCAGTCTGCTAACATATTTGCTATTACAGCTTCTATTACTTAATTTTCTTCACTCCAACTGAAGCATAACATGCCAACAAGTCTTCTCCCACCATCACAGCCCTGGGCAAGTCAGCTGACCTCAGTCCAGCTCTTGTCCTATTGCTGCCTCAGTCAAAAGCTCATAACCCAAGATCTGGTGCCTTTCTGTAGATCTAGTTGGTGTTTCCTAGCAACAATTCAATTCTTTACATGGTGGGTTGCTGGGCTGATGCAAAGCCCTCCTTCTTTTGTAATCCTGGACTTGGGATTAGGCGCAAGGTGTTAACTGGTTAGGCTACAAAATAATCTAAACACATAACACAGAATGTCCTCAGATATGTATTTGTTCCCAAATCACATTTTAAATTGGATCAGTATTTTCACCTGTTGTAATATCAGCATCAAAATTTTTTTTTTTTTTTTTTTTTTGTTACTTATTTGTACCCGTAGGTAGATTCGGTTTGCAGTCTGGTGACAAGCCACCGGCTGCTGGTCGCTGCGTGCGCGAGCGCCCTAAACCTACATGTTTTTGGTATGCGGGAGGAAACCGGAGAAATCCCGGAGTAAACCCACGCAACACGGGGAGAACATGCAAACTCCACACAGCTCACTGTTGGTCGGGGGCTGGAATCGAACCCACGATCTCCGCGATCCCCCGGCCGAGGGTAAAACTGTGCTGCTACAGTGCTAAACCACTGCGCCACCGTGCAGCCTGTCATGTCACTAAATGTCACTAAAGTTAATGTTTCTGAACACAATGATTACTTACCTAATTCAGCATTTTGACCTATATGATTTTTTTCTCCCCTGTGGATGAATGTGGGTATATTTATTGTAACTGATAAAGTCTCCACCCTGTATTAATTGCTAAGAAGCATGACTGAAGCCGTAGAGACTGAACCAAAAGATTTGATCATAAACTGAAACAATGAACTGGGAAAAAAGTGAAATAATATCAACTTCTGCAGAACTGAGTTTATTTGTACAATCAAGTGATAATTTTGTGGACCACCTTTCATAATATAAGGTTAATCCTTTGTTAATTTAATAATTTATTTGTTCAGATCTAAATTAATGAATAAAAATTAGAGCTTAACCTTGGGTTAATCAAAACCTCCAGCCATACTTTTTCAATACACCAGTCAGTTTTGCAGCTGGTACCTGTCAAGCCAACAGCAGCTTTATTAATTAAGATATGAGATTTTTTTTAAAAAAAACATGCAGTAAAAAAATCTATACAAGAAATCTCTTTTATCCTACTCTTATCATGCATTATACAGTGCCTAGAAACCATTAAAATTAATCCTGACAGTCAAGTAGTGATACTGACCGTAGTTGTTATATCTTCTGTCCAACTTTGTTTGGACAGTCAGGACCCTCTCATGCTGAACTGTTTTCTGCGCTATGGGATCTTGTGCTTGCTCAACTGTCTTTTAATCTTAAAAGTAATCAACAGCTTTATTAATTGGAAACCAAATATGGGATCCTATCTGGACCCATCAGTTTGACTGTGCAGTCTACTGATGTATGGCATCGATCGCAAAAGGGAGCCCTCTAATCAGAATCATGGTAAAATCAATAGCTGGCATTGCCTGAGGTCCTGTTCATGCTTCAGTGTACACATCTGAAGTAAACTCCCTTGTGCTGAAACAGTCTGGCCATTTGCTTAAAGAAAATCGAGGCCCACAGCAATAGGGAGGACTGTGGAGATAAAACAGAGGAGACAGACAAAGATATAGGAGGAGACTGCTGAGATGGGTGACTGAGATGAGGCGTTATTGAATGAGGAAGTTGTGGCTGAAAACTTTCATGGGGGTTTTCTTACTCAAAGCTTCAATCTATCATGTAAGTGCAGGATCAACAGTCTCTGACCTCGACCTGATCCACAGGCCAAACCTGTCACAAAGTTGTCCCACTGCTGTGTCACATTCAGCTGCCTCACCACTCTGGTTTCTTCTTTTTTCTTGTCTTTTGATCCCTTCATCTCTGAGAACGAGACCATTTGCAGTACTGGAGTTCTGAGTCTGCTTTTTGCATTTCCTGCTGGAACTACTGAGAGGCAAGGTGAAGCATCAATTTAAAACACAATCTCTGGTTTCTTGCCCGTATATATCAGTAACTTTGGCTGAACAGCTAAATGAACCAGCGCTGTAGGCTAAGAAAAGGAGCATAAAGGCCAGCTTTTGTCAGTGATGGGCCATCAGGGTCAGGAAGGCTTCTCTGCTGGCCTAAACACTATCAGAATCATTGACCTACACTTACATCTTACACTCTTATATTTGTTTCATGAGTATATATTAAATTATTCCCAATAATCTATTCTCTTCATTTCATAGCTTTTCTCTTGGTTGCACTGCTTCCAGTAGTGTGTGTATCTAAATCTGTGTTCACACCAAACGCAAACAGGGGGCACAAATCCATAGAAAATCAATGGGAAGATGCGAGTACGCGTGAATTTTCGTTGTTGCGCGTTCATGTCCGCTAGCTAGGACATAGTAAGATTATCACCGTTGTAGAGTAAACTAGTAAGAAAATGAAACTCACTCACCGGGAGACAGGAGGACCGGGAACTCTTCAGCTGAATCGGGTTTTTGGAGTTATTTATCCATGGTTTCCGGCTACGGACGTCTTAGCAAGCTAGCTAGCAACATAAACACGGGATCATCTGTGAAGTGTTGGAGGCTTGGAACATCATTTTCAGGTGAGCCCCTGGTCGGATAATGTAAACATAAGCATGACGTTATTTTGGGAATTTCCACACCAGGTTGAACACAGCTGCAGAAGTTTTAAAGACAACTTCGCCTAGTTTGCATCTCACTATTCATGTCTGTTGGCGTGTTTACATTGAGTTATAATGTAATCGTGCTGTGTGAAAAATTTGCCCGTTTGCTTTTGGTGTGAACGCACCTTTAGAGTTTTTGTCCAATTTCAGGGGTCAAAGAAGCCTGCCTTGAGGCCTTCAGGAATCAAGAATGCAGGTGTTTATATAAAATAAATGGTAATGAGGATGTTGTTTTAGCTAGTGTTGTTATAGTTAATGTTTTGTTCAGATTTGGAGTTTGCCACACTGGGACATGCTAGCAGGGATATGACGGCGACAGCATTTTCATGTCCTTTGATTGGATGGTCATGGTAGGTGTCTACTGGTCTGTTTTTCTGACGGAAGGAATCACATGACCATAACCACGTAAACCAGGTGGAATGACAGAAAATAACTGACATCATGGAAAACAATGACCACACATGATTGGTTGATGCAACCAGCCGTGGTTGGTCTTTCACTGAATTTCACCACAGCATGGCTGTTCCTGAGTAAACAAACAAACGAAAAGTGTTTCTAACAAGATCTGAGGTGAAAAGTGTAAGTGTAGTTAATTAATCTATGTGTTATCAGTTCCTCTTGTTTTATGTCTTCTTAGCTTCCTTTCGTATTTTTTGCGTTTTAGCTCCAGTGTTTTCTTCAGGAGAGGCCTCCACCCTGGGCGCTACCTGGCTCATCTGCAGGGATGTGGTCTCAGGGTCGCTCTGGCCTGGATGGGTGGGGGCTCTGTGTCATGGCCTTATTGCTGTGTGGTGGGTCCTGGTCTGTCCTGGTTTTTATCCATGTAAAACACTTTGTGGAGCAGCCAATGTTTGAAAAGTGCTATACAAATAAAGTTTGATTTAACTTGATCAATAACACCTGGCTTAAATGTTTGACACCACATTGCAACAGCATTTTTTTTTTACAAAGATGGATTGAACAATGTAAATGGCAATGCTACAACAAAATGTTCGGAAATGTAATCACCATATTTATTCCATCTAGCTACAATGCTCTGCACTGTGTGTTCATATATTCATATATTTATTCCATCCAGCTACAATGCTCTGCACTGTGTGTCTGTGTGTGTGTGTATATATATATATTTTATAGTAATACGTACATATGTTTATTAGCTGCTCTTGCTTGCTTGTTTTTTTTTTTCTTGCCTTCTGATTGTTGCTCTGAGTGTTGCTATCCCTGTGCTGTTGCAATCCTGGAATTTCCCCGTTGTGGGACTAATAAAGGCTTATCTTATCTTATCTTATCTTATTCCTGGGGGTGCCGCTGTAGGAACGACTATGGGTGGAGCCTCCGGTTTTGGCTGACCTAGTGTTAAATCAGTCAGTAAGAGTGGTGTAGCAGGGGCATTTAAAATAGTGTTTTTAAAAGTTTTTAAAATTTATTTTAGTGTATAGTCCACATACGTGTTTTGCACTCAAGTGGCAGCCAATTTCAGCTCTTCTACAGTGGGGAAAAAAAGTATTTAGTCAGCCACCAATTGTGCAAGTTCTCCCACTTAAAAGATGAGAGAGGTCTCCAATTTTCATCATAGGTATACCTCAACTATGAGAGACAAAATGAGAAAAAAAAATCCAGAAAATCACATTGAAGGATTTTTAATGAATTAATTGGTAAATTCCTCGGTAAAATAAGCATTTGGTCAATAACAAAAGTTCATCTCAATACTTTGTTATATACCCTTTGCTGGCAATGACAGAGGTCAAACGTTTTCTGTAAGTCTTCACAAGGTTTTCACACACTGTTGCTGGTATTTTGGCCCATTCCTCCATGCAGATCTCCTCTAGAGCAGTGATGTTTTGGGGCTGTCACTGGGCAACACGGACTTTCAACTCCCTCCAAAGATTTTCTATGGGGTTGAGATCTGGAGACTGGCTAGGCCACTCCAGGACCTTGAAATACTTCTTACGAAGCCACTCCTTCATTGCCCGGGCGGTGTGTTTGGGATCATTGTCATGCTGAAAGACCCGGCCACGTTTCATCCTCAATGCCCTTGCTGATGGAAAGAGGTTTTCACTCAAAATCTCACGATACATGGCCCCATTCATTCTTTCCTTTACACGGATCAGTCGTCCTGGTCCCTTTGCAGAAAAACAGCCCCAAAGCATGATGTTTCCACCCCCATGCTTCACAGTAGGTATGGTGTTCTTTCTCCTCCAAACACGACAAGTTGAGTTTTTACAATAAAGTTCTATTTTGGTTTCATCTGACCATATGACATTCTCCCAATCCTCTTCTGGATCATCCAAATGCTCTCTAGCAAACTTCAGACAGGCCTGGACATGTACTGGCTTAAGCAGGGGGACACGTCTGGCAGTGCAGGATTTGAGTCCCTGGCGGCGTAGTGTGTTACTGATTGTAGCCTTTGTTACTTTGGTCCCAGCTCTCTGCAGGTCATTCACTAGGTCCCCCCGTGTGGTTCTGGGATTTTTGCTCACCGTTCTCATGATCATTTTGACCCCACGGGGTGAGATCTTGCGTGGAGCCCCAGATGGAGGGAGATTATCAGTGGTCTTGTATGTCTTCCATTTTCTAATAATTGCTCCCACAGTTGATTTCTTCACACCAAGCTGCTTACCTATTGCAGATTCAGTCTTCCCAGCCTGGTGCAGGTCTACAATTTTGTTTCTGGTGTCCTTTGACAGCTCTTTGGTCTTGGCCATAGTGGAGTTTGGAGTCTGACTGTTTGAGGTTGTGGACAGGTGTCTTTTATACTGATAAAGAGTTCAAACATGTGCCATTAATACAGGTAACGAGTGGAGGACAGAGGAGCCTCTTAAAGAAGAAGTTACAGGTCTGTGAGAGCCAGAAATCTTGCTTGTTTGTAGGTGACCAAATACTTATTTTACCGAGGAATTTACCAATTAATTCATTAAAAATCCTTCAATGTGATTTTCTGGATTTTTTTTTTTCTCATTTTGTCTCTCATAGTTGAGGTATACCTATGATGAAAATTGGAGACCTCTCTCATCTTTTAAGTGGGAGAACTTGCACAATTGGTGGCTGACTAAATACTTTTTTTCCCCACTGTAGTTTTTGTATTTTTTGAATGTTTTTGCATAGTTCTGGTACTTGCTGGTGTTCGTGGTTGTGCCAGCCTGGATAGATGGAGGCTTCTCACCACACAGTGACAGATGACATCCAAGCATAGTGTTGTGGTGTTCGTCTGATCTAAGGTAAATTTAATTATGTCCAACATATTTTAACAAAATGCAGCCGACTTTATTGCGGTTGAGACGTGCTGGTTGGAATGCCCACCGCATCATTATGAGTACAGGCAACGACAAATCATAAATAATGACTCTTTCTTTGTTTGGTAGGGCAAGTCCGGAGAAAACCCCATGAGTGCCTGGTATCATTGGAAAGCTTAGAAATCGCACTTTCTAAAAATACCTATGTTTTTGCAGAAGACGTAACTTCTGATCAGTCGAACATGAGTTTTCAACCTACCTAAAATATAAATAAATCGTCTTTTCTGGGTCCGTTTTTGTGCCCTACCTACAAATTAAAAATCATTTTGAAGGTCTTTCAATACAGAATGTGGAAATAACGTTACAGTTTTGAAAATGTCCTCAAAATGACTCATTTTGCCAGCACGGGTCATTTGTTTACACCGTTAGCATCTTAGCAGTGGTGCTAACTAACGGAGCTACTGTGTACGAGGCCACTTTTTAAGGTCATCTTTCCATCCCTCGATAGTCATGGGAAGTGGAATGATTATATTACTGTTTTGAGGTGCAAGAGGCCGTGTTCCCACATTTCTGATACCGAAGTCATTGTTTTTTAACAAGGAAAAGTGTCCCATTTCAGTGACAACTACCATAATTCATGCAAGGCATTATGGGGCCTAGGAATAAGGTGGATAAAACAAAATTTTATTTTTAAAAAAAAAAGATACAGAAAGTTGAAAAATATAATTTTCAAAAATTGTTTTCACATTTTTATATTTTTCATTTTTCGTTTATTTTGGGAAGGTGGGGGAAGAGGGTGTGAATGATCCCAGGTATCAGAAGACCAGTGTGAGATTCAAGATGGCTGCCACCAGAAGCTAAACAATTCAATTCAATTCAATTCAATTCAACTTTATTTATATAGCGCCATTTCACAACAACAGTCATCTCATAGACTATCAACTGTAGGGGGAACCCCCACAGTTGCAGAAAGACCCCAGCAATCAGGCGATCCCCTGTGAGCAAGCACTTGGCGACGGTGTAGAGGAAAAACTCCCTTTTAACAGGAAGAAACCTCCAGCAGAACCAGGCTCAGGGAGGGGCAGTCATCTGCTGCGACTGGCTGGGGGGTGAGGGGATAGAGAAGAAGAAAAGAACAGACATGTAGAGAGCAAACAGCACGATGGGGACTCAATCTATGGGAGAGAACAAACAAATGTTAATGACCAGCAAAAAAAATATTTCATAGAGAGTGAGTAAAGGAGTGAGGCCCAGTGCATTACTGGAGGTCCCCCGGCTGACTAAACCTATTAGCAGCATAACTAAGGGAGGGTTCAGAAACACATGTGTAACCGGGTCATATTTATGGATCTTTGTTGATTTGATTTGCGTTTAAATATTTTGATTTGAACTTGACTCAACAGGAAGTGACTTCAGGGTGTGGGCGGGATATGCCAGGTAGAGGATTTTGAATATCTGGGTTTTTTCGGTTGGGAAAACGGTTCAGGAGACCGGATTTGAAAAGCAAGCAAGACGAGGAATAATCTTCATAAAGAAACGTTGTAAGTTCACCAGTGCAGTTAAAATATATTGTTACTCTTAACGAACACGGTGAATTATGCCGAGGAGGATGTAATAAAGTCGGCCTAGTAACAGATAAGACGTAGATTGACCTACAGATTTGCTGCCTGACTAGCATGGTATACCGTGGCTGAACATAGTGCCTATCCAAGAGGATATAGTTTAAAATATCAGGCTATGTACGATGTAAGCACGAGTGTAAATGTAAAAGTGTGTTGTTTGCTACTCTGGTCACAATGTTATGATGTGTTTTTTTGTTTTACACGGTGACGAGTACTGAAACATTTTATACTGTCAATCAAACCAGGGAGACTCGGGTGTCCTGTGAAGATCAGTCAGTGATCACGCGCTGGTGTGGCGTTGTGTGTATGTTGTAAGTGAAAAGCTTTTCTTGTTAAGTTTTGAGCATATTTGGAGTGTGAGCTTAAGGTTTGTGGTGTACTAAAGCTATTATGTGCCTTTCTCATTTCCAGTATCACCACTACCGTTTGTACGGACTTATTTGGGGTCATTAGTTTACTGAGCATTTTATCAGATTGTATTTTTCTTTGTTAGTAATCCACCATTTTGTTTAAGATCCGCCTCCTGTGTGTTTGAGGCAGTACAAAGAGACAATTTGTACATTTCATTTTATTTTATTTACATTTAAAAATTTTTGTAAATCTTTTCATTCTGAAGCGTGCTGCTCTTTATTTTCTATATATCAGATAAAACCCATGAAATACATTTGTTGTTCAGTGTGTATTATTTCCCGGCAACAAATTTTGGTACCAGGAGTGGGGTCAATTATCTGATAGTTTAGAGTGGGTTGGTGTACAGTAAACGGTAGTGGTGATACGAAGCAGACGAGAGCGGCTGGACGGTTGGAGCCTGACGGGGTGCAGACGGAGAGACCGGCCGGAGTGATCATGGACCTTGGATCAGCGGAGAGGACTCGGGGCCAAGAGACTGCAATTCCCGGGGTTCCATCAGACTGGACAGTTCAACACAATATCCTCGACTACTTGTAAGAGAGACTTTTGAACATGGAAGAGGGCGCAGTGGGGGGCGTTGAAAACAGAGGCGTTGAGGACTCCTCTGCGAGCAGAAATGCTGAGGTATCACCTGAAAACAGAGACCTTTTAGAACAGGTTTCTGAACTGAAACGTAAACAAACTGAAGCCTTGACAGCCATCGCGGCTTTGAGTGAGGAACCACAGAGATCCTATGTTTATGTACCTAGAGAACGGCAAATCCCCCCTTTCAGTGGTGATTATGATAAGGATGGTCGTTCTGTTGAGGATTTTATTGAGGAGGTTGAGCGTGTAGTGCATTCTAGATACCAATCAAACAGTGACCGGTATGACTTCATAATGTCACTTCTAAAGGGTGCAGCTCTAGAGGAGATGCGATTTCGTAGTGGGGGGAAATCACTACCCGTTGCTGACCTGTTCAAGTACCTCAGAGAAGCCTTTAGAGATAAAAGATGCACCGCTCAGATCTTACATGACCTATACAGTCGAAAACAAAAAGATGGTGAAGATATCCTTGGCTACTCACATGCCTTGTGTCAGATTTTGAGAACGATCTCAAAGCACGACGCAAATGCCTTAGCTAATGAGCAGAAAGTTCTTAGGGATCAGTTCATTGAAGGCCTTAGTGATCCACTCCTTAAGCGAGAACTGAGGAAGTTTGCAAGACAGAAACCAGACTCCACTATGATACAGGTCGGAGAAGAAGCCTATTTGTGGTCAGTGGAGGATGCTAGCCATTCCAGATCTTCTAAAAGCCGAAGTAAAGGAGACAGTGGAGATAGAGAGACCCAGTGCAGTGCCATAACGGCTCAGGAACAGCAAGTGGGAACTGTGGGTGATCTTTTCAAAGTAGTAGCAGAGCAAGGGAAGCAGATCAGTGAGCTGGCTGCTGCGGTTAAGACCCTAGGGTGAACAGACCAATACCCGCCGTCGAGCTCAGTTGAAATTTACAGATGATGGAAAACCCATCTGTCTTAAATGTCAAGGGGAGGGGCATATAGCCAAGAATTGCACCCAGAAGCAAAAGGCACAGCAAAGCGATCAGAATCAGGGAAACTAGAGGCCCCGGTCGCCGTGAGTCAAGCGATTAGGGGGAACACTTCAGACTCAGTTAAAGCACAGATTACTCAGGATCAGTTACTGGCCCGTGCAGTAGGAACATGTCCCACGGTAGAGATTAACATACGTGGTGTGGTAACCCGTTGCTTACTAGACACGGGCAGCCAGGTCAGCACCATAACTGAACAGTTTTTCCGTCAGCATTTGTGTGGGGAGGATGATGACATGGTGACTACAGCGGGGTGGTTAAGGTTGACTGCTGCTAATGGATTAGAAATCCCATATTTAGGATATCTTGAGTTAGAGATTGAGACCATGGGACTGAAAATACCTGATTGCGGTTTCCTCGTTGTGAAAGACCCACCGAATTCAGAAACTGCAGGGATTGTCGGCATGAATATCATTAGCCGCTGCCGTCAACTGGTGCATGCTGAGTTTGATACTGTCCTTGGGGGGAAACTCGATTCAGAATGGAGAAGTGCCTTTCAGCAGGTTCAGAAATGTACAGTCACTAGGCGGAGTGTGGCTAGGCTGGTAGGTAGGGATGGAGCCCACATCCCCTCAGCATCAGTAGTTACAGTCATGGCAAAAGGGTTTCCCAAGGTACAAGAGGGTAACGGCTTGAGATTACTAGAGCTGGGGAACATGACTTTGCCAAGTGGTCTGGTTGTCCTACCCACATTGGTTGAAGCTAGCAGTAATACTGTCCCAGTGCAAGTAGTGAATCTTTCATCGGAGGATGTGTGGCTAAACGCGAGGACCCGGCTTGGGGTATTTTCCCCTGTGGAGTGCTTAAGTGACGAACCCCCAGTTAAAGTAAAGTTTAACCGTATTTCAGCAAGTATCGAACATGTCTCAATTGATCAGCCTAGTGCCCTTGATGCCAGCACCTCGTCTGTCTTGGACAAATTAGACATTGGAGGGAGTAAAGAGCAACAGGATCAACTGAAAACTGTGCTGGCCAAGTATGTTAATGTTTTTGCTGTCGATGATGATGACTTGGGGTACACAGACAGAGTCAAACATGACATAAACCTAGTGGACGATGTACCTGTGAGCCTACCCTATCGGCGAATTCCACCCAACCAATACACAGAGGTTAAAGAGCACATATCCAAGCTGTTGAAAAAGAGGATAATCAAGGAGAGTTGTAGCTCTTACGCATCTCCTGTGGTGGTAGTGAGAAAAACTGATGGTAGTATACGGCTATGTGTGGATGTCCGTAAGCTTAACCAGAAGACACGAAAAGATGCTTTTCCACTGCCGCGAATTGATGAGAGTTTCGATGCTTTGCAGGGAGCAAAGTTTTTCTCAACAATTGACTTAGCAAGTGGGTACCACCAGGTGGCAGTAAAAGAGCATGACCAACATAAAACAGCCTTCACAACCCCTTTTGGTCTCTTTGAGTATTTGCGCATGCCCATGGGTGTCTGTAATGGTCCAGCAACGTTTCAAAGATTGATGCAAACTGCGATGAATGATTTGATTTTCCAAATAATGCTGGTGTTTTTGGATGACATTTTGCTGTTTTCCAAGACATTCACGGAGCACCTAGAAAGAGTTGACATAGTCTTGAAACGACTACAAGATACCGGTCTTAAAGTCAAACTAGAGAAATGTCACTTTCTGCAGCAGAAGGTTAAGTTTTTAGGTCACCAGGTTTCAGCAGATGGAATTGAAACAGACCCAGGTAAAATAGAGGCAGTGAAGCAATGGCCAGTGCCTACCACACTGAAAGAGTTGCGCTCGTTCCTAGGCTTTTGCGGTTATTATAGGCGATTTGTTGAGCACTTTTCCCAGATAGCTAGCCCGCTTCACGACCTGGTGAATCTCTGTTTGAATTCAGGGCCTCCTTCCAAGGTGAATCAATGGATGTGCAGTCTATGGACGCCGCAATGCCAAAGCTCGTTTGGTATTCTGAAACAGAAACTCACTAGCGCCCCAGTACTAGGGTATGCGGATTTTACTCGTCCCTTTATTGTTGAGACAGATGCCAGTAATCAAGAGTTGGGAGCAATATTGTATCAAGAACAAGGGGGAAAGAAAAGAGTAATTTCATATGCAAGCCGTAGGCTCAGAAATGCAGAGAGGAATGACAGAAATTATAGCAGTATGAAATTAGAACTTCTAGCTCTGAAATGGGCAATATCAGAAAAATTCAGAGGCTACCTACTAGGTTCTAAATTCACGGTCCTTACTGATAACAATCCGTTGTGTCATCTCAACACTGCTAGATTAGGAGCACTAGAACAGCGATGGGTGGCTCAGTTAGCAGTGTTTGATTTTGATGTTCAGTATCGGCCTGGCCGGTCTAACCGGGCTGCTGATGCATTATCTAGGCACCCGTTTGCAGGGGAGCAGGAACCAATGTCGGACGACATGGATTATGATGGGTGTGTGGCTATCTGCAATGTGATACAGAAAGGGACAACACTTGGCACTGAGCTAACCAGTGCTGGTCTTGAGAGTTGCAGGATTAGGCAAATGCGGGCGAACGAAAAGGGAGATGGTTCCGGTTCTGGAGCCCAGGGTAATACTCCTACCTTACCTGGCTACTCAAAAGAGGAATTAAGGGAATTTCAGGGGCAGGATCCAGTACTGGGAGTTTTTAGAAGGTTTTGGGACGGCAAAAGTAAACCTAACTTTCAGGAGAGGAAAGACCTTGAAAAACCAGTGCTCTCTTTATTGAAACATTGGCCACATATTAGGGAGAAGGAGGGACTGCTTTATCGGGTGATTGAGGATGTGAGGTATGGGGAACGTTTTCAACTACTAGTGCCAGGCTGTTTAAAGTCTCAGGTGTTAGAGAGTGTGCATGACTCGATGGGGCACCAAGGCATTGAGCGTACTCTGGAATTGCTACGACAAAGATGTTTTTGGGTAGGGATTCATGAGGATGTCAAACAGTGGATAAAGAAATGTGAACGCTGTGTGTTAACAAAAATGCCAAATCCCAAGATTCATCCCCCCATGAAATCATTTCTAGCTAGTAGGCCCTTAGAGGTAGTCGCAGTTGATTTTACTCTTCTAGAACCCTCTAGCGATGGTAGAGAAAATGTTCTAGTGATCACCGATGTGTTTACAAAGTTTACACAGGCTTTCCCAACACGTGATCAAAAAGCTGACACAACAGCCAAGGCTCTGCTGCGAGAGTGGTTTCTCAAGTATGGTGTCCCTGAGCGTTTGCATTCGGACCAGGGCCGGAATTTTGAAAGCGAGGTGATCTCAGAACTCTGCAAGTTGTATGGTGTAAAAAAAAGTCGTACAACCCCCCATCATCCTACTGGGAATGCCCAATGTGAATGTTTTAATAGGACGTTGCATGAACTCTTGCGCACCCTCCCGCCTGAGAAAAAACGCAGATGGCCAGAGTCTTTGCCAGAGTTAGTCTATGCGTACAATGTTACCCCGCATTCAACAACAGGCTACTCCCCTTACTACCTTCTGTTTGGTGTGGACCCACACCTTCCTGTTGATGCCCTTTTAGGACAGGAGTCCACTGCAGAGCCCAGTCACGACTGGCTGGCGATCCACCAAAGGCGTCTGAATGATGCTTATGCCAGGGCCAAAGAGTACTGTGAACAGAAAGCTGCTGAACGCATTTCAATGCATAACGAGAAGGTGTACTGTCCCCCTATTGAGCTAGGTCAGATTGTGTATGTCAGAAACCGGCCCCCAGGCAGAAACAAAATTCAAGATGCTTGGAAACCCATTCCCCACCGTGTGGTGCAGATTCAAGGAACTACATACACGGTAGAACCTGTAGAAGGAGGACCGACAAAAAGAGTTAACAGAGTTGACATCAGACCATGTGTGTCCCCACCCGTCTTCAGGTCACGACCGAGTAGCCAGTGTCTTAGAAAGTCCCCAGAGTCCCCGCCGGAGGACAGTCTAAATTCAGAGGACCCTACCGATGGTTTAGTTTTGGAAGAAGTGAGGGCTCTTAGTCCCATCCGTAACCCAGCTCACACTGATGGTCAGGTCAGGATCCCTAGCAGTGAGAATAGTGCGGAAGGTAGCATCAATGGTGAGTCAGAGCAGGATGGTGAATTTCCTGAACCAGAATCTGAGGTAGACTCACAAGAAACACGGTCTGATACAGAAGATGAAGCCATGCCTGAACCTGTTCCCTTTCCCCGCAGGAGTCAAAGGTCAACAGCAGGCCAGCACTCAAACCCGTACCATGAGCCAAAGTCAGTTTTGGATCCCAGTTCTTCAGCTATAATCACTCAGATTTTTGCAAACCTAGGCACAGTCTTGTTTAGAGAAGCTGTGAGAGAAATCAAAAACTCATTTGTAGTCACCGAGGCCATTGACTTGTAAGCAGGGGAGAATGTAACCGGGTCATATTTATGGATCTTTGTTGATTTGATTTGCGTTTAAATATTTTGATTTGAACTTGACTCAACAGGAAGTGACTTCAGGGTGTGGGCGGGATATGCCAGGTAGAGGATTTTGAATATCTGGGTTTTTTCGGTTGGGAAAACGGTTCAGGAGACCGGATTTGAAAAGCAAGCAAGACGAGGAATAATCTTCATAAAGAAACGTTGTAAGTTCACCAATGCAGTTAAAATATATTGTTACTCTTAACGAACACGGTGAATTATGCCGAGGAGGATGTAATAAAGTCGGCCTAGTAACAGATAAGACGTAGATTGACCTACAGATTTGCTGCCTGACTAGCATGGTATACCGTGGCTGAACATAGTGCCTATCCAAGAGGATATAGTTTAAAATATCAGGCTATGTACGATGTAAGCATGAGTGTAAATGTAAAAGTGTGTTGTTTGCTACTCTGGTCACAATGTTATGATGTGTTTTTTTGTTTTACACGGTGACGAGTACTGAAACATTTTATACTGTCAATCAAACCAGGGAGACTCGGGTGTCCTGTGAAGATCAGTCAGTGATCACGCGCTGGTGTGGCGTTGTGTGTATGTTGTAAGTGAAAAGCTTTTCTTGTTAAGTTTTGAGCATATTTGGAGTGTGAGCTTAAGGTTTGTGGTGTACTAAAGCTATTATGTGCCTTTCTCATTTCCAGTATCACCACTACCGTTTGTACGGACTTATTTGGGGTCATTAGTTTACTGAGCATTTTATCAGATTGTATTTTTCTTTGTTAGTAATCCACCATTTTGTTTAAGATCCGCCTCCTGTGTGTTTGAGGCAGTACAAAGAGACAATTTGTACATTTCATTTTATTTTATTTACATTTAAAAATTTTTGTAAATCTTTTCATTCTGAAGCGTGCTGCTCTTTATTTTCTATATATCAGATAAAACCCATGAAATACATTTGTTGTTCAGTGTGTATTATTTCCCGGCAACACATGATCCCTCCCTAATTGTAGGCTATATCAAAAAGGTAGGTTTTAGCCCTATTCTTAAAAACAGAGATCGAGTCTGACTCCCGAATCCAGATTGGCAGCTGATTCCACAGGAGAGGAGCTTGATAACTGAAGGCTCTGCCTCCCATTGTACTTTTGGAGATTCTAGGTATTACAAGTAATCCTGCATTTTGGGAGCGTAGTGCTCTGTTAGGATAATACGGTAGTATCAGATCTTTTAAATAAAAAGGAGCCTGATTGTTTAGAGCTTGGTAAGTAAGAATAATGATTTTAAACTTAATTCTAAACTCTATGGGAAGCCAATGAAGGGAGGCCAGAACCAGAGAGATATGATCTCTCTTTCTAGTACCTGTTAAAACTCTTGCTGCAGCATTTTGGATCAGCTGAAGACTTTTTAAAGATGTTTTAGGACAGCCTGATAATAAAGAATTACAATAATCTAATCTCGAGCTAACAAAAGCGTGGATCAGCTTCTCAGCATCACTCTGAGACAAGATGCTCCTAATCTTGGCAATATTACGCAAATGATAGAAGGCAGTCTTAGAAACAAATTTAATATGTGAATTGAAAGACAAATCCTGATCAAAAATAACTCCAAGGTTCCTCACAGAGCTATTAAGAGAAAGAGTAACTGCATCCAAACTGAAAGTTTGATTTGGAAAGGAATTTCTAAGGTTTTTTGGACCAACAAGAATGACTTCAGTCTTATCTGAATTTAATAGCAGGAAATTACAAGTCATCCAAGCTTTGATTTCCTTAAGACAGGCTTCTAACTTGGCTAATTGATTACTATCATCTGGCTTCATTGACAGGTATAATTGTGTGTCATCTGCATAACAATGAAAATGTATACAGTGCTTTCTAATAATGTTGCCTAACGGAAGCATATATAAACTAAAAAGAGTAGGGCCTAGCACAGATCCCTG
The DNA here is from genome assembly GCA_020510985.1 of Pholidichthys leucotaenia. Taxonomy (NCBI): domain Eukaryota; kingdom Metazoa; phylum Chordata; class Actinopteri; order Cichliformes; family Pholidichthyidae; genus Pholidichthys; species Pholidichthys leucotaenia. The sequence goes on along the minus strand of CM035840.1, from coordinate 126,114,237 downwards.
TGGAACTCCATGACTAAGCTTTGAGCTGAAAGAAAACTCATTATTTACATGAACAAACTGGAACCTATCAGATAAATAAGATCTAAACCACTGCAACGAAGTTCCATTAAGTCCAACATAGTGTTCTAATCTATCAAGTAGAGTATTATGATCAATAGTATCAAAAGCTGCACTAAGGTCTAAAAGGACAAGTATAGAAACTACTCCATTATCAGATGCAATGAGGAGGTCGTTAATGACCTTCGCTAAGGCTGTTTCAGTACTATGATGGATTCTAAACCCAGATTGAAACTCTTCAAGTAAACCATTTCCCTGCAGGTGGTCAAATAATTGCGTAGCAACAACTCTTTCTAAGATTTTTGAAATGAAAGGGAGATTAGAGATTGGTCTATAGTTAGCTAAAGCTCCTGGATCTAGCATTGGCTTTTTGAGTAAGGGTTTAATTACAGCCGTTTTAAAAGCCTGCGGTACATGGCCTAAAGTTAATGAAGAATTGATTATATGAAGAATAAAGCTACCAATAAGTGGGAAGACTTCTTTAAATAACCTGGTAGGAATAGGGTCTAAAAGACAAGTTGAAGGTTTGGATGAGGAAACTATTTTGTCTAACTCACAAAGGTCGATTGGAGTAAACTCATCAAGTGAGACATCAATAGAAGGAGTTGTAGTAGTTACAGTATTTAAGTTAAGTGTGGGAAGAATCTGATTGATTTTATCTCTGATGGATGAAATTTTATTATTGAAAAAGTTCATAAAGTCCTGACTAGTAAGCTCTAAGGGAATGCTAGGATTGACAGAGTCCTGACTCTTTGTCAACCTGGCTACAGTACTGAAAAGAAACCTGGGATTATTCTTGTTCTCTTCTATTAATGCAGAGTAATAACTCGTTCTAGCTTTTCTAAGAGATTTTTTATAAATTAAAAGATGATTTCTCCAAGCTAAATAGATTTCATCTAAATTAGTAGAGCGCCATTTTCTTTCTAATTGACGAGTCTTCTGTTTTAAGCTATGAGTTTCTGTGTTGAAGCAAGGAGTTAGAAATCTCTGATTAGACTTTTTCTTTTTTAAGGGGGCCACCAAGTCTAGAGCCTGATGCAGAGAAGCTGAAACACTATCCACCATGTTATCAATTACAGAAGGAGCAAGCTGTCTATAGCTTATTTCCGTTGTGTTGACACATGGCATAGAGGAAACAATCTGCATAAATTTGGAAACAGCATCATCTGAGAGGCATCTACTGTGATAATATTTTTCTTTAGGAGCCAAATAGTCAGAAATAGTAAAATCAAAGGTTAACAGACAATGGTCTGACAGTACAGGGTTATGAGGAGACACTACGAGATTTTCTATTTCTATGCCATATGTCAGAACAAGGTCTAATGTATGGTGGAGGTAATGAGTAGAATTTCCTACTTTCTGAGAAAACCCAGTCGAGTCTGATATTGAATTAAAAGCCACATTAAGGCAGTCACTATCTACATCCACATGTATATTAAAGTCCCCTACTATAATTATTCTATCAGATTTCAGCACTAAATCAGCTAAGAAATCAGCAAATTCGGATAAAAATTCTGAATAGGTTGATGGGGGACGATAAACTATGGCAAATAAAATTGGGTTTAACTTAAAATTGCTAAAGTGCCCAATACTGAGGACCAGGCCCTCAAAGGAATTATAACATGTTTTTTGCTTTACATTAACTAGTAATTTGGAATGGTAAATTGTTGCTACTCCTCCTCCACGACCAGAACTTCTGGGATTTTGACAGTTTAAATAACCAGAGGGAGTTGATTCATTTAAACCAACATGATCCTCTTGCCCTAACCAAGTCTCTGTAAGGGAAATTAAATCAATCTGATGATCAATTAACAGATCATGGACTAACAGAGACTTGGGAGTTAGAGACCTAATATTTAATAAACCACATTTAATTTTTAAATTATGAGGAGGAACAGAGGCCAAATCATTCAATTTAGAGGCTTTATGTTTAATTTGAGTTTTACCAGTATTTTGCTTTATCACTTTCGGATGCTTATACATTATATTTTTATTTACTTTGGAGGGAGCAGACAACGATTCTCTGATGGGGAAGACAGGGGCTAAGCTGAGGGGTGGCGGATGAAGAGGAGCTGCAGAGAGGCGTGTAAGACTGCGACTCTGCTTCCTGGTCCCTACTCTGAGTAGTCAGGGTTTTGGAAATTTGGATAAAAAAGATGCCAGATTGTTAGATAAATGAGAAGCACCATCCAAAGTGGGATGAATGCTGTCTCGTCTCATAAGACCAGGTTTTCCCCAAAAAGAGCTCCAATTGTCAATGTAGCCACGTTATTCGCAGGACACCACACAGACAGCCAGCGGTTCAAGGATGACGAGCGGCTAAACATGTCATCACTGGTCAGATTGGGGAGGGGCCCAGAGAATACTACAGTGGCAGACATCGTTTTTGCAAAGTCACACACCGATTCTACATTAAGTTTCGTGACTTCCGACTGCTGGAGACGGATGTCATTAATGCCGGCGTGAATAACAATTGTGGAATATTTACAGTTACTTTTAGCCAGCATTTTCAAATTTGACTCGATGTCGCCTGCTCTGGCCCCAGGAATGCATTTGACTATGGCCGCTGGAGACTCTAGGTTCACGTTTCTGACTACAGAGTCGCCAGTGATCAGAGTTTTTTCCTCAGCGGGTGTGTCACTGAGCGGGGAAAAACGATTAGAAACGTGAACAGGTTGGTGGTGAACCAGGGCTTTGCGACTAGGCTTCCTTCTCACCATCACCCACCCAGTCTCCTCGCTGCTGAGGAGAGCCGAGGGACCGCTGACAGGGGGGCCTAAGCTAGCTAGCTCCGCTGCAGCTAATGGGCGTCCGTCGAGATTAACTGGCACAGACGGTGTTTCAATGCAGCGGAGCCGGGATTCCAAATCAGACAACCTCGCCTCGAGCGCCTCAAAAAGACAACATTTATTACATTTACCGTTATCACTAAAAGAGGCAGAGGTGTAGCTAAACATCTGACAGAGAGAGCACACCAGAGGAGAGGAAAGAGAGCTAGTAGCCATAGCTAGTGGCTGGAGAGCAAACCACACATGCAGACAGCAAAACAGGAAGTGACGATACGTTACCACAAGGAAGTGACGATCCTGATTCAAACACAGCTGATTCAAACACAGCTGATTCAATATAAATATTCCTTTTCTTATTTTGTGTTACTCGCAATATAGCCAACATTCATCCTAGAAGATCTTGAAAAATACATATACACATATTTCAGTCAATTTTGCACCATGGATGATGTAACAACAAGGACAACTTACTTCAGGTACAGCCATACCATCCAACCCAGTAGTCCGACTCCATTTAGAGTTCTCTCAAAAAAAATTGTGCTTCACAGAGGTGAGTGACATTTTGGTTTCAATTAACAATAAACTGTCCAAACTTTGCAAGGACAGTGCTTGTTGAAATGCTGCATAAAGATTTCAAAACTACTATTGAAGTATTGCTAGTGCACCATACTACTACTACTACTGCTGCAACTACAGTCTGCAAATAATAGCAAAAGCTATAATAATGCTATAAAAAGAGTGAAACTAAGTGGGATATTTTAAATGTATGGTAATTACATTGCACATACATTGCTCTGCAAGTTCTAGATAACTAGACATTCATCAGTGTGTAGACTGTCTTATTCATTGACTTTGAATGAAAATAATGTCAACTATACTGCATTTGTATCTTAGTTACACTGTAACTGCACTGTAATTTGTGGGCTGCAATATAAAATGCTACCAGGAAAAAAAAGCTATAAAGTCTTCAGAGAGCACATATCTCCACCAGCACTTAAAGGGGTCATTGATTGCACTTTTGCCCACATTTTAACAGCCCACATATGTCTTAACCCTCAGATGCATGACCAACCAATTCCAACACTCTTCCATGAGTGTGGTCAAAATGACCCCAACTAGAATGTGTGTGTTTTATGCTGTAAACTTAAGAAATTTCTTTCATTTTGGTTAAAGATGAACATTTTTATTATATTTTGGGTGATTATTATTATTATTATTATTATTATTCATTATTTTAAATTATATTTTGGTCACCAAACTGGGGAAAAGCTTTGGGTCATTTTTGATCCCACATATGGAAAAGTGTGGTACTGATACAAAAAATGCAATTAAAAAATATAACAATTAGATACAAATCCAAATGGCCTCATGTCAAAGACAACCTATCTGACAAATACATGGAAGATTAAGTGATAAAAAATTAAAATTACAAAGATATTGCAAAAAAATAACCGCTCAGGCATTTTTGACCCATGCATCTAAAAATACCTACATTGTCCTCACTGTATACACTATATTCTCCTCATCTGTTTACCCTCTCTGTTTACCCTCGGCATCCAGTCTGAGATGCAAATTGCAGTGTCTACAGTGTTACTTACAACCGTGGTGAAATTGAAAAGGGGAAAAGGGGACAGCTTTGGAGAAGCTTGTAGTCATTTTTGACCCCCCACATATGCATCTAAAAAAAAATTATTGTCCTCATCTGTTTACCTTCTCTGTTTACCCTAGGCATCCAGTCTGACATGCTAATTGCAGTGTCTACAGTGTTACTTATAACCATGGTGAAATTCCAAGGGGACAGCTTTGAGAAATGCTTGGGGTCATTTTTGACCCCACATATGGAATAGTGTGGTACTGATACAAAAAATGCAATTACTTAAAAAATATAACAATTAGATACAAATCCAAATGGCCTCATGTCAAAGACAACCTATTTGAGGAATACATGGAAGATTAAATGATAAAAAAATTAAAATTACAAAGATATTGCAAAAAAAACAACCGCAGGGGTCATTGTTACCCCACTTATGCATCTAAGGGTTAATGAAATGTTTGAAACATATTTTTTTCAAATTTTCTTTAATTATTTAATAATTGCAGCAAATTTGCCTTTTTTTCAGCCTTAAAACAGCCTGCTTTGAGTGCTTTGAATCCTCAGACTAGATTCAACTCCGCTCTCACGCTTACATCATATTGCTAACATTGGCTGGCTAGCTCCTAGCCTTTTTAGCTTGGAGCTGGATGTATCTTGATCTGAATACTGGTAAGGTCGGCCCAGGGATCTTTCGTGGCATGGGTGGAGAATTTCTGTAAAACTCCTTATATTTGTTGGTGATCAAGAAAAGTCGTCTTAAAGTGACACTCCAGCAAAAATCAAGTTTTTTCGGTTGTTAACATGTCTGTAATATATTTCTTGTGATTTACAAGACATACCCAAACTCCCAAGTATGTGTTTTTCTGCTGTGAATGTCTGCTCAAGCCCCCCACCCCCCCCAAAAAAGGCAGATTTGGACAGAGCGTTAGCAGCTACGTAAGTATTCCTGCTTAGCCTGATTGGTTGTAACATTAACCAATCACACGGATACTCTTGGCTACCTTGGGGGAAGAGGGAGGAGCCGAGGAGCAGCAGGATTGAGGCAGAGGGGAATGAAGGCGTCCGTTTTGCATAGCAAAGCAGTGGAGGAGGCGACCAATCACATGCGGGGTAGCAGCAGAGAGAGAGCAAAGAGAGGCAGAGAGAGGGGATGGGGGGGACTCGATTTGAAGGGAAAAAAATATGTTTCGGAATTTATATCTCGCCTGCTGCTTGTACAACGGAGGCACTGCAGCACCTCGCTGACCAGATAGCAGAGGTGGAGGAAAAACATCCAGACTCTCTGCTTATCATTCTGGGTGATTTCAATAGAGCTAATCTCACAAATGAGCTTCCTAAATACAGACAGCATATTAAATGTCCCACCAGGGACACAAATACACTCGACCACTGTTACACAGTTTTAAGAAACGCCTATCATGCCGTCCCCCGTGCAGCTCTGGGTTTTTCTGACCACTGTCTGCTCCATCTTATTCCAACATACAGACAGAAACTAAAAACTTCCAAGCCTGTTGTAAGGACTGTGAAGAAATGGACTGAGGAATCAAAGCTGAAGTTACAAGCCTGCTTTGACTGTACAGATTGGAGTGTTTTTGAAGCTGCAGCCATTAATCTAAATGAACTCACTGACACTGTGACGTCATACACCTGTTTCTGCGAGGACATGTGTGTGCAGACCAAGACCTTCTGCATATACAACAACAATAAACCCTGGTTCATTCCTAAACTGAAGCAGCTACGTCAGACCAAGGAGGAGGCCTACAGGACTGGTGACTGGACTCTGTACAAGCAGGCCAGAAACATGCTGACGAAGGAGATCAGGCTTGCTAAGAGGAGCTACAGTGTGAAGTTACAAAAAAACTTCTCAGCTAACAACTCTGCTTCTGTCTGGAGAGGCCTACGGAATATCACCAACTACAGGAGACCATCCCCCCACCCTGCGGAAAACCTCCAGCTGGCTAATGACCTAAACAGCTTTTACTGCAGGTTTGAAAAGAACCTACAGTTCTCACCTCCCACCCACACAAAAGGATTATCTGCAGCCCCAGGAACTCCATCCCTCCTCCACTCTGACCTCCCACCAGCACTAATGATCTGTGAAGAGGAGGTGCGCCAGGTCTTTCAGAGACAAAAGATCAAGAAGGCTGCAGGACCTGATGGTGTGTCTCCGTCCTGCCTGAGAGTCTGCTCCAACGAGTTGGCCCCCATCTTCACCCGGATCTTTAACAGATCACTGGAGCTGCGTGAAGTGCCTTCCTGCTTCAAACGCTCCATCATCATTCCAGTTCCCAAGAAACCCTCTATTACAGGATTAAACGACTACAGACCTGTTGCCCTGACCTCTGTGGTCATGAAATCCTTGGAGAGATTGGTGCTGAACCATCTGAAGGTCATCACAGGCCCCCTGATGGACCCACTGCAGTTTGCCTACCGGTCAAACAGGTCAGTGGATGATGCAGTGAATATGGGACTACATTACATCCTGCAACACCTCGACTCCCCAGGGACGTACGCCAGGATCCTGTTTGTCGACTTCAGCTCAGCGTTCAACACCATCATCCCAGGCATTCTTCATCAGAAACTCCTCCAGCTCAAGGTGCCCCCCTCCACCTGCCAGTGGATCTCCAGCTTTCTGACTGACAGGTGGCAACAGGTGAAGTTAGGGAGATTTACATCCAGCTCCCGAAAAATTAGTACTGGCGCCCCCCAAGGATGTGTCCTTTCCCCACTGCTCTTCTCCCTCTACTCCAACGACTGCACCTCAGAGGACCCTTCGGTGAAGCTCCTGAAGTTTGCGGACGACACCACAGTCATCGGTTTGATCCGGGATGATGATGAGTCTGCATACAGGCGGGAGGTGGAGCAGCTGATCCTCTGGTGCAGCCAGAACCATCTTGAACTTAACCCAGCCAAAACAGTGGAGATGACTGTGGATTTCAGGCGACACCCCCCTTCATTCCCCCCACTCACCATCCTCAACAGCACAGTGTCCACTGTGGACTCCTTCAAGTTTCTGGGTACCACAATCTCCCGGAACCTGAAGTGGTCCTCCCATATAGACACTGTCCGGAAAAAGGCCCAGCAGAGGTTGTTTTTTCTGCGTCAGCTAAAGAAGTTTGATTTGCCTCAGGAGCTGCTGGTTGTCTTCTACACCGCCATCATCCAATCTGTCCTCTGCTTTTCCATCACTGTCTGGTTTGGATCTGCCACTAAACAGGACAAGACCAGACTGCAGCGGATCATTAAGTCTGCGGAGAGGATCATTGGTACCGACCTACCCTCCATTGAGAACTTATATCGGTCCATAACCAGGAAACGGGCGGGAAACATCTGTGCTGACCCATCACACCCCGGCCACAAACTGTTTGAACTTCTATCTTCTGGTCGTCGTTACAGATCACTGAAGGTCAAAACCACCCGTCACAGGAACAGTTTCTTTCCTCAAGCCATCACTCTGATGAACTCCTAACATTCACCTAGTCCTACCTGTTTGCTGTACTCATGACTTTTCATCCATTATTACATTGCACATAACTCTCACACTGCTTTTTACTTCATTCACATTATATCACTGAATCTGAGTCCACATTGAAATACTGTGTGATTGTATATTTTTTCATATATTTCTGCAAAGTGTGGTTAGTCCGAGTAAATAACTGCATATATTCCTGTATATATTTGCATCCTTTTATAGAAACGTGGACAGACTGTAATTTACTGTACATACTCTGTTTGTCATTGAATCCTTATTTAAATCCTTCACCTGAACAACGAGAGCAAGTTTTTAGCCAAAATCAAATTCCTTGTATGTGTTGTGCATACTTGGCCAATAAAGCTGATTCTGATTCTGATTCTGATTCTGATTCTGATTCTGAATGTGGCTGTGCGAGACAGCCACATTCAAATTGACCGGGCCCCATGACCGGGCTCCATGCTGTCTTGCCAAGCAAGGCACCCAGTCCACCGGCGACTACAGTGAGCTGGCGCCAGTTCTGTTTACCAAAAGTGGCCCACTGGACACTCACGTCCCAGCCTCTAATCGGGGCTGGGCAGCGACTTTCAGCTGCACCTAGAATGATCCTTCCTCAAGTTGGAACGTCTTCTCGGAGCCCAGGCTCAAAGTCCTCTTCTTCCAGCTATTGGTGGAATGGGTATGGTATGGGTAATTAGAATATTAACAGATCGACGCATACTGAAGTAGGGGGAAGATGTAAAAAGCTTTGTAAGCAATTCTAAGGCAATGAATTTTTTTTTGTGTGTGTGTGTGTATAAAAAGCCACAATATGCTATTTTGGGCAATACACATTTGTATTAGATTGTGTTTTTGGTAGTTTTAGAGCCACCAGAGTGCGATTTTAACAGTTTTGCAGGGGTTCTACACTTGTGCCATTGGGGAACAAACATTAATTACTAATGTTTGTCTTCAAGAATGAATGAAATAATCCACCACTGACAGGAGTGTGTGGCTTCAGTGGTCAATAGGACATGACCAGTCCCATACCATAAACACAGAAACATTTGCAAATGAATGGCTAAACTGTTAGCGTCAAGGCGGCTAGCTGACAATAGAGGCTAGCTGGTGTTAGAGGCTGCCTGTCAATAGCAGCTTGACAGCAGATAGCTAGCATTAGCTAGCCTCTCAAAATAACATCTAAGGATGTATACAGTATGGTCAAGTGTTGGTAGATGAACAAGGATTCCAGGGAGATGATTAGAATTTATAGAAAACAGTGATCAAAACAAAACAGGCCAGATCAACAGTGAAGCTAATGCTAGGTGGCCTGTCGGCCACGTGACCAATGCGATCGACTGTCTAGCCAAGTTAATGCTAACAGAGCTCAATGTAGCATCACGGTGAAAATATAACAAAATAGGCCAGAATGGCACGAGATATATTATCAACTGTGGATTAGTGAACCAGGTGGAAACAGTGATGTCGATTAGACAGACTGAAATTTAAAGAAAATAATAATATACAGTGGGGTAAAAAAGTATTTAGTCAGCCACCAATTGTGCACGTTCTCCCACTTAAAAGATGAGAGAGGTCTCCAATTTTCATCATAGGTATACCTCAACCATGAGAGACATGAGGTTAATTGGAGACTCTAAAGTGGCCCTAGGTGTGAATGTGTGTGTGAATGGTTAAGGGATAGCGCCGTATCGTGGCTGCTTCATCCATCCAGGTGGTGGATGACCCTCAGTTTCCCCTCTGGGGATCAATAAAGTATACTAAATCTGAATCTAAATCAAAAAATGAGAAAAAAAATCCAGAAAATCACATTGTCTGATTTTTAAAGAATTTATTTGCAAATTATGGTGAAAAATAAGTATTTGGTCAATAACAAAAGTTCATCTCAATACTTTGTTATATACCCTTTGTTGGCAATGACAGAGGTCAAACATTTTCTGTAAGTCTTCACAAGGTTTTCACACACTGTTGTTGGTATTTTGGCCCATTCCTCCATGCAGATCTCCTCTAGAGCAGTGATGTTTTGGGGCTGTTGCTGGGCAACACGGACTTTCAACTCCCTCCAAAGATTTTCTATGGGGTTGAGATCTGGAGACTGGCTAGACCACTCCAGGACCTTGAAATGCTTCTTACGAAGCCACTCCTTCGTTGCCCGGGCGGTATGTTTGGGATCATTGTCATGCTGAAAGACCCAGCCACGTTTCATCTTCAATGCCCTTGCTGATGGAAGGAGGTTTTCACTCAAAATCTCACGATACATGGCCCCATTCATTCTTTCCTTTACACAGATCAGTCGTCCTGGTCCCTTTGCAGAAAAACAGCCCCAAAGCACGATGTTTCCACCCCCATGCTTCACAGTAGGTATGATGTTCTTTCTCCTCCAAACACGACAAGTTGAGTTTTTACCAAAAAGTTCTATTTTGGTTTCATCTGACCATATAATATTCTCCCAATCCTCTTCTGGATCATCCAAATGCTCTCTAGCAAACTTCAGACGGGCCTGGACATGTACTGGGTTAAGCAGGGGGACATGTCTGGCACTGCAGGATTTGAGTCCCTGGCGGCGTAGTGTGTTACTGATGGTAGCCTTTGTTACTTTGGTCCCAGCTCTCTGCAGGTCATTCACTAGGTCCCCCCGTGTGGTTCTGGGATTTTTGCTCACCGTTCTCATGATCATTTTGACCCCACGGGGTGAGATCTTGCGTGGAGCCCCAGATGGAGGGAGATTATCAGTGGTCTTGTATGTCTTCCATTTTCTAATAATTGCTCCCACAGTTGATTTCTTCACACCAAGCTGCTTACCTATTGCAGATTCAGTTTTCCCAGCCTGGTGCAGGTCTACAGTTTTGTTTCTGGTGTCCTTTGACAGCTCTTTGGTCTTGGCCATAGTGGAGTTTGGAGTCTGACTGTTTGAGGTTGTGGACAGGTGTCTTTTATACTGATAACGAGTTCAAACAGGTGCCATTAATACAGGTAACGAGTGGAGGACAGAGGAGCCTCTTAAAGAAGAAGTTACAGGTCTGTGAGAGCCAGAAATCTTGCTTGTTTGTAGGTGACCAAATACTTATTTTCCACCATAATTTGCAAATAAATTCTTTAAAAATCCTTCAATGTGATTTTCTGGATTTTTTTTTCTCATTTTGTCTCTCATAGTTGAGGTATACCTATGATGAAAATTGGAGACCTCTCTCATCTTTTAAGTGGGAGAACTTGCACATTTGGTGGCTGACTAAATACTTTTTTTGCCCCACTGTAATCCTGGCTTGGTAAGCTAAATTGTTAGCTTACTGTTGCCCACATTATTAACAGCTAGGCTGACCAATAATAGGCCTGGGCTGGGATTACGAAGGAAGTGATGTCGTGTGACAAATCCGGAACAGTCACATGCGGTCAGGGGAGGCAGAGCCTCACCTGTTATCATGAAAAAATAAAAAGTAAAGAATTATAACTATATTGTTATTTGTCCACTAATTTGTCTTGTGAGTCTAAATGTAATTTCTGAATCCAATCATTTCATATTTATATATTTAAAATTGCTGAATCTGTGCATTTACTGTTCAAATACAAAGGAGAGAGGCCACGTGAAGCAGGAACAAACGCAGCCTCAAAGGAACTGCTCAGTCCTTCACAGCCCGATTCACAGCCCTCGTGCAAGATTGATTGGATTGAGAGGTGAGGAGGCTCCCCTGAGTGAATCAGTCTCCCTGGAAAACCAGGTGCTTCAGTTCCTTGATAGTAGAAATATAAAGGTCGAAGCAAATGCAATTTCAGCCTGTCATGCTTTACCCAGAAAGGATAATAAAACAAAGAAATCAATTGTGATGCGCTTTGTGAACAGAAGGGTAAAGAATGACATACTGAGTCAGGCCAGAAAGCTACAGGGAACAGAAGTTTACCTAAATGAACATCTAACAAAAACTAATGCTGAAATAGCACGGCAAGCACGGATGCTGAAAAGACAAAATAAGATACGGGCAACATGGACAAGAAATTGTAGAATTTGGATCAAACTAAATGGAACACCTGAGGAAGCAAAGAGTATAAATAATCAGAGATGTTACTGACTTAAATAAATACAGATGAACACTGATTAAGAAAATTAAGAGACTATATAAGTCCATATCCACATACACGGCAAGAATAGTTCTTTTGACATACCATGTCAATGTATTAAAAAAAAACTAAACAAAACAAACAAAAAAAAACTTATGACTGACTTGAGTAGACATCAATTATCCCCAGTTGGAGGAAGTCATTTGACACAGAGTGAGGAAATTCAAACTCTGAAAATATGCCATTATGCTGAACATAAACTACAAGAGATGGAAAATGATATTGATCCTGATAACCACTTTTTCAATAATATTCATAATCATTGTGAATATTACATTGAAAAGCAATTCAAAAGTCAAGTGTAACTAGATGGTAAACTATCAATAATACACTTCAACAGCAGAAGTCTTAACAAAAACTTTCCAAAGATTCAGGACTATTTAAAACAGCTAGACAGAAAATTTACAGCTATCGCAGTCTCTGAAACTTGGCTTAATGAAGAACAGGCTCCCCTGATGGCAATAGAGGGATATCAGATGTTTCATATTAACAGATCTCAAAAAAAGGGTGGTGGTGTTGCACTGTATATTGATGACATGTATAGGTGTAAGCTTGTAAATGGAATGTCCTTTGCACTACCAGGGATTTTGGAATGTGTTACTGTTGAGATTGACCAAGATAAAACAAAAAATCTAATTATAAGCTGTATATATAGAACGCCGGGAACTTGCATTGAGACATTCAGAGATAAATTAGTCGAGCTGTACAATAATATTACTAGTAAGAAAATGGTAGTAATTTGTGGAGATTTCAATATTGATTTACTAAATCCATATCAACAAAATGTAATTACAGAGTTCATGAATTCTATGTACAGCATGAGTCTATATCCCACAATAACACATCCCAGTAGAATCACAGTTCACACTGCTACACTTATTGACAACCTGTTTGTTAATATTATTGATAAGAAAATAGAAAGGGGATTATTGATAAATGATATAAGTGACCATTTGCCAACCTTTGCACTTATCCATGGCCACACGGGGGCCAATACAGAAAAATTTTTTAAAATCGTTCAGATACAAATCACAAAATGCAATCAGTTCTTTTAAAGAAGACTTGCTGAAGCAAGACTGGACAAAAGTCTATGTATCAGATGTAAATGAAGCCTATGACACATTTATAAACATTGTAACCGCTCTTTATGAAAAAAATTGTCCATTAGTAAAGAAAAAGATTAAACATAAATTTGCCAATAAGCCATGGTTAACCAAAGGATTACAAAAGGTGTGTAAAAAGAAAAATTTATTATATTGTGGGTGACCTCCACAGCCTTCGGGTCAAGCAGTGCGCTCAGCTGGAGCAATTAGCAGAACAGTGAGATGTATGGACTGATATCAATAGGCAGCCTCTCCTTCCTGCCAGTAATCCTGCTATTGATATGTGTGACTCTCATGTAAATGTCCCATGCATTCCTGCTGTACTGTGATGCTAATGTGCCATGCATGCATTGTCCAGCTGGGTATATAAGTGAACTGAATATCACTTGCTCTGGCTATCTTACTGCTCTTTTGATGACACGCATTGCCTGTTTGCTGACTAGAGACTGAGGGCTCGCTCCAGCGCGCTTACACAGCGCTGGAGTGAGTCCTGTGATGGAGGATGAATAAAACACCCTTTTAAACTTCAGTTCGCTGTGCCTGCACTTATTCAGCTGCCTCCACACTGGGTTCCCTTATTCCATCCACCACACTGGTGACCCCGAATACAAGAACACGCTGACGACATTCGAACGCAGCCCCCGGCGGTGACTCCGATGACAAGCGAACGCAGCAGCCTGACGCAAATGGACTGCCCTCCCTTCTGTCACACAGGAGACCTCAACGCAGAACTGACACCAGGCGAACTCCCTCGGAGATCATCCATGACTGAGAAAGCTGCTGAAAGCGTCATGGTGCGACCCTCGCCTGAGATCTGGACATCCACGCTGGGACCGGCCGAGGGACAAAGAGCGTCCACTCCCTCTCACTGCTCCTTCGCATCCACACGAGCACGCACGCACCTCGTCTTCTCTCCACAATGGCGACCTCCAGGGCCAGACGGAGAACGCAGCGCGTGGACCAGAACACACCATGACCCAGCACGAGCGAACGACAGCAACAGCCCGAACAGGGAGGACCATCGGCGCCGACGACGCTGATCTCCAGCAAGTTCCCTGACCCTGACTCGCCTCGACAGTGGACCTGCCATGCACCGAACCCCCGCACGCACACCGGGGGGTTACGAAGACAGCGCACCACGCACGGGACAATACCGGCTCCACAGACTGCCATCGTCCTCCACCGCTGCACACGCCCGAGAAACACGGCCGACCGCCATCCTCGGAACCTTCAGGGCTGCTCACACACCTGAAGCACACACGCAGCCCGCACACAGGACTTTGCATGGGTCTCAGCCACGGCGCACAATGGGAATTCAGCCGTCAGCTGTCCCCGAGGGCTTTAGGGCTGCGCGCGCACCCAAAGCCAACATGCCAAGTCCTTCACACAGCTGCAGCTCCTGTTTTTTCTTTATGGCTGCTACACGTCCTAGCAGTACTGAACCGTGAGAGGAGTCAGAGACAAATTTTTCTTCTCACAGCCGCTGTGGATCTCCGCCACGTTCAACGGGACAGCCCCTCAACATCGTAGATCCACATGCAATTTTTGCGCGGCCCAGACAACTTCGCCGTCCCTGACCGGCCTGCTACCCCCACCCTCCTCCCTCCCCCTCCTCCGGCACAGAACTTTTCCCGCAGCTCGCTCCCAAAGTCGGACGATCGACGCCTCAGCCCCCAGCTGAGCCCTCTGGGGGGGGGGACCCCCACAGCCTTCGGGTCAAGCAGAGCGCTCAGCTGGAGCAGTTAGCAGAACAGTGAGATGTATGGACTGATATCAATAGGCAGCCTCTCCTTCCTGCCAGTAATCCTGCTATTGATATGTGTGACTCTCATGTAAATGTCCCATGCATTCCTGCTGTACTGTGATGCTAATGTGCCATGCATGCATTGTCTAGCTGGGTATATAAGTGAACTGAATATCGCTTGCTCTGGCTATCTTACTGCTCTTAATATAAATAAAACACCCTTTTAAACTTCAGTTCGCCGTGCCTGCACTTATTCAGCTGCCTCCACACTGGGTTCCCTTATTCCATCCGCCACAATATAAAGCTTTCCTAAAGAAAAGGACAAAAGAAGCAGAGCAGCGGTATAAAAGATACAAAAATAAGTTAACATGTATAATAAGATGTAGTAAAAGAGACTATTACAGTAAAGAAATGGAGAAAAACAGAGACAATATTAAAAATACATGGACAATACTTAACAATATTCTTGGAAATAAAAACAGAAATACAAGCTACCCAACCAGTTTTTCAAAAAATAATAAAACAACTCAGAGTGTGAATGCAGCTTCACCTGCAGATGAATTTAATAACTTTTTTAACATTGGTCCTAATTTGGCTTGAGAAATACCCATTACGGCACCCACAGGTGATACAATAAGCAAAAACACTGCTATAAAAGACTCCATTTTCATAAAGAACACAGACGAGAGAGAGGTCATTGAAATTGTTAAATTGTTTAAAAGTAAAACATCTACGGACTGTGATGGTATTGACATGCTCAGTCAAAACTATTATTGAATGCTTAGTGAAACCACTGACGTATATTTGTAACCTGTCTCTCCAAACAGGTATATTTCCCAATGCAATGAAAATAGCTAAAGTAATTCCAATATACAAGACGGGTGACAGAGGGGAACTTTCAAACTATAGACCAATTTCACTATTGCCGCAATTTTCCAAGATACTTGAAAAAATATTCTATGAGAGAATTGACAACTTCATACTGAAGAATAATTTATTGTGTGAGCAGCAATATGGGTTCAGACACAAGAGGACAACTGCATTTGCTCTAATGGAATTTATAGAAAAAAATATCAACTGCCGTTGAAAATAAAGAGTATTCAGCTGGGGTATTCCTGGATCTTAAAAAAGCATTTGATACAGTGGATCATAATTTATTATTAAAGAAACTACAAAATTGTGGTATTAGGGGGGTAGCACTGTCCTGGTTATGTAGTTACTTAAAGAATAGATATCAGTATGTATGTGTTGGTAACAAAAACTCACAGTTACTGAAGGTTACTTGTGGAGTCCCACAGGGTTCAGTTTTGGGACCATTGTTATTCAATATGTATATAAATGATATATGTAAAGTTTCAGAAAAAAGGGATTTAATATTGTTTGCCGATGACACTAATTTATTATGCAGTGGAAGCAATTTGGAACAACTTTTGGATACACTCGGAAAGGAATTAGGAAAGCTTAAACTGTGGTTTGATTCAAACAAATTAACGCTCAATTTAAGTAAGAAAAAATTTATAGTTTTTAACAGCCATCACAACAACTTAGTATCTAAACTCAGTGTAAATGGTGTAGAGATTGAAAGGGTATCCGAAACTAAATTTCTTGGTGTAATAATTGATAATAAACTGTGTTGGAAGTCACATATTAATTATATTAAAGGTAAAATATCCAAATCAATTGCAACACTACACAGAGTGAAATATTTGCTGAATCAGCCCACACTATATACCTTGTATCATTCATTAATACTCCCATACATGACATATTGTACTGAAGTATGGGGAAATACATATAAAACAAACATATATCCAGTCTTTATGCTTCAGAAGAGAGCTATTAGAATAATAAACAAAGCTGCTTACAGGGAACCAACAAACCCACTTTTTCTTAAATTAAAAGCTCTCAAGTAGAAAGATCTGGTTGACTTTAAAACTGCAGTTATAATGTTTAAAGTGAAGAATCTATCACTGCCTGCAAATATCCAAAAGCTGTTCCAAATAAGGGAGAAACAATATCATTTCAGAGGAACATGTATATTTCAAAAACCTTCAGTGAGAACTACCACCAAGCAACACTGTGTTTCAGTGCAAGGAGTCAGATTATGGAATGATTTTGGACCTGAATTAAAATCATGTACAACGATTGGACAATTTAAACAAAAACTAAAGGAAGAAATACTCCAAACATATATACAAGATGACATGTAAAATCACATAAGGATTGTCATATCCAGTCTGTGTTGTGTTGCTGCCTAGTTTTTTTTGTCACATTTTGTCTTAGCTTTGTTCTGAATTGTAATCGCTCTTGTTTGTTTTTCTTTTGAATTCTTGGATGGAATATGGGTGGGCAATATAAGCTGCGGCTTCAGCCATCACCCATTTCGGATAACTTATGTTGAACTGTATAATCAGAGGAGTTATTGTCTAATTTCACCTTGTTGGATTTTCTTCCCCCTTTGTTATATTATTCTGTTTCTTTTAATCTGTACTTTGAATCTATCCGAAATAAAGATTGATTGATTGATTGATTGATTGATTGATTGATTGATTGATTGATTGACTGATTGATTGATTGATTGAAGATGTGCGTTCCTGGTGACAGCTCTGTGTATGTCAAAAATGTAATGTTTGTAGGAGCTGTTATTGTGTGTCCTCCTTTTCCATAGTCTATGTAATGTACTTAATGTGCATGTATAACATATTTAGTCTTCTTAATCTGACATAAAACTTTAGTTAAAAATCACGGTCAGAGGCTACGCAGTGATGCTGCTCAAATGAGGGGAGGGCGTGCTTGAGCACCATAGGGGTTTTTACTTGGTGCTCTTCTTCTATGCTGAGGCTAAACGCCAAATTAGCTAAAGATAAAATCAGAATGTTTAGTGTACCAAGTACTCCGTTTGTGCTTCTATTTTATACAGACTGAAAAATGGAAGATTTTATAGCTAAATTTTAAAAATTCTCAAAATTGGCCTTTCAGTCAAAACTGGCAGCAATCCCGATTGAGATAGACTTTTAAAACTAAAAGTAGACAAGGAGGACTTTTACAACAAAGTCATTGAGATTTTCGTCCAGAGGGATAGGTGGATGGATTTCATTTACAAGTAAAGGTAAGACCATGCATACTTGTTTTATATACTTGAATTTGTATTGAATTGTGGAGCTACAGGGTGCACAGCAAATGCGCTATAATTTTAGTTCTTCCTTGGCCTGAAACCAGTAGTCTATTATCAATTTTGGGCCCCCAAAATTTGTCTGTAAAATAATACATTTTATTTGCGTCACCAAGGGTCTTTGCACTTTGTTTATATTCAGGAGAGTTGAATGAAATGAAAACATGGAGGCACGGAGTTAGTCAGTAGACCTTTAATTGCCTTTCTGCAAAACAAAAGCAACTGAAGTGTATTACTATTTCTGCTTCTTCCCTTCACAATAAAAGCTCTAGACATGCATTGCAGACCTGAATTTAAATTCACTGTGCATTCTATCAAAAGGCAGTTCAGTAAAATGCCTTAGTTGTTTTGTTAATAAATTATTTATATAATTGGATTTTATAATGTACAGTTAGCAGATCATACAACATGCAAACTTTCAATTGAAATTAAATTCAAACTTATGCTATTGTGTTAATATGTAAATCTGACTTTTTGTTTGTGGGTGTGGATGCCTCACCACCCACAAACCTTCCCGCACGTCACTGATCCAGAACAGTCAATTTTGCTTTTTGGAGTGAAAAACAATATAAAGGTTGTGTGTGTTTTTTTAAAGAGATCTTTGATATTTTTTCGATAACCATGTGACCAAAAGACGTATTTCGGAAAGCCAAAACCTACAAAAACACAATTTTTCAGTCAATGACCCCTTTAAGGACTAGATCCAGATTTTTATTTGGAGCCACATCATACTACTCACACTCAGACACCCACTATACATCTCTATTTTTCATCGTTTTCCCAACATAATTCTCAGAGAAATTAATCAGAAGTTTTAAAAAACTGTTACAATATTGAAGAAAATTAATTTTAAAAAATCTGCCTTTTGTTTCAGCACAAATTCTACTCTAATGTAAACTCTATCATAAACCAGTTTTCACTGAAACCAGGTCAGTAGTTTTAGAGTAATCCTGATAACAGTCAAAGAACGGACAGATGGACAAATGCCACAGAAGACATAGCCTTTATGGCAGAGGTAAAGATAAAAGAAACTCAAGCACAGATGCATTAAGCAGGAGAGAAATATTTTGGACCCAACATTATCATTACGTTCAAAGTGCTTTATGTCTACTAATTTTCTTAACATGTTTTAAGGTAAACTGTGGCCTAAACCAGACATGAATTGGAATATTCCCAGCATCTTTTCCAGCCAAACGAGTTCACTGGGAAAAATCTGATGACTTATAACACTAGAGGGCACAGTACATTGACACCAGAGGAAATGGAGTGTGCCTTTGGTGTCAATGTACTGTGCCTTGTACAGTACATTGACACCACAGTCAGGGGGTTGTGTCATGTGTGCTAAACAAGACTAAATTGCAGAAACAGTCATATGGTCGGGTTTGAGTACCTTTAACTTTTTTCACTCTATTCAATTGGTAATTATCTGATTGATTGCTGGAAAGTGCAACAAAATACCTTTTCTAAACAGCTAAGTATGTGAAAATTCAGATAGATTTATCATTGCAAGTAATGTTTTTTTTTTAATTTTAATGTTGTGCATTATTAGTTATGAAACTCTACACTGCTCAGAGTGTAGGCCAAGTTTGTGATTTTAGTGTATTTCTCTTTATTGGATCCAGCAGTTCATATCCTCCAAGAAAAGAACTACAGTAGATGGTGTTTTTACCAGCAGGTATTACATTGTAAAAAAAAAAAATACTTATATGAAGTGATATGACCGGGTGGTTAAGGGTGTAATGTGTTTAAAGTAGACACTTTAACCTTAACCGCCTAAAAATGTGTATTTGTTACTAAAACACTCACCCAGAAGTGAAACACAAACTCAGAAGTGAAATTTAGCAAAGAAGGTGAGAACTGAACATGAGACCCAAATTTTCATCCCTTCTACCACCAACTGTTTTAGTATTTTTGAATACCACTTTCCTCTCTGACACTCCCCTCACATTTATATGTCACTCTTGCAAACCATTAACTCTGTGCCTTCTTTCTCTGTTTTCTTTTGTCCTCTCTGTCCTCTCACTTCCTGTACTTTTGTTTTTGTCTCTGGCTTGAGAGCTGTAAGTTCCTGAGCTGCGGTTGCCGGCTCTAACCTGCTGAGTGTTTGTTGTAATATTGTTTGTTGTCTTTCTTCACTCTTCCTTTCTCCTTTCCTAACCCCAGCTGGATTGCAGAAGTTGGCTGCCTTCCCTGAGCCTGTTGTTGTTGGAGGTTTGTCTGCTTTGAAAAGGAACTTTTTTTCTTGCTGGTATGGGATCAAAAGCTCCTTCCTATCTTTTATATTTATATGATTAAGGGCTTTTAAGCCTTATTCATGCTGTATTTCCCCTCTAGTCTGCTTTGATCCGCGTGCACTTTGGACGAGCCCAGCACACACGCAGCGCTGTTCATGCTCACTTTTTTCATCTACCCAGGCCAAGTGATTGACACATGCACACAACCATCATTTGTAGTTTCACTCCTGCCCGATAGGTAGCACCAATGCACTGACGTGCCAGGATTTTCACCAACATAGAAACGCTGCTTGCTTTCTGCTGCTTGACTTCCTGGTTTTCACTCCTTTTCCACGAAGATGCTGCTGCTGCTGCTTAAGTATTTATGTATGATTCCATCCATCCATCTTCTACCGCTTTTCCGGAGGTCCGGGTCGCGGAGGCAGCAGTTCAAGCAGAGAAGCCCAGACTTCCCTCTCCCCAGCCACCTGCTCCAGCTCTTCAGAGGGGATACCAAGGCGTTCCCAGACCAGCTGGGAGACATAGTCTCTCCACCGAGTCCTGGGTCTGCCCCGGGGTCTCCTCCCAGTGGGACGTGCCTGAAACACCTCAAGTGGGAGGCGTCCAGGAGGCATCCTAATCAGATGCCCATACCACCTCAACTGACTCCTTTCAATGTGGAGGAGCAGCGGTTCTACTCTGAGCCTCTCCCGGATGACTGAGCTCCTCACCCTATCTCTGAGGGTGAGTCCAGCAATCCTACGGAGAAAGCTCATTTCAGCCGCTTGTATCCGCGATCTCGTTCTTTCGGTCATTACCCAAAGCTCGTGACCATAGGTGAGAGTAGGAACGTAGATTGACTGGTAAATCGACAGCTTTGCCTTAGAACTAAGCTCCCTCTTCACCACAACAGACCGGTACAACGTCCGCATCACTGCAGATGCTGCTCCAATCCGTCTGTCGATCTCTCGCTCCATTTTCCCCTCACTCGTGAACAAGACCCCAAGATACTTAAACTCCTCCACTTGGGGCAGGAGCCTGTCCCCAACCCGGAGAGGACAATCCACCTTTTTCCGGCTGAGGACCATGGACTCGGACTTGGAGGTGCTGATTCTCATCCCAGCCGCTTCACACTCAGCGGCAAACCGTCCCAGCAAGAGCTGTAGGTCATTGCTGGATGAAGCCAACAGGACAACATCATCTGCAAACAACAGAGATGAGATCCTGTGGTCACCAAGCATGACACCCTCCATTCCCTGGCTGCGCCTAGAAATCCTGTCCATAAAAATTATGAACAGGATCGGTGACAAAGGGCAGCCCTGGCGGAGTCCAACTCTCACTGGGAATGACTCCGACCGAGTGTTGGCAATACGAACCAAACTCTCACAACGGTCGTACAGAGACCGAATAGCTCGTAACAACAAGCCCGATACAAGCCCGATATGTATGATTCATGTATGCTTATTCTCGTCTTCCGCTTCCTTGTTGTCTTCTTCATCTACTTTGTCTTGGTATGCAGTGCTGATATCGCCACCTCGTGAATGGGACGTTCAGTCTTGCACATGCACTTTTCAACGCATTCAGGTTGTAGGCAGGCGGCACGGTCACAAAATTTTGGCTGCACGCGGTCGTCCATGGTCGAGCACTGCGGACACTAGCGGGGTGGAGACGATGACGTAAATTTTATCACACGAGGTTTCCGGTTACACATACGCGGACAACAGAGGTGCAGCATGAATCCAGCTTTAGAAGACAGATGTGGTTTTTGGGTGGTGAATTGAATGGAGGTTTGTTGCATTGCACAGTTAGCATTAGAAAGCATAGAGGCAATCAAATACTATTCAACTCAACTTTTATTTATGAAGCACAGTTGAGATTAACCAACATGTTGTACAGGTCAATAAAGACTCATAAAAGCAATAAAATATATCACAATTTAAAAAATAAACAATGCATAAAAATGTTCTTAAGTAAGTTAACTGACTAGTCTTGGCTTTGGGTAGTTATATCGGGTACATTTTATAACACAGCCTGTGAAGTACTATGAAGTTAGCCTTTATTTTCATTATATAAGTGTAACTACCTGTGTAAAACAGTGTAAGCACTGTCTAGGTTAAGGGTAACAACATGGAAACAACTGCTGTTTTTTAACTATAAAAGCACTTTGTTGTTATCGTTTAAGTACCCCGTACGTACCAGTACCAGATATGTATAGGTATCCTGTGGGTAACATGTAAGAACTCTGTAGTTTCTATGCTTCTATGCTGTGTTGAATAGTTCAACTATTGTCATGTGTATACTCCCTAAATCACCCAGTACTTATTTTTTTGTATACTTTGTTAATCCCAGAGGGAAATTCAGGGCATCCACCTCGATGGATGAGGCAGCCATGCTGCAGCGCCAATCTTTTTTTTTTCCGGGGGGTGGGGGGTGGTCTAATTTAGTAATTACACAGAACGTAATGGGTTCTAATCTAATAAACACCAAAATTACCTGGCACTTACTGGATACTGGCCTGTATTCTTCAGTTACATTGCTCAGTTGGAATTACTCCAAAATTACTGTTACGATTTGCCCCCTGGGGCGGGAACGAAGACCCAAATGCTGGGCTGCAGTTGTGATATTTATTGAATGAAACATAAAGGTCCAAACAGTGCACAAAGTAACTTACAGACTGAGATGGTAAAGGAGTAGGCAGGCTAACACAAGATATTGTGTTAGCCTGCCTAACATAAAACATTGCCTAACATAAAACATTGCATAACATAAAAATATTGCCTGCTAGCAATATTTTTAGATTTTTTTTTTATTTATTTATTTTTTACTAAATCTTAAAAAAATCTAAAACTATTGCATCAGAACGAGGAAAGGGTTCTGATGCACGACGACAGATTAGCAGAGGCTCCAACAATGAATGACAGGAACAAAGATCTTAAATAAAACATGGACCCAATGAACACAAATGAATGCAGGTGTGGATCACATGAGTGGGCAGGAGAAAACAATGATTACAAACTGGAGTCAGATGGAAGCAATGAGAAGGAAGAAGACAGGACTGACAGCTGACAGGAGCACCACCCACAACAGAGCAAAAATCCGGAAATGCCACTGACAGCTGCAGCCCCAGAGAGAGTGAACACAGCAGTACAATAATAAATAACTAAATGACAAATAAGGACTGAGGGATAAATACAAATACAAAATAAGAGAGTAGCAAACTATGATGATATAAACAGGGGGATAAGAGGAAAAATAAGCAATATCAGATATATGAAAACCAATCACGGAAAAAATAACAGGAACCAAGAACTCAAGATACAACAAATATACAAATATGGAGAAAGGCCATGAGACTGAGCACGGCGGAAACCCTCAATGCTCAGCTCATGACAGTTACCCAGAGTACAACATCAGAATATTGCATTCTAATTTTGTAATTACCCTAAAATTAATTAGCAATTTTGGGGAAATTTCAAATAAGCTAGAAGACTGAAGAATACAATCCGGAACCCAATAATTTTTTTAAAGAACATGTAAACAAAGAAAATAACAAGATAACATGGAAATTTAAAAAAGAAATACAAAAGATCTTCAACAATATTTTTTCCGTCAAATCAGATCAGCAATGTATGTTTGAAAAGGAGTAGAATGAAGTTTTAAAAAAACTTCCTAGTCCTACCCCCTTTTACAACTTTTTTAATGAAACTCCAATATCAGTCACTCGTATCAGTGACTTCAGTCGTTAACAAACCAGAGAAGAAATACTGCACATGCAGTCAAAAAAGGAAAGTAGTAATAATAATAATAATAATCAATACAATATTCACTAAAGCCATACATTCAGGCTCAGAAGAAATCAGTCCAGCATAAATCTTATAAGTCCATTTCATAACTGTTCAATATACAGTATGATTTTTAAAGAGTATTTTAAATTTGGCGAGTGACCCACAGGTTTTCATTTCATCAGTAAGATTATTCCATAATTGAACTCCTTTGGTTGATATACAGTCAGGGGCGCCCCCGAAAGCTGCCACCACTTGGGCCCCCCAGCGACCATTTTATAACTTGTTATACACTACCGTTCAAAAGTTTGGGGTCACTTAGAAATTTCCTTATTTTTGAAAGAAAAGCACTGTTTTTTTCAATGAAGATAACTTTAAACTAATCAGAAATACACTCTATACATTGCTAATGTGGTAAATGACTATTCTAGCTGCAAATGTCTGGTTTTTGGCGCAATATCTACATAGGTGTATAGAGGCCCATTTCCAGCAACTATCACTCCAGTGTTCTAAAGGTACAATGTGTTTGCTCATTGCGTCAGAAGGCTAATGGATGATTAGAAAACCCTTGTGCAATCATGTTAGGTCTGCAATGCTGTAATTGCTACAAATGGAGGATTCTTTGATGAAAGCAAAGTTTGAAGGAAAAAATTATTATTACAAATCATTATTTCTAACCTTGTCAATGTCTTGACTATATTTTCTGTTCATTTTACAACTCATGGTGGTAAATAAAAGTGTGACTTTTCATGGAAAACACAAAATAATTGTCTGGGTGACCCCAAACTTTTGAACAGTAGTGTATATTTGATAACTTTTTTATATATATTTTATAACTTGTTTTTCTATGTCATATTTTACATGTAGTAGATGTTTAAGAATAATGAATGTGTGCTGTATATTATTAACAAATATGAACAAAATACAACAAAGTAGGATATAGCACACTGTCAAGATGCATTCAGACCAAACGCGAACAGGCTCGCAGCGTGATTACATTTTAAATTGATTTTGATGTGCCACCCCAAGATTTTCAGTGGCCCCCATGTGGCTCCCCCTATGAAAAATTTCTGGAGGCACCCCTGGATACAGTGATACAATGCATCCGGAAAGTATTCACAGCGCTTCACTTTTTCCACATTTTGTTATGTTACAGCCTTATTCCAAAATGGATTGAATACATTTTTTTCCTCAAAATTCTATACACAATATCCCATAATGACAATGTGAAAAAAGTTTTTTTGAGATTTTTGCAAATTTATTAAAAATAAGAAACTAAGAAGTCACATGTATATAAGTAATCACACCCTTTGCTCAATACTTTGTTGATGCACTTTTGGCAGCAATTACAGCTTCAAGTCTTTTTGAATATGATGCCACAAGCTTGACACACTTTTGTTTGGGCAGTTTTGCTCATTCCTCTTTGCAGCACCTCTCAAGCTCCATCAGGTTGGATGAGAAGTGTCAGTGCACAGCTATTTTCAGATCTCTCCAGAGATGTTCAATTAGATTCAAGTCTGGGCTCTGGCTGGGCCACTCAAGGACATTCACAGAGTTGTGCTGAAGCCACTCCTTTGAGATCTTGGCTGTGTGCTTAGGGTCGTTGTCCTGCTGAAAGATGAACTATCGCCCCAGTCCGAGGTCAAGAGTGCTCTGGTGAAGGTTTTCATCCAGGATGTCTTTGTACATTGCTGCATTCATCTTTTCCTCTATCCTGGCTAGTTTCCCAATTCCTACCGCTGAACAACATCCCCACAGCATCTTGCTGCCACTACTATGCTTCACTGTAGGGATGGTAATGAGTGGTGCCTGGTTTCCTCCAAACATGATGCCTGACTTTCACAGCAAAGAGTTCAATCTTTGTCTCATCAGACTAGAAAATTTTGTTTCTCATGGTCCGAGAGTCCTTCAGGTGCCTTTTTGGCAAACTCCAGGTGGGCTGCCATGTGCCTTTTACTAAAGAGTGGCTTCAGTGTGGCCACTCTACCATACAGGCCTGATTGGTGGATTTCTGCAGAGATGGTTGTCCTTCTGGAAGGTTCTCCTCTCTGCCCAGAGGAATGCTGGAGCTCTGACAGAGTGACCATCAGGTTCTTGGTCACCTCCATGACTAAGGCCCTTCTCCCCCCGATCTCTCAGTTTAGACAGCCAGCCAGCTCTAGGAAGAGTCCTGATGGTTCTGAACTTCATCCATTTAGGGATGATGGAGGCCACTGTGCTCACTGGGACCTTCAAAGCAGCAGAGATTTTTCTGTACCCTTCCCCAGATTTGTGCCTTGAGACAATCCTGTCTTGGAGGTCTACAGACAATTCACTTGACTTCATGCTTGGTTTGTGCTCTGGCATGCACTGCCAACTGTGGGACCTTATATAGACAGGTGTGTGCCTTTCCAAATCATGTCCAATCAACTAAATTAACCACAGGTGGACTCCACTTAACCTGTAGAAACATCTCAAGGATGGTCAGTGGAAACAGGATGCGCCCAAGCTCAATTTTGAGCTTCATGGCAAAGGCTGTGAGAGATGTCCCTGGATCCTTCTGCTTAATCCTTTTTGGGTCGCGGGGGGGCTGGAGCCTATCCCAGCATCTTTGGGCGATAGGCAGGGTACACCCTGGACAGATCACCAGTCCATCACAGGTCCAACACAGAAAGACAGACAACCATTCACTCTCACAGTCATACCTAAGGACAATTTAGAATCCTATTATTATTATTATTATTATTATTATTATTATTATTATTATTATTATTATTATTATTATTTTGTTTGGTTTATTAGTATCATTATCTGAGTCATGTTTATGGTTGCCCGTTGTCATTCCTGTCATGAGCTTCTGTTTTGGTTTGGCTTTATTTTGACAGCGCCCTGAGTTATTTTCCGTCTTAGCCTAGCTTCATCCTTGATTATCCACACCTGTCTGTAATTTATGTTTACCTGCTCGGTTGTTATTTAAGGAACGCCGTCCCTCACCTGGGCACAGTGTCCTCGTTATTTGTTGGCATTTACCCACGCTTCTGCCTGCCTGCCTGTCTTGCCAGTTGTTTATTTTTTTGTCCTGTTTTCCTGTCTTGCTTGCTTGGTTTTGGATTATTATTCACACCCTCGAGATGGTCTGGGTTTGGGCCAGCTCAAAATAAAACACTGTGAACTTTAAGGGCCAGATTTACTAAGGCAGTGCAAATTAGCGAGTGTGCAAATTAGAACACCTTAAGGGAGTGGTCAATTTTTGCCAGTGATCTACTAACAACACACAAAATTATGGACACAGACACTTCATTTCAATAATGCCCACCCATCAACCAAAAGCACCACAACATTGTGCAGAGGCACAGTTGATAAGGAAGCGGGGCATCAACACAGGCACAGTCAGTTGAGTGGAACATAATATAGTTTTGTTTTTGTTTTTTTTTACTTTTTTTAAGCTTCTATTTCAGTAAAATAGTTTATTTTTGTTTATCATATATCTAAGTTTTGATTTTCATTTCACATGGCAGACTCCTTTGTTTAATATGTATAAATTAAGGACTTGTCATAAACCTGCCCTTTAAAGGGCTGAGGAAGGACACCAAGTGCACACTGTGGTTTGGCACATTTAACAGAACAGGTGAACCAAAAATACACACAGCTGTAGAAGCATGCTCAAATGACGAGGCTGAGTTTAGTCATAAACCAGTTTTATTTGACAGAACGCAGCTTCTAGCATTCTCAAAGCAGGAAAGAGAAAGAATCATATCTCAACACCCTTTTATACGTTTCCAGCATCAGGATTCAAGCCACATGGTGTCTTCAGTAAACATACAGTTACAAAGCATCCCTTTGAAGCTTCACCTATTGTCTCTCATTTCCTGATGAACCGGAATTCTCTCCGGGGCATCTTCTGTGGGACAAAGAGACAAATCTCACACTTCCTTGTTATCTTCTGCAGATTCGAGTTCTCTGTCCTTGCAGACGTGACACCCCACAATACACATGCAGTCCTGTCTCTGTGGCAACGTGAGCCCACAATGTGTGTCGGCCACACTACCCCCCCCCAAACGTCTAGTAAGGCAAAACCTGCATGGCATAACACAAAAAAAAGAAAAACACAAAGCACTCCATACATTGCTAATCAATCCACCAACTGCCTAGGTTTTAACCTTCTGCCGAATCTGCTGCAACCTGGCTTGGCTGCACCTGCAACATCTCTCTGCACCTGTGGATTAAAGCTGTTAACACCTTTCTGTGATGACTCTGGAGAATGGCCCCCCCGCCGTGGCCTGCCCCGGCAGGGGGGCCTCGCGAGCTGCACTTCCTCGTCAGCCAGAACAAAAGCGGGTTTGAGCCTGTTTATGCAAATCAGCTCCCTTCTGCCCCCTAAATCTAGCAGAAAATGCTTCTGCCCGGTCTCCAGCACTCGAAACGGTCCGTCG
Source organism: Pholidichthys leucotaenia (assembly GCA_020510985.1). Taxonomy (NCBI): domain Eukaryota; kingdom Metazoa; phylum Chordata; class Actinopteri; order Cichliformes; family Pholidichthyidae; genus Pholidichthys; species Pholidichthys leucotaenia. The sequence goes on along the minus strand of CM035840.1, from coordinate 126,085,789 downwards.
TAAAACGGCCGCAAACTTGGACGCTGAGCATCATGTTTAACAAAAACAAACTCTGCATTTTTTAAAGCCTTTGGCACAAAAACGTGTGGGAAACTGTGATGGACTGGGCCAGGGAGCGTGTTTGCTCCTGAGCCGCTCTGCCACGGCTGAGCAGGGGGGGCATTAGGTGCAGGATTATCGGGAAGAAATTCCCCCAGCAAACGGAGCGGTTGTGCAAAAACTAATTCAGCTGGGGAAGCATGCAAATCTTCCTTAGGTGCAGAACGCAACCCCAATAAAACCCATGGAAGTTTGTCTACCCAATTTGTATCCGTTAGCGACGCTCTGAGGGCTGCTTTCAATGACCTGTGAAAGCGTTCGCATAAACCATTGGCCTGGGGGTTATACACGGTGGTGCGATGAATCTTCACCCCCAAGCTGCGGGCCATCGATGACCATAGCTCGGAAATAAATTGGGGACCCCTGTCGGACGTTATGTCCGACGGTACACCAAAACGCGCAACCCACGCTACTAAAAATGCTCGCGCAACTTCTTCCGCTGTGGTTGATGTCAGAGGAATCGCCTCTGGCCAGCGCGTGGTGCGGTCTACCATCGTCAAAAGATGTGTGTGCCCGTGTGATAACGGAAGCGGGCCGACCAGGTCAATATGCACATGATCAAAACGCTTAGCGGGGATGTGAAAAGGTTCTAACTGGGCCTTAGTGTGTCTGTGTATTTTGGCTCGCTGACACGCTACGCAGGCTGCTGCCCATTCCTTGACCTGTTTGCGCAACCCGGGCCAAACAAATTTCTCCCCCACCAATTTGATCGATGCGCGCACCCCCGGGTGCGCGAGAGAATGGACCAAGTCAAAAACACGGCGATGCCACGCGGCTGGCACCACGGGGCGGGGCCATCCCGTGGAGACATCGCAGATTAGCGGGGGCATACCGTTTTGTTGCACCCTGTGCTCCAGCCTTAACCCTGTTGGTCCAGACTGGAGCGCGCGCACGTCTGCGTCGTTAACCTGCTCCGCAGCCATGACAGCATAATCTAACCCAACACAGACCGGGGCTGCGCGCGCTCCCGCGTCGCTGCCCGGGCCCGCGGCCATGGCTACAGAGTCTGCCCCTATGGGGCTTGGCGGTGCTACCGCACACGAGAGACAGTCTGTCACAACATTGTGTTTACCCGCGACATGCTGAATATCAGTAGTGAACTCCGATATTGCGGCTAGTTGCCTTTGTTGCCGGCCTGACCAGGGTTCTGAAATCTTGGCCATCGCAAACGTTAGCGGTTTATGATCCACAAAAGCGGTGAAACGTCGCCCCTCTAACCAGAACTGAAAATGACGGATGGCCAAGTGTAGGGCCAAAAGCTCCCTGTCAAACGCGCTGTATTTCCGTTCACTATCGCGCAAGGTCCTGCTGAAAAACGCGAGGGGTTGCCAGGTACCTGCCACAAACTGTTCAACTACCGCCCCCACCGCTACATCGGAAGCGTCAGTGGTGAGCGCCATGCGGGCCGTTGGAACTGGGTGCGCTAACAAAACTGCGTTTGCCAGGGCTGATTTGACCTGGGCAAAGGCGCGCTCCCGCTCCGGAGACCATTCAACTTTATTTGCGGGCTTTTGTTTTTTCAACACGGTGTACAATGGCTGCATGAGTCGTGCTGCGCTTGGGAGGAATCGGTTGTAAAAATTAACCATCCCTAGAAACTCCTGAAGCGCCTTGACCGTTTGAGGTTGCGGAAAATCCGTTATGGCACGCACTTTATTTGGAAGGGGAACTGCTCCCTCTGCCGAAACACGATGTCCCAAAAAATCAATCTGCACCACCCCAAACTGGCACGTTGCTGGGTTAACTATTAACCCGTGCTCTGCCAGCCTCCGGAAAACTGCTGTGAGGTGTTTTTCATGTTCGCCTTCAGACGCGCTGGCTACCAAAATATCGTCCAAATAAACGAACACGAAAGGAAGGTCGCGCAAAACTGCATCCATCATGCGTTGGAAAGTCTGCGCGGCCCCCTTGAGGCCAAAAGGCATGCGCAAGAACTCAAAAAGGCCGAAAGGAGTTATGACCGCTGTTTTGGGTACATCCTGCGCGCGCACTGGAACCTGGTGGTAGCCGCGCACCAAGTCTATTTTAGAAAAAATGCACGCCCCCGCCAAATGAACAGAAAAATCCTGAATGTGCGGAATCGGGTAGCGGTCATGAGCTGAAACGTTGTTCAACCTGCGGAAATCGCCGCAAGGTCGCCACGAGCCGTCAGCCTTTGGGACCATGTGTAAAGGCGAAGCCCAAGGGCTCTTGGAGTGTCTAACAATGCCCAGTTTTTCCAGATTAGTGAACTCCTCGCGCGCGATGGCCAGTTTAGCTGGGTCCAAGCGCCGAGCTTTTGCAAAAACGGGAGGGCCTGTGGTTGTTATGAAATGTTCTACCCCATGTTTGGCCACCGTTGCTGAAAACGTGGGGACTGTGAGTGCTGGAAACTGAGCAAGCAAAGTGTGAAACTTACCACCCGCAGCTGAGACGCTGGCATGTGCAGTTGGCGGGGCCACCCGAGCTGTGCAGGGAATAGAATGAAAGGACAGTGCATTAATCAGACGTCTATTAGCAAGGTAACCAATAAACCATGTGAGCACAAAAAATCAGCCCCTAACATGTTGAAACTGACTGCTGCTACAATAAATGTCCACTCAAATGAACGGCCCTGTAAGGACAGAAGCATGGTCCTCTCACCGAACGTTTTAATCGTGGAGCCGTTCGCTGCTGACACTGACACCCAGGGGGCTTTAGAAGGCGACAGCCGTTCCGCGTAGGTGGGTGTAACGAAGCTCAGCTGAGAGCCCGTGTCCACGAGGAACTGTTTCCCCGAGCGTGCATCCGTCAGGTAAAGCAGGCTGTTCTCGTTGCCGAGGGTCGCAGCTGCGACCGGCCCTCGGTCTTGGCGTTTCCCTGGCGCTTAAAGTTGCACGGTGGGACGCACCTGTGCACCCTCTCTGCAAAACGGCGGTGGTAGAAGCACGGGCCGTCCTCCGCTCCGCGTCGTCTGGCTCTCGTCGCCGCCACCGTTGGTGCGTCTGGCGCCGCGGCCGCTGGACCTGCACTGTCTCCGGACGCCGTTCCCGGACTGGCCGCCACGGCCGAAACCGCGTTCCGCTTGTGGGCGTCGACCAACCGCTGCGCCTCTTTGCTCAACCCATGGTAGTCTCGCCTGGCCAATCGGGGCGACTCTGCCAGGGCCACTCTCACTGCTGGTGGCAGGGTTCGGAGGAAAAGGTGGGCGAAAATGAATTCACCATCCTCAGAGGCTTTGAGCTGCAGCATCTTCACCATCAGGTCCGCAGGTCTATCGTTTTCTGCCTCCGTCAGCGCTAGGAGCCCCTCTGCTCGTTGTTGGACTGAGGGGGTGAAATGGCTGATCGGCGCGTCCTTCAGTGCGCTGTACTTGTCGCTGTCTGGTGGATGGTTAACCAGATCCTCCACTCTCTGGACCGTGTTGCTGTCCAGCTTCGCTACCACGTGGTAGAATCTTGTGTCGTCGTTGGAGATTATCCGGAGGTTGAACTGCGCCTCGACTGCGCTAAACCATGAGCGCGGGCTGTGCTGCCAGAAATCGGGCAGCCGGATTGTGGAGGCGGCCATCAGGCTGGCTTCCACCGAGCCCCGCTCGGGAGAATTCTGTCTGCTCATTTTCCGTCGTAGGTCACCAGTGTAGAAGCATGCTCAAATGACGAGGCTGAGTTTAGTCATAAACCAGCTTTATTTGACAGAACGCAGCTTCTAGCATTCTCAAAGCAGGAAAGAGAAAGAATCATATCTCAACACCCTTTTATACGTTTCCAGCATCAGGATTCAAGTCACATGGTGTCTTCAGTAAACATACAGTTACAAAGCATCCCTTTGAAGCTTCACCATTGTCTCTCATTTCCTGATGAACCGGAATTCTCTCCGGGGCATCTTCTGTGGGACAAAGAGACAAATCTCACACTTCCTTGTTATCTTCTGCAGATTCGAGTTCTCTGTCCTTGCAGACGTGATACCCCACAATACACATGCAGTCCTGTCTCTGTGGCAACGTGAGCCCACAATGTGTGTCGGCCACACAGCATACATAAAACACACACAACATAAAACACAAAAGCACTGGAGGAGAGCGGGGCTCAGCGTCACGGGGAACAGAAGCCTGGGATCGCTGGGCCAAGAGACAGAATCCAGCCAGAGCACTGCTGAAGGCAGCAGGGCTCACGGCTGGAAATAAAGGGAAAAACTAGCCTGGACAGAGCGCTCCACTGTCTTTGACAGCGAAGCACAAATACACTCAGAGCCAGGCTGTGCATCTGAGGATGGCAGTAACACTGATTGACTGAGTAGCCATTAAGTGGGACACGACAATGGGAAACGGTTGTCGTGCCCTATAAATACTGTGCTAAATGTTAACCAGGTGTGGATACATGAGTGACGAAAGTTATTTAAGAAACAAGTGACAGCTGTGCAACCCCCGAGGCAAAGTTTGACAGGCAGAAGGTGCACAGCACTGTCAAAATAAAAGTACAGACCAGAACACAAAACAAGAATAAGATACAAAATGACACAATAAACAAACAGGACAATAAGGACGCAACTAAGAATATAAATCCCTATAACCAAACAATGACCAAATACAACAGATAACAATAAATAAGGAAATAAACAAACAGGAACAGACTGACCTCTAATAGGGGACTGGGCACGTGGGGTAGTTCCCAGACACCCCAGGGCAATATCGAAAGAAAAAGGACCCCCCCACAAAGAAGACCACCCCCCGACAAGAAAAACAACCCACCCCGGGGGGGAGGAGGGGGGAACCCAGGCACAGAGAGACCGAGACAAAAAAAAAAAAAAAGAAAACACTCATGACCTACATACTGACATAGATGTGGTGGCTAGCTACGGCAGCTCAGGAGGTCTCCCAGTGTCCCAAAACCGCCAAAGCTTGAGGTGGAATAAATCGGGTGGCCTCCCCACATTTCTCAGCCCCCACAGCAGGAGGAGTAGCCCCTCGGGCGGTCTCCCAGCATCCCTGAGCCAGCGAGCCGCAGCACACGACCCACCCCTCCACCCCCCGAGGGTGGCAGCCGGACCCAACACCTCCCGACAGACTCAGACGGAGGCAAGTAACCCATGGCAAGCTCAGGTGTGGACGGAGGCGGAGGAACCCCAACAGCCTTGGACTGAGGCGCAGCACCTGCAGAGGCCTCGGACTGAGGCACAGCACCCTCAGAGGCCCTGGACTGGGGCGCGGCACTCTCGGAGACCTCGGCCGGACGAGACGCAGCACCCACGGAGGCCCCGGACTGGGGGCACAGCACTCACGGAGACCTCAGCCAGAAGGGGCGCAGCACCCACGGCGACCCCCGACTGGAGCATGGCACCCACGGAGAACAGGCTGACTCGCGAGAGAACCAGGCCACGGTGGCGATTGACCTGCAGGCACCCACGGAGGCTCCGGACCGAGGTGTCGTACCCACTGAAGACTCAGACGGAGGCATTGCACCCACAGAGGCCCCGGACTGTTGCGCAGCACCCACGGTGACCTCGGACTGGGGCGCAGCACCCACGGAGGCCCTGGACTGGGGCGCAGCACCCACGGAGGCCCTGGACTGGGGCGCAGCACCCACGGAGACCTCAGACTGGGGCGCAGCACCCACGGAGGCCCTGGACTGGGGCGCAGCACCCATGGAGGCCCCGGACTGGGGCACAGCTCCCACGGAGTCCCTAGGCTGGGGCACAGTACCCACGGAGGCCCCGGACTAGGGCGCAGCACCCACAGAGGCCCCAGACTAGGGCGCAGCACCCACTGAGACCTCGGATGGAGGGGGAGCAGTATCCACAAAGACCCCGGATGGAGGGGGAGCAGCACGCACAAAGACTTCAGATGGAGGGAGTACAGCACCCATGGAGACCCCAGACTGGGGTGCAGCACCCACAGTGACTGACGGTGCTGACTCCCATCCCACCGGATCCAGGGAACACTCATCTGTTGGCTCAAGACACATAAAACACATAAACACAAAAACTCAAGTTCAGTCAACTTAAAATTTTAAGGCAGCCTGAACACTAACTTTTTTAAGTTGAGACAACTTTTTTTTACAGTGCAGTAGAAGCAAGACACACTGCATGTGTGAATAAGAGGGAGGCAGGTGTAATGGTAAAGATGAAAGGAGTAAATATAGTGAAGGTAGATGAGTTTAAATACCTGGAGTCAACGATTCGTAGCAATGGACAGTGCACAAGAGAGGTGAAGAAGAGAGTGCAGGCAGGGTGGAGTGTCAGGGGTGATTTGTGACAGAAGGATAGCAACTAGTGTGAAAGGGAAGATTTTTAAGACTGTAGTGAGACCTGCTATGATGTATGGTTTGGAGACGGTGGCACTGCCAAAACAACAGGAGGTGAAGCTGGAGGGGGCAGAGTTGAAGATGCTAAGATTCTCACTGGGAGTGGCTAGGAGGGACAGGATTAGAAATGAGTATATCAGAGGGACAGCTCAGGTTGAGCAGTTTGGAGACAAAGTAAGAGAGGCAAGGCTGAGATGGTTTGGATATGTGCAGAGGAGGGATGTTGGATATACTGAACAAAGGATGTTGAAGATGGAGCTGGCAGGCATGGATGTAATGAAGGAGGAGATGAAGAGGGTTGGTGTGAAACAAGAAGATGCAGGGAATAGGGTGAGACGGAGACAGATGATTCGCTGTTGTGACTGCTAAAGGGAGCAGCTGAAAGAAGTACTCTGTTATAAAGTGCTACCTTTATACCTTAATTAAAAATATGGCATATGCAAACAACATTTTTCAGAGCCAAGATTGGAATTGAAATAGTAAACTGCTGTGTGAAAACATTTTTTTTTTTTATCACAATTGAAAACTTCAACTGTGGCATTATAGCTCGCCCATCACAAAGTGATAACCACCATACGGCAGCAATATCAACCAGCGCGGGGTGGAAATACCGACAGCCCACACTACCAATCACCACAAGGGGAGCAATTACCGCAACATTAAATAGTGATAAACACCGCTGCACAGCGATCGTCAGAACATCCGAGCTGTCACCGCGTCATCAATCAACACCTCACTTCAGGGTAGCAACAGTCAGGTAGTGATACATTACAAGGGACAAAAACAGGTGCTACCTTAGATTCTAATTACTTTGTTCTATCAATTATGCACAAATCCTTGCATGGCCTGGGGTCTGCCACACACTGCTGTGCCTCCTACACGCTCTCTGCACCATCCCAGCTGTGGCTACATTTCAAGCAGCCTATTCAACAATGACTTTTGTGAATGCCTTCAGGTATCTGAAAAGGTTTATTTTTCCGAGCTGAATTCATGCACTTCTCAAAAAAACAGGGAAGAAAATAAAGGAAAACAATTTGCATATCCCACTGACATTTGATTGCATTATATCCTCTCTAGTAAGAACAGTAGGCTCCGTTCTCTTCCACTCAGCCCTGTAAGCATCAGTTTAGACACACAGGTGCTCTGCTGTTTTGTGTTTTCAAGCTGTAACGGTCTTCCAGGCACTTGTGGTTTCTGCCTTTGTTTTGCACACTCCTCAAGTTTTCTCTCAGCCTCTCAGAACACAAACATTATGCTAATGAGTGGGTAGGCATCTGCTTCCAGCTTAGTTTTTTCTCTGGGTGCTTAGGCATGTGTTTGTCACTCATACTGTATAGGGGGATCTGCTTTTACCTACAGTAGGTCAAATCTCTAAAGCGGAGGCATGCGTAGAGGAATTTCTGACTGCACGTTGCTTTGGTGTGTTCATCACTGCTGCAGGGAAGCTGTTTTGTTTCTCCTCTCCTTAGCTCCCACCTCATGAAGCACTGTATTAAGCAGGATAAAGCCCGAAGTTCACTGCGCTGTGTGAATTAATGACTCAAACATGGGGCATGTCATTCAGTGGTGGATGTGAATGTCAAAAAGTTCACTGATATTTATAGCCTTGGCTCTAAAACTCACTGTGTCCAGCGACTGTCTGTGTCTATACACCCGGGGCTAAGAAAGGCTGCGTCTTCTATCCAAATGCCGAAAATGAGATTTTCTCACAAATTTATCATCAAAGTAAGTTGTAAAATTGGGCAAATAGAAAAGCAAAGTATGCGGCTAGCTAATGTATAAGTAAATCATGTAAAGGTCATACCTACATTGAAGAAAAAAAAACACTTTTGGCTGTCTTTCATGTGTTACTTTTTTTAGTTAAACTTGTCACTAAAAAATTAGTTTGATTAGGTCCTTCAAGCTATACAGTTAATGGTGAATCATACACAAAGTTAATTGTGATTAACTTCACACTAGAGGAAAATGGGTTAGCATTAGAGAAAATCACAGCCAATTAATTATGACTTTTTAAGAAATTTCCACTTTTTCCAGTTGATTTATAGTTAGTCATGTTGGGGGCATATTAACAAACTTTTGGTTTATCGAAATGTAATTAAATGTCTGATGCATCTGCCTCAATTAATATAGCAATTAAGATATGATGCCTGAACGGGTCTTTTTTATTAATGACTGGATTATTTTAGTTTTTTCCTCTTAAGTCAGACATTGTGTAGCATTTAGCAGGCTTTGCAGATGTGTTTCAGAGATGTTGTTGCTCTACACATGGTACCTACACAATGGCTGCAATTTTTTCCATTTTTCAACTTTCAGGATATAGATATTGGGAGGAAAAGAAGATGTATCTTAAAGTGGCTGATGAATACAGTATGTGTGTCTGCAGGAGAGGAGGGTCTCTCTCGCTCTCTCACTCTTCTGCATGCAGATGCACTTCTTCCATAATATGGGCCAAGTTTACTATCCCAATGAATTATCTTCTCTTTCTATCACCTAATTAAAGTTACTGGCTGGAAACACAACTTATCATTTAATGTAAAAACCTCTTAGGAATTTGGCAAAACAGAACAATTTAATGTGTATTTTTTATTATAATTGGAACTAGTAATAAACTACATGGATAACAAAAAATATGCAAATTAACAGTTGACGACAGTTAAGAATTTTTGTCAAGAAATTAAAAGGTGATTGTTCAGCTGACAAATGGCTCTAGAGCTGTTGCTGTTTAATAGACACATATCCACTGATATCATTGAAGTGGCTCACTAAACGCATTCAGGCATCACACCTGCCAGTTAGCAGCAGTCACAGACTGTTAACCTCAAGATCTGGAAGTGTGTAAGTCAGCCAAGCTTTACAAGCTCCCCTCCACTGTCTGCCTTTGTCAGAGTTCATCGACATAAAGAACCTTAAGTGAGCTCATATTAACCTGCTGTAAGGTAAGCCACATGAATTATTATAATAAACAAATTGCATAATTAAAGCTTTTTAGGTTTCATTAATGCTATTATGCGTTTGTACTCATCTGAGACCAGGCCTAAACACTTAGATTAACACTAAAGTTAAACAAATTGTTACAGGAATAGAAGTGCATTTTTTAAAATGTTATTTATGCTTTGGTTAAGATTTTGAACTTAAGTTATGATTGCTGGAAAATTCAAGTTATTCAAATTCACATTCAAGTTATTCTATCACAAGGATTTATTTTTTATCCATTTCTGTATTCAAATAGACTTAAGAGTGTTTGCCAGTCATGTTTAAATGTATAATCTTTTTTTTTTAATGGAACATTATGTTGTTTTGCAAAGCAGTAACATTAATTGATGATAATGTGAACAGTTTTGATACCTACAGTATGTGTATCTTTTATGTACCTTATTAATATTATAATTACCCAATTATTTCCTGATCAGTATAAATATCATTTTTAGTCATTAGTAATTATTACTATATATGACAACATTTGGCAGCCACGTACAGTGTTGTGAAAAAGTATTTGCCCACTTCCTGATTTCTCATTTTTTGTATGTTTGTCACACTTAAATGTTTCAGATCATCAAACAAATTTAAATATTAGACAAAGATAACACAAGTAAACACAAAATGCTGTTTTTAAATGAAAGTGTTTATTATTAAGGGTAAAAAAAAAAAAATCAAAACCTACATGGCCCTGTGTGAAAATGTGACACCCCCCATTACAACATAAATTAACTGTGGTTTATTACATCTTTGGAAAGCTGAGTTCAATTTTCTCTAGCCACACCCAGGCCTGATTACTTCCACACCTGTTCTCAATCAAGAAATCATTTAAATAGGACCTGCCTGACAAAGTGAAGTAGACCAAAAGATCCTCAAAAGCTAGACATTATGCTGCGATCCAAAGAAATTCAGGAACAAACAAAGTAATTGACATCTATCAGTCTGGAAAAGATTATAAAGCCATTTCTAAAGCTTTGGGACTCCAGCGAACCACTTTGAGAGCCATTATGCACAAATGGGGAAAACATGGAACAGTGGTGAACCTTCCCAGGAGTGGCCGGCCGACCAAAATTACCCCAAGAGAGCAGCGAAGACTGATCCAAGAGGTCACAAAACACCCCTAAACAACATCCAAAGAACTACAGGCCTCAGCTGCCTTAGTTAATGTCAGTGTTCATGACTCCACCATAAGAAAGAGACTGGGCAAAAATGGCCTGCATGGCAGAGTTCCAAGACGAAAACCACTGCTGAGCAAAAAGAACATAAAGGCTTGTCTCAGTTTTGCCAGAAAACACCTTGGTGATCCCCAAGACTTTTGAGAAAATACTGTGTGGACTGACAAGACGAAAGTTGAACTTTTTGAAAGGTGTGTGTCCCATTACATCCAGCGTAAAAGTAACACAGCATTTCAGAAAAGGAACATCAAACCAACAGTAAAATATGGTGGTGGTAGTGTGATGTTCTGGGGCTGTTTTGCTGCTTCAGGACCTGGAAGACTTGCGGTGGTAAATGGAACCATGAATTCTGCTGTCTACCACAAAATCCTGAAGGAGAATGTCTGGCCATCTGTTTGTGACCTCAAGCTGAAGCGCACTTGGGTTCTGCAGCAGGACAATGATCCAGAACACACCAGCAAGTCCACCTCTGAATGGCTTAAGAAAAACAAAATGAAGACTTTGGAGTGACCTAGTCAAAGTCCTGACCTCAATCTGATTGAGATTCTGTAGTATGACCTTAAAAAGGCGGTTCATGCTTGATAACCCTCCAATGTGGCGAATTACAATTCTGCAAAGATGAGTTGGCCAAAATTCCTCCACAACACTGTGAAAGACTCATTGCTAGTTATCGCAAACGCTTGATTGCAGTTGTTGCTGCTATGGGTGGCCCAACCAATTAGGTTTAGGGGGCAATCACTTTTTCACACAGGGCCATGTAGGTTTGGATTTTTTTTTTTTCCTTAATAATAAACACCTTCATTTAAAAACTGCATTTTGTGTTTACTTGTGTTATGTTTTACTAATATTTAAATTTGTTTGATGATCTGAAACATTTAAGTGTGACAAACATACAGAAAATGAGAAATCAGGAAGTGGGCAAACACTTTTTCGCACCACTGTATGTTTGACAGCAAGGACGAACTGGTGGACATAACACATGAATGACTCCATACTACATTTAAGAGTTGTTGTACTTATTATCAACACAAATGTGGGTCTTCTACAAGTTTCTGTAATAAACAGGAAGGGAAAAACTAAAAACAACAGCTGACTGACGTGTGCATGTGTGTGTTTCGCTGCTGTGTTGACACAGGCACCTGCTGGAAGATGAGCCTAAAACCACTAACTCCAGTGAACTGTGCTGCCCTTCTACAGCCCGGCTGCTCTCTACTGCAGCTGGATGGGGACATTCTCCTCTTTGGACAGAAAGGGTGGCCTAAACGTTCTTGCCCAACAGGAGTGTTTGGGGTACGATTTAAATGCGGCGAGATGAAGCTAAAAGCCATTGCCTTCTCAAACAACTCATGCTACCTTCCTCCACTGCGCTGTCCAGCCGTGTGCCGCCTCGACCCCTATGATGGGCTGCCTGAGAGTTACCTCATCCATGGTGGCCGCACACCAAACAATGAGATTTCATCGAGCTTGTACCTGCTGACTATGGACAGTCGTGGCTGCAATCGTAAATTGACACTGCACTGCAAAGAGAAGGAGCTGGTGGGTGAGGTGGCGGGGGCTCGATATGGCCACACATTAAACATGGTTCAAAGCCGTGGGAAGACAGCTTGTGTGTTGTTTGGGGGAAGATCCTACATGCCGGCTGAAGAGCGCACCACAGAGAGTTGGAACAGCGTTGTTGACTGTCCCCCTCAGGTGTTTCTCTTTGACCTGGAGTTTGGCTGCTGTTCTGCTTACACTTTCCCTGAGCTCAGTGATGGACAATCTTTCCATTTGGCCCTTGCCAGAGAAGATTGCGTGTACTTCATTGGGGGTCACTCGCTGCAGTCTGACTCGCGTCCACCTCGACTGTTTCGACTGCATGTCGACCTGTTGCAGGGCAGTCCCTTAGTGTCCTTTGAAACCCTGGACACTGGCTTATCTATCTCTAGTGCCGTCTTTACACGTACGGGTCCCGCTCACAAATACATCATCCTAGGTGGATATCAGTCTGACTCTCAGAAGAGGATGGAGTGCACTTCTGTGACGCTGGATGAGAAAGGGATCCACTTTGAGCCCCTGGAAGCACCCAAGTGGACTCAAGACATTATTCAGAGCCGTACTTGGTTTGGTGGCAGTGCTGGAGAGGGAAGCATCCTCCTAGCTGTGCCTACTGAGGGAAGGCCTGCCCAACCAGACATGCATTACTTCTATCATGTGAGCCTCCAAACAGAGGGAGACGGCAAAGAGGAAGAAGGAAACCAAACCTGCAGCCAGGAGTTGGCAGATTTTGATGATTCTACTCCTCTTGAGGACTCTGAGGAGCTCTACTTTGGTCGTGATCCACATGAGCTGGATGACAGCAGTGATGGAGAAGGGGATACTTACAATGAAGAGGATGAGGAGGATGAATCTCAAACAGGCTACTGGATCAAATGCTGCCTGGGCTGTCAGCTGGATCCCAACACTTGGGAGCCATATTACTCCACAGAGCTCCACCGGCCAGCCATGATCTTCTGCTCCAGAGGGGAAGGGGGACACTGGGTGCATGCCCAGTGCATGGAGCTGCCCGAGTCTCTGCTGCTCAAACTCTCTCAGGGCAGCAAAAGGTACTTCTGCTTGGACCATGGAGGCCTGCCTTATCAGGAGATGACCCCACCTCGACAGGTCATGCCCCTTAAGCGCATCCCCATGAAAGTTAAGGGCAAAAAGGTGGTTCTTAATATTAAGATGTCCCCTGCCAAGAAGAGCTTCTTCAGAAGGCTTTTTGACTAATTTTAGTGTGGCGTATGCAGCAGATGCTTTAAAGTAATGCAATCATCGGCACTGATGCAGATCAGATGAATGTTATGATAGATGAAGAACAGGGAGATTCTGAGATTTCTTGAGCTACATGCAACACAAATGAATGACCAAATGCTTATTATCCTATAGTAGCTCACAAAAGTGAGCACACCCCTCACATTTTTGTAAATATTTTATTGTATCTTTTCATGAAACAACACTGAAGATATGACACTTTGATACAATGTAGTCATTGTACAGCTTGTATAACAGTGTAAATTTGCTGTCCCCTCAAAATAACAACACACAGCCATTAATGTCTAAACCGCTGGCAACAAAAGTGAGTACACCCCTAGTGAAAATGTCCAAATTGTGTGGCCACCATTATTTTCCAGCACTGCCTTAACTCTCTTGGGCATGGAGTTCACTAGAGCTTCACAGGTTGCCACTGGAATCCTCTTTCACTCCTCCCTGACGACACCATGGAGCTGGTGGATGTTAGACCTTGCGCTCCTCCACCTTCCGTTTGAGGATGCCCCACAAATGCTCAATAGGGTTTAGGTCTGGAGACATGCTTGGCCAGTCCATCACCTTTACCCTCAGTTTCTTTAGCAAGGCAGTGGTCGTCTTGGAGGTGTGTTTGGGGTGGTTATCACATTGGAATACTGCCCTGCAGCCCTGCAGCCCAGTTTCCAATCATGCTCTGCTTCAGTATGTCACAGTATATTTGATTTGATTTTTTTTTTTCCACAATATCTTTATTGAACCTTTTTTTTTTAACAAACATGATACAAACAATCAAACACTAACACTAAAGTACTACAAAAAAAAAAAATACCCTAAAAACACCAACAACCACCAACAAAATCAAGTCTTCAACAATGCTCCTCTGTTTAGTCTAGACAATCCAATACATTAGTATACATATTATGTTCACCAGTTTGGAATTTACAAGGTCCACACACATCATTCACCTTCTTCTTCAAGAGTTATGTTTAAATTTTTTACATAATCAATAAAAGGTCTCCATATATTCTCAAACACAATTTCCTTTGATTTCAGTATATATGTTATTCTTTCTAATGGAAGGTTTGTTAACATCTGTCTTAACCACTGAGTCACATCTGGTCTATGAGTCTTTTTCCATAATAGTGCAATACATTTTTTGGCATTAAGCAAACTGAGGTCTATGAATGTTCTTTCACTTTTATTAAAGTTATGCTTTTCTGGGTACAGACCCAACAAAAACAGTTTAGGATTCAATATGATTTGTTTTGAGATTATTTTTTCAATTGTTACCCTCACCTCCTCCCAAAACATTCTTATTAATCTACATTCCCATAAACAATGAAATAGGGTTCCTTTACTTTCCATGCATTTTGTGCATGTATCTGGTATATTTTTGTTATATCTATTTAACTCCTCCGGTGTAACATACATCCGCATTAACCATTTGAAATGTATCAATTTAAGGCGTGCATTTATTGATTTGGTTTGAGCTTCTGTACAAGCCAATTCCCATTGTTCCTCTGAAATTTCAATTTGCAGATCTTCTTTCCAGTAGTTTAATCTTTTCAGTGAATTTTCACTTGAAGATAGTGTCAATGAGTTATAAAACTCTGAAATAATACCCTTTCTTTTACTATCTTTCATCATCATTTTTTCCAAGGATGAATAAATAGGTCGAGTGAGAGCTTTATTTTGATTTGATCGAATAAAGTTTCTAAGTTGAAGATATTTAAAAAAATGTGTTCTATTGAGATTAAATTTGATCCTCAGCTCTTCAAAAGACATTATGTTGTCTGCACATGGCAAATATAAATCCTGAATCTTTTGTATCCCTTTTAAATTCCATACTTTAAATACAGCGTCCGCTCTCCCTGGTTTAAAATATTGATTACCCCATATTGGACTAAATTGTGACAATAACTGTGGTTCTTTTAAATAGTTTTTAGCTTCACACCATATTTTGATCATATGCTTTACAAATGGATTTTTAACTTGTTTTTGTAATTTTTTTGCCGAATCTGAGTATATGAATATGGGAAGAGGTAAAGGTAAATTGTATGATTCCATTTCAGTCCAGTGAGGGAGATCATTTGATGAAAAATAATATGTCATAGACCTCAGTTGTGCCGACCAATAGTACAACATAAAATTTGGACATTTCAGACCTCCACGATCAAATGGTAAATATAATAAAGACAAACGTAATCTAGCCCTCCTGTTGTTCCATATAAATTCCACTAACTTTTTTTTTATTCTTGAGAATAGATCTAAAGGTGGTGATAAGGGAATGTATTGAAATAAATAAAGTATTTTAGGTAAAATATTACTTTTAAGTATATTGATTCTCCCGATCATCGACATTGGTAGTGACATCCATCTCTGAGTTAACTCATTGATATCTGACATTAAGGCTTCATAGTTGACACTGGCGACTGATTCTAGCTTAGGCATAATTTGGATTCCTAAATATTTAAACTGATTTACAACACTGAATTGATTTACCTCAGGGGCTGGGTAATTTCTCTGGTTCTCATTTAGCATTAATATTGAAGATTTAGTTTTATTTATTTTATATCCTGATATTTCCCCAAAATTCTTTATTAAATTCAACAAGGTTGGAATTGATTTTTTTAGATTCGACATAAACAAAATTATATCATCGGCGTACAGGGAGATTTTATGTTCTGTTGGTCCAACTTTAATTCCATATATTTGTGAATGTAAACGTATCGCTATCGCTAAAGGTTCAATTGCCATAGTAAACAGTAAAGGTGAAAGTGGACAGCCTTGTCGACATCCTCTATTGATTTTTATTGGTTTTGAAATATTGTTATTTGTTAGGATTTCTGCTGTAGCATTATTGTATATTATTTGAACCCATTTTATGAAATTATTTCCAAGTCCAAACCTTTGTAGGACTTCAAAAAGAAAGGGCCATTCAACTCTATCAAAGGCCTTTTCGGCGTCCAATGATAGGAGAGCTGTATCCGGTGCTTCTTTATTAAAATAAATAATATTAAATAGTCTTCTTACATTATGGAAGCCTTGTCTACCCTTTATAAAGCCATTCTGATCTCGATTAATAATATTTGGTAAAATTTCTTGTATTCGTCTTGCTAAAATTTTACAGATTATCTTAAGGTCGGCGTTTAATAGGCTTATTGGTCTCATATTTTCACATTTATTAGAGGGCTTACCTGGTTTTGGCAACAGTATAATTAAGGCATTATTTATGTATGATGGTAAATTATTATTTTGAAATGCTTCTAAAACCATTTCCAAAAAAGGTTTTATTAATTTATTCTTAAATTTTTTATAAAGGTCAACTGGAAGACCATCTGGTCCTGCACTTTTTCCTGATTTCATATTATCAATGGCTAGCCCAACTTCTTCTTGACTAATTTTAGACTCCAATATCTCCCTGTTTTCATTTGGAATACACGGTATAGATAGTTCGTTCAAAAACCCATTTAGTTTTGTTAAATCAGGTTCATTTTTGGTATCATATAATTTTTCATAGTAATCTCTAAAGGCTCTATTAATTTCTAAAGGATCTATAACTACCTGTCCCTTACTTATAATACTGGTAATTGGTGTTTTAATTTCCAATTGTTTAATCTGCCATGCTAATAATTTTCCTGATTTTTCACCTTGTTCATAAAAAGATTGTTTCAATCTTAGAAGACTCGAGGCAGCTCTATTCGCTGATTTTTTGTCGTATTCAGCTCTCAAAATCAGTAATTCATTCTCCAACCTTGGGTCACTTCCTGCATACACTTTTTCCTGAAGACTTTTTATTTTATGTTCCAATTTAGCTCTCTCCTCTCGAGTCTTCTTAGATTTTGATCCTGTATAACTAATAATATGTCCCCTAATAAAAGCTTTGAAAGCCTCCCACTTTACACATGCTGATGTTTGTGTAGTATTGATGTCAAAGAACTCGTCTATCTGTTTTTCTATATACTTGACAAATTCCTCATCCTGAAGCCATTTATGCTGAAATTGCCATCTACCTGATTCCTTTGTCAATTTTTTATCTACATATATTAGACAACAGGGTGCATGATCAGAAATCACGATGTTATCATAAAAGCAGTTTTGAATCTTGGACCTTAATTCTGTGGAAATCAAAAAATAATCAATACATGAGAATGTCTTGTAGGTACTGGAATAACAAGAATAGGCTTTAACTTGTGGTTTCATTTCTCTCCATATATCTAACAATCTCAATTCTTTCATAAAATGATTAATAGTCATCCTACATCCAATGTGCGTACAATCCAGTCCTGTTGATCTATCCACACCTGGATTCAATGTACAATTAAAATCCCCTGCTATTATATGTTGCCCTGTAAGTGATGATAAGATGAGAAATAAATTAGCAAAGAACTTCTGATCATCTATATTGGGACCATATAAGTTCACAAGATTTATATTTTCTAATAGCAAAGAACCTTGAATGATTACATATCTTCCAAATTTGTCTCCAATTACATTTTTCACCTGAAAAGGAACTGATTTATGTATGAGAGTCATAACTCCCCTGGCTCGGGATGAAAATGAAGAGGTGAATACACTTCCCTGCCATCTACTCCTAATTCTTTTAACATCCTCCTCTATCAGATGAGTTTCTTGTAAAAACACAATTCTTGAACCCATGTCCTTTATTTTATTCATAACTTGTTTAAGTTTTTTTAAATTTTGTAGACCTCTGCAATTCCATGAAGTTAAATTAAGATTAACACTTTGGTCCATGATCAATAGAGAGTTTGGGATTACCTGTGTGTGTGTGTATATATATATATTTTATAGTAATACGTACATATGTTTATTAGCTGCTCTTGCTTGCTTGTTTTTTTTCTTGCCTTCTGATTGTTGCTCTGAGTGTTGCTATCCCTGTGCTGTTGCAATCCTGGAATTTCCCCGTTGTGGGACTAATAAAGGCTTATCTTATCTTATCTTATCTTATCTTACCTTGCAGTGTAAACATGCTCATACAGAGAAGCAAAAACATGAGTGGTTGAACATTCATCCTACAAACTACACACAAACAAATTTCCCCTTCCCACACTTGTGGCAAACCCCCCAAAATCAAAAGAAAAATTCTGTCTCCCGATATAGCCATCGACTGTTCCACACCCACGGGGAACAGCCTAAGCCACTCCTTCTTCATCCTCCCAATCACCCCAACTCTACTGCTTTTAATGACGTAACATTAACTCTCCTCTGTAGTTTTCCAACTTAACTCCAAAATTTTTAACAACTTTGTACATCATAGTTTTTTTTTTGTTTGTTTTGTTTTTGTTTTGTTTTTTTAATATATAATACAATCTATATTTTGTAAACTTACTATTTACTTCAAGTCAGTCAGATGCCTGTGCAAATGCTTAATTATTCTACCTTATATTTTGTTCATGCTTAGCTCCCACCAGTCTCTTCTTCTTCTTTGATCTTCTTGATGAACTCCTGCGCCTCCTCTGGGGTCTTGAAGATGTGGGTTCTGCCCTCATACG
Organism: Pholidichthys leucotaenia; assembly: GCA_020510985.1. NCBI lineage: Eukaryota > Metazoa > Chordata > Actinopteri > Cichliformes > Pholidichthyidae > Pholidichthys > Pholidichthys leucotaenia. The sequence goes on along the minus strand of CM035840.1, from coordinate 126,066,997 downwards.
TGGTCAGCAGTCTCGCAGGATAGATTACACCATGACGAATCCCAAGGTTGCGCAGCTCCTTACGTACGGGATCAAACTGCTTCCTCAATTGCTGGATTCCTGTGGCCAAATCTGGGTAGAACCGCACCTGCTGGTCCTGGTGTTTAATCTCTCCTTTAGCACGTGCAGCGTTGAAGATCTTCATCCTGTCTCTGTTGCTAAGAAACTTCATAATTAAGGTCCTCGGCGGTCCCTTATCTCTCCGTGGGCCAATACGATGTGCTTTTTCCAGAACCACTGCTGATTGCAACTCCTCGCTGCCCAGCACCTCCGGAATCCACTTTTCCAGAAAGGAACATACGTCCCGACCTTCTGATTCCTCTGGAAGACCCACCAGCCTCAAATTATTCTGTCTCGACCGAGATTCCAAATCCAAAATATTATCTTCCAGAGATTTATTTTTTTTTTCCAAAGTGCGCACCTTTAATTGAAGACGGGTGACGTCATCTTCAGCACTAGCGAGACGGAGCTCCATCTGCGCCGTTCGTTCTACACAGTCACCCAATTCCTTTCTTATTCCTTCCAACGCTGTCATAATCCCATCAAATCTAGAGGAAAAGTCCGCTCTCATTGAACTCATGGCAGCCATCAGCGCATCTGCGCCATTCCCCGCAAACATCGCACCGCCGCCAGCTTCCTCCGCCATATATGGAGTTTTGTTTGCTGCGTCACAGACCTGAAAGTCCGTTAATTTGGACTGTTTCGGCGGCTCGCTTTTTCCTTTTCCTGGTTTTCCAGCCTTAGGCTTCGCCGACATATCCTCGCCCAAATGCTGGGATACGTTCTGTCCCAAATGAGAGAGTTATTTGCCGATTTTTTTCTCCAGGAGCAGAGCAGAGCGAGACACGTCCGTCCTACGTGGCAGCCATAACCGGAAGTCTTGATTTGATTTTTTGATTTGATTTTTGATTTTGTATACTTTATTGATCTCCAGAGGGGAAATTCAGGGCATCCACCTGGATGGATGAAGCAGCCACGGTACGGCACTATCCCTTAACCATTCACACACACATTCACACCAAGGGCCACTTTAGAGTCTCCAATAAACCTAACCTGCATGTTTTTGGCCTGTGGGAGGAAACTGGAGAAATCCCGGAGTAAACCCATGCAGACACGGGGAGATCATGCAAACCCCACTCAGATCACTGTTGGTCAGGGGCTGGGATCGAACTCAGGATCCCATGGCCAAGGGTGAGTTGCTGTGTTGCCACAGTGCTAATCACTGCACCACCGCACCACACCGTATATGTTGGCATTCATGATTCCCTCAGTGAACTGTAGTTCCCCAGTGCCAACAGCACTCGTGCAGCCCCAGACCTTGACACTCCCACCACCATGCTTGACTGTAGGCAAGACACACTTGTCTTTGTGCTGAGCACATGCACTCAACTTCTTTGGTTGACCATGGCGAGGCCTGCACTGAGTGGAACCTGTCCTGTTAAACTGCTGTATGGTCTTGGCCACCATGCTGCAGCTCAGTTTAAGTGTGTTGGCAATCTTATTATAGCCTAGGCCATCTTTATGTAGAGCAACAATTCTTTTTTTTTTCAGATCCTCAGAGTTCTTTGCCATGAGGTGCCATGTTGAACTTCCAGTGACCAGTATGAAAGAGTGTTAGAGCGATAACACGAAATTTAACACACCTGCTCTCCATTCACACCTGAGACCTTGTAATACTAACAAGTCACATGACACTGGGGAGGGAAAATGGCTAATTGGGCACAATTTGGACATTTTCACTAGGGGTGTACTCACTTTTGTTGCCAGTGGTTTAGACATTAATGGCTGTGTGTTGAGTTATTTTGAGGGGACAGCAAATTTATACTGTTACACAAGCTGTACACTGACTACTTTACATTGTATCAAAATGTCATATCTTCAGTGTTGTCCTATGAAAAGATATAATAAAATATTTACAAAAATGTGAGGGGTGTACTCACTTTTGTGAGATACTGTATATATTGTATTTTGTGAAGAATTTAACGCAAAAACTTTGATGTCCATCAAATGTGTTTTTTCTTTGGGGTGTTATATTGTGATGAAAAATAATGCAGTACCATGGGTGACGTTTACTTTGTATTATCTATGAAACATTTCATGTTTTGTGCTGTATTATATGGTTTTGTTTCCACATCACTTTCTTCAAAGCACAAACTGAACTCATTTTATAAGAAAAGTTAATTTTTTCCAATAAAACTGTGTGATGACAATTTTAATAAACCAAACTGTCTTGTCTCATTTATATGACTTTGGGCATTTCAATTAAAATATTCTAACAATCAAAGTTCGCTATTTTGTGTTAATTAGTTTTATATTACTTGTATTCATTTTGCATTCAGTTCTGGACTATAAGGTTGCTAAATTAAAACTGATTAGATTAAAGGAGCAAATGTAGCTAAATTGATTTCACAATCATATACAGTAAGTAATAATGTATAAACATGCCACATTATGCAGACAGGTAGCAAGTTAAATCTTTAATTATGCTGTAGATTAGATTAGAAAATTCAGTAGCATTTCTCAAGTAACAACAACATCAACAGATGGCAACAAAATGAAGTCAGATTTTATCTTTATTTTTTTCTTGGGTAGAAGCAAAGACATAAAGTACAAAATCTCTCCTTCAAATAGTTTTTCAAGTGGTCTGGTAGAGTTTAAAACATCAACAAAATGCAAAAAGAAACAAGAGGAGTACAAGAATCACAGCACATTGTAAATCCACTGTCTACATGCAAGCACAAAATGAAAAGTACACTGAAATGTGAACAAGTGGAATTCTGCTGCTCATCCATCATCCGTTACTTTGGAAATGCAATTCATTACAGCAAAGACAAATATGACACAAGTTGCAATATAATGCACTCCAAAACATGGTGTTATTGTATTACCGTGACAACTATCCAATGAACTAGTGGATGCTGCATAGCTGTCACATGTTTAAACTTATGACAGTAAAATAAAGTCAAGCATTCAATCAAATAAGAAAACAAAATTGCCTGTCACAATCCCAAATGGTGAGGGCAAAAAGAAGACAATATAATCAATCAATCAAACAAATAAAGTTGCCAACAATTCCGTTTACATCAGGTCTACATGGCTCCCACCCATCTCTCTCCTCTGTCAGCCACGGCAGAAAAGATATATCAGCAGAGAAAAGGGGCCAGGTTATATACAGAACTGAAGAAAAATCCCTGCCTGCTACAGAGTCCATAGGGTATTAAGCTCTGTAATGGGCCATACTGTATTTTTATGATATCAACAAAAGGGTCAGTATATGTTTTATTTTATGAGGAGAATTCAAATAAGTATCATCTATCCTCCACAGTGCAAAAAAAAAAACCCTAAAAGAGATAAAAATTGGTTCAAAGTGACCTGACATCTATTGTGCCCCTCAGGGATCCCACGATAAAGCACTAAAGTAATCTCTTTCAGAGGGCACTCATGAAACAAAGAACATTTGAGTCTCTGTGATTGCATTTTGCTCCCCTTAAAATGATATATTAATACAGTGGCCACAAACGTGGTCTTTTTAACACAATTTTGCACCATGACTTACAGCACAGTCATCTGTTTCCATAAATATCCTCTCTATATAAATGCATAAATGTGTCATATTCTTGCAATACAATAAAATGCACCATATATCACAGAAGGTGAAGATTTAAAAATAAAGTAAGAAAGAAAGAACCAAAAAGAGCATGGAAACCTGTGCGCTACTTTGACATAACGTTCCTCTGCTGTTCCGTCGTCCTTCAGTGCCGTCACTGACAGTTAATAAAGCAAATTGATTTAAAGACAGGTACGTGCTTGAAATAAGTAAATCAGGCTCAAGAACTTAAAAAAATGCATGTCACTTTCTCAGTTCAGGTGCTAAATATAAGTTTTCCAAGCAATACATGCTTTTTATATTCATCTTTAAAAGTTAAAAGTTAACTAAAAGAAAATAAACAAAATATAACAAGACTGACTTCCTCCAAAATGCAGATGCATTAATTAAAAAAATGCTATTCATTACATTAAAAAAGAGACAAATTGCAATGTAGTGCACTTCCAAACATGGTGTTACCATATTACCATGACAACTATCCAGTGCACTGTGACTGCCTCAGAGCTGCCATATGGTTAAACTTATGACACTAATACACAGCCGAACATTCAACAAGGCACTTAGTTCACTAATCAACAAAAAACGATTACATCTTGAAAGTAACCTGAAAGAAACGGCACAATTACAGGAGGACTGGCTTCTAAACATCAATCAAAAAGGAAAGAAAGTAAGTATGTAAACACATTTCTTTCTAGTTAAAAATCATAAATCATTAACTTCTAGAGACATATCATCATCCTCTGTTGGGTCAATGGTAGCTTGCAGAGCTTTTGCAGAATCTTTATGAGCTTCCATAAACTTCTGCAAGTGCTTGGAGGTGTAAAGCCAGTGGTGTTTTAGCACATCCTCCAGCTCAAAGGCCTTCGACTGGCGTGCATTCATCTTCCGGAAACGCCTGAACAGTTTGTTTGCAGATTCATTCCCCTCACTGGCCCAGGCTCCAATGGACCCATCTCTCTCTATGATTTCAGGCACATGTGCCAGAGTCTTGTGCAGATAGTTGGTTATCTTTCCGTTATACCTGTATTTGAAGGAAGAGGACAGGACCTCAGCGAAGCGCTGTGAGTTAAAACTGTAGCGGCATAGCTGGTCGGGGCACTCTTTGGCCGGGCAGGTGGCTCGCCACACAGGCTTCATCTGCAAGTACAGCCTCATAAGCTCCCTCAGAGTCTCTCTCCTCTCCTCAGAGGGCACCAGCTCACACACCACCTCCACAGTCTCCTGGGTCATTAGCTTACGAGCGTAGTTTCCATTCATCCTCATTATGGGCTTAAGCTTCATCTTCTTCCTCAGCTGTTTATCTAGGGCCGCCCTCCAGCTGCGCCGCTCCTCCCGGCTGGGGTTGACCTTTTTGTATACTTCACCAATCTCGTCCTGGAAGATTTTGTAGAATTCAGTGGCGTTGCCAATGTCACAGTGTAGTGCGTCCAGTGTGGGATGGGTCTCCATAAAGGGCTTGGCAGAGACCCCTTTAACCCTGTCCCGTAGCTCATCCACAGACTCAGAAAATGGGTTGGTCCTCCATATCTCATAACGCTCCAGGTTCTCTTCGTGGCTGCGAGTGATGGAGTGCAGCACCATGTTCTCGGAGGCTTCTGCACGAGTGGAGTCGCACAGAGTGCAGACGTAGGTGGACCCAGAGGCCTCCAGGCCCTCCATGTCACGCACCATCTTCTCATCGTATCCCGTGCCCCTGAAGTGGAAGCGGAAGGAGCGAGGCATACCGCCCATGGAGAGAATGAGCCTGCTTTCTCTCATTGCATTGCGCTCTGCAATTATGGGCCCCAGGACAGCTGTGAGCGTCTCATGGTCTGACTCATCGACAAACATCAGGCACAGGGGTTTGCAGGACAGCTCTGAGTTTGGCTTTGCCTCTGTGAAAATGGTAACGTTCTCCTCATTGTCAGCCAGCACGGAGACAGACATAACAGTGAAAGAGAAGCGCACAGCCTTCTCGGGAACAGCTGGTCCTCCGCCGTGCTTCTCGCTGACATCACCCATGCCATCACAGCACTCCTTGATCATGACACTAAAGCCTGAGGTGCAGGCGCTGTCTTCCATCCCGCTCTCTCTCAGCCCTTCCATGATGTCCTCCTCCAGATCCTTTAACGCCGACACCAGCGCCACATCATAGCGAAAGCGCCGAGTGATGGTGTCAGCTGGCACATCATCCAGCGAGGAGGCCCATCCCGAGAGCCCATTAATAATGCCAACGTTGCAAGATGTAGACACATTCTTGAGAGCTGGCTGCCATTCAAACTGGTGAAAGCCAGGCAGAAGCTCCTTCTCGGCATTTCGGAGGGAGTGCAAGGGCTGAAAGATCTGGCGTCCGCTCATGGCTTTGACAGTCCTGTACAACTTGTGATACTGGCTGCAGCTCAGGAACGTGTTGACCCGAATGGCCAGGCACACAGCGGGATTCAACCCAAAGCCTCTGCCTGCAGAGAGAGGGGGAAAAAAAGGCAATAAAGTTTGCAGAGAGGCAGAGGGATGAAACAGCAACATATAAACATAAAAGGAAAGCAAGGGGAACGGACTGACACTTGAAGGGAATTATTTAATACCAAACAGTGGAAGCCCATTTCTTGTGCTTTGAAAATAACAGCAGTATCTAACATTTCCTCATTTGATGTCACGCGTTTGGGGTAATTTCATCAATGAGACAGAAAGAAGTGCAGATTTAACCACCAAATGTGAATGTATCACTGTCAAAAGCCCACAAGCCAATGATTACAAAATCCAATATTTCCTAAATTCCAAATGTTATAAGGGGGACAGAGGGTGAATCAGTGAAGCCAGCAAAAGTGATGTATTGGCTGTAGATGAAAACAGACACCAGCTGGCTTCTATTCCCCGGAGAGGAGGATGTTGCTGTCTGTGTAATTTGCAGATACAAGGGCTGCTGATGTTGTTTTGATTCTAACAGCCCCCTTCACAAGAGTTGTTATTGTGCATTAAAGTGAGTGTGAGAATGAGAGAGTGACATGCAAGATGAGCAAGAGTGGGAGAGAATCGGGGGGAGGGGCCAGGTGTGCGGCAGCTGTGGTTCAATAGTTAGAGATGGACAAAAATTAAATAGTTTTCAATCAAAATCACAGGACGCTTTCTTCTCTCCTCTCAACTTTCCCACTCATTGTTATTCATGAGATGGCTGTACTCCTCGGGGGTAGGTGCAGATATTAATGAGCAAACACTATCATGATTTTCATTTGTTTCCGTCCCCCTTTTCTGGGCTGTGAAGAGGCCTGTGTTGATTGAACAAAAAGCTTTATAATAGCCTCTTACCTTGCATCATGGCCTCCAGCTCATCTGCCTGCCGATGCTCATTCCTAGATCTCAGAGCGAGCAGAAACAGTGTCAAGCACACAGACTTCAGGTCACCGCCTTCCTCTTTGTCCGCGAACACTTTCACGTGAGTCTTCAGATCTTTCAGGCGATGCTTCTGGGCCCGACGGGTTAAAGAGAGAAGGTGCTGGCGAGGTCGGCCGCCTTTATTGGTGAGCAGGTAGTTGTCGGCCTCTGATGGCTGCTGGTTTGCACCGTCCTTCAGCTCATGACTCAGACGATGAGCCTTGAAGGAGTCCAGCCTCACGTGCTCATCACAGCCACCCTTGGGGCAGAGCACGGGCAGCGAATGCAGCGCAGATAAAAAGGTTTTGGCAGGTGGGGTGAGATCATTGGAGGAACAGGGCAAGTTGCACGAGGGGCAGTGAGGGCCTAGGACATGAGTTAATTTTATAATGCACGTCCGGCAGAAAAGGTGGCCACAGGGGGACTGAACTGGATCAGAGAGCAGGTGGTCACACACTAGGCAGATGAATGAAGTGATGAAGTCCACAGGGAGCTTCTCGGAGATCAGCTTGCTGCTCAGGTGATCTCTCTGGCAGTGTGTGATGTTTCTCACCCACTGCTCTCTCTGAATGTTGGGTTTCCTCCAAGCCCTGAGCACCTGACCGTGGTGGTCTCCGAATGGTCGCAGCACTCTCCTCTCACCCACAGCAATGATGTCACCAGTGTCCCATCTGGTCTTTTTTGCCAGGCTTTGCGCTTTAAGAATCGCCTTCCTCCTCTTCCTTCCAGTCCGCTGGAATGAAGGTTTCCTGGGGGAACACAGGTGGCAGGGGGATGAGTGGGGCGTCCAATCGGGGACTTTGGTTCTGGTGAAGCTGCACACACCCCCGCCTCTTATGGCGACCATCCAGCAGCGGTGGCAGAAGGAAACAGGGTGGACAGATTCAGTGTCCCCTGCCACGTCCACTTTGAAGACTTTGAGGATGACCTCTGACCAGCTTGTGAACTTGCAGCCCATTTTACGCAGAGCAAGCTTGCTTGTGTCGTCCAGATTTCCGTGAACATCATGCACTGGTCCTTTGACTTTCCTCAAGACCAGTCCACAGATTCGGCACAAGCACCTTTATATATAAAAATAACAATGTTGTCAAACTCATGTCACAGTAAGAGCACAACACATACAGTAGCATCATTCATGCAGTGAAATGATATTTATCACCTGAGGTTATTCATGTGGGTTTCCATTTCCTGGAGTTTCATATCTATTCTTTTGCCTGGGCCCTCCACATTTTCTTTGCTTTTGCCTCCCAGGCACAATTTCATAACACTTTCAGGGCCCTCAGTTTGATCTGACTCTATATTTGGAGATGCTGGAGGTAAGATTCCCGATGAGGAGACATTCACAGGCTGAGCCTCTCTAGGCAGAGGGGCCTTCTCCATGGACTTCACCCTGAACAGTTTGAATTTCCACCGAGAGAACTCGGAGTGGGGATAGTGGAGTTCAGGCGGCATGGTGGATCTAGGGCCATCTGTCGCCAGGTTTTCTGACTCCATGATACAACTGAGAGGTGATACCCTGAAGAGAAGAGAAGAGAAGAGAAGAGAAGAGAAGAGAAGAGCTTCATCATTTGATGCACTACAAACACAAAAAATCAGTTTTCACTCTTGATAATATAATGCATACAAGAGAAAAAAGATTTAAAGGTCCAAATCTTCATGGGGGTTTTGAACCTAATGCTTTCTCGGGGTTGAGCCCATGACACAATCCTAGGGCTTTACTTGATTCCTGCTGAATTTATATCCTGGAATTCCACCGAACAGAGGAGAGTGAGCCCTGACCCTGCCTGCTGTATTATATCGTAAGTGGCATTTAGATCTTGTGTAAAATGCATGAGACAAGCAGTGTGGGATCAATACAACACCAAAATTTTCATTTCTCTTATCTTCAAACCCATCACTCACAGAGCAGGTAGTGACTTTTTTTCTTTCTTTGACACTGCAAGTTTGCTAAACGGGCAACCTTATCCCTGCAAGCTTGTCAGTCACTTATATTAGTCATTTTCTTGGCTGTGGGGAGAATTAGAATCCTGGGAGAATCCAGCTGACATTTTCAATGTAAGGTTAAAAAAAAAAAAGGAGACAGAGAGAACTTATTTCACAACACGGAGATATTGACCAAACAGAAGAGGGGGAAACAAGAAAACATTATGTTGAATAAGCAACATGAGCGTTATTCAAAACAGAGCAGTGTTTTATTTAGAAATCTCATTTCTATAGACACGTCCACCTATGATAGGGCACAAGTAAAATCAATGATGCTGCTGCACTCTCCTCTCATGCTATCGGGAATCAGTTACCACTTCTGACATAAAAGAGTCAAACAGACTTAAAAGCTTTTAGGTCAATTTTTGAGTCTTACCATTGCCCACCCACAGCACAGAACCCTCCATCTATCCATCTCGCACTTATGTTTTCTCTCTTGAAACCTTGGATGTGTCAGTCTCTCTCCATGTCTTGCCTTTCTGTGTACATCACAGGATCTGAGACAAACAGCTGAGCCTGTGTGCATGTGTGTCAGCTGGGCTCTTACCTTGTTTTTCCGTCTCAGCTGGGGACAGCTCCCTCGGGCCCTCTCTCTGCATGGGAGGACAAGGGAGGCCCCCACAGCCAGGCCCCTTACACACCACACTAAGGTATAGTGTAGCTGTTTGAGTCTGTCTTCTGTTACCAGGATTTGTGACTCCATACAATGGGATAGCTCCTGGGTGTCTCATTCTGTCTTGTATTTATACCCTCCCTTTGATGGGATCCCAACAGTCAACCCCTGCCACCTGATGGAGACAGCTGCCAAAAAAAAAAGAAAAGAAAAAAAAAACAGGGTCAACCCCACCAAAAACAGTTGGAACATGTGCAAGCTCAAAATCCAACAGCATATACCTCCAAAACAAACAATTTCTCACCACAGTGTGTTAATGCTCAGCTAGAAGCATTTAGATGGTATCTTTGCCCCCCCCCCCATAGATTCACTTTATCCAAGTGGCCTTACAGAGAGAAATATTCTTTTTTTATGATGAGAAATTATTGTCAATAACATGGTTTTAGTGCAGTAATCACATCATGAAGAGCAGGGACATGCACAGACACTTTGAGGTGTTGTTGTTCTAACTTGAAAAAGGGCAGAATTGCAAGGAAAAAAACGTGAATTCATAAGACAAAAGTCACAAATCCATGAGAAAAGTTGCAAATTTCTGAGAAAAAGTCACATATGTACAATAATAATTATTGAAAATGTATAAGAAAACATTTAAAAGATGTGTTAAATTTGTGAGAAAAAACTTGTACATTTTCGAGCAAACGTAACAAAATCACAAAAGTAACTTTTTTTTTGTCTTTTGGCTGCTCCCACAGCGCATCACCACCTTTTATTGCAATGATCTGCACGTTGATAGCGCAAGGATTTTTACGCCGGATGCCCTTCCTGATGCAACCCTGCCCATTTATCTGGGCTTGGGACCGTCACAAGGAGTACCCTGGCTTATGCACCCCCTGTGGCTGGGTAGCCAACTTTTCTTCCCCCATTCTACTTTTGCTGAGCACCAAGCTAGAAGGCAGAAAGTACCAATTTTTTTCAAAGAAATATATCAACCAAAAGACAGATGAGTGAGAAGATACTGACAAAGTTGGAAGGAAAAGGTGAATTTGTGACTCGAAACTCACAAATTCAAGAAAAAAAAAAATGTGTGAATTCATGAGTGAAAAAAAAAGCCTTAGATTTTCACCAAGTCTCAATTTTTTGTGGAAAAAGTTTGTACAAGAAAAAGAAGAAAAATGATCTCAAACATGACCAAAAAAGTAGCCATTATATAAGAATGTTCCAGAATCATACTTAAAAATTCCAAATTTACAAGGAAGAAACTTTAATTTATCAAAACATACACGTTTCAGAGAAAAAAGTTGCAAATTTATGATTAAAAAGTTCCAGACTTAGCATAATGTGGTGCAAATGTAAGAATAAAATTGCGTATAAAATTACATGTTTAAGTCACAATTTTTAAAAAAATTTTAAATAATTTTTGTATATTTTTTCCTTCCACAGAGGCTGCTAAGCAAATGGGCTGTTGCCCGGACAACAATAGCCTGAACCTGTGCACGTCCCTGATGAAATAAACAAGTTTCAGACTAATGTAAATAAGATACAAGGTACACATTTATGAGGGCGGCTCATTTAAGATTTCTCCTGTTTTACTTCTGGAGGCTGAAATTGCACATGTAATAATACGTCTCTGTATAGGTCACATGCTAATTTGTAGTTAAGAGGTTCTCTTTTAGATGTGCTAAGGTGGAGTAAGGTGTGACGATGGAGCCAGTTGAATCCAGAGCGGTCATCAGGTTCCTGTACTTGACAGGCCACACACCTCAGGAGACATTTGATAAGATGAAAAAAAAGACTGGAGGATGCCCTATTGTGTGATATAGTCAAGCACTGGCATCGACAGTTCATCAGTGGAAAACGATACCCATTCCCATGCAACTACAGTGAACCATTGATGTAGACATCATCCAGCAAGTGGAAGCCACCATTCTGCACCATTCGCCAGCTAGCCTAAGATGTCAAGATCAGTGTTGGGTCTGTGGAAAAACTAATCCATGGCCATTTGCACACATGGAAGTTGTCTGTATGATGGATTTCCTGGTTGCTCACACCTTTCCAGAAGCATGTGCTCCCAGGCTGTTTTAATCATGCGGGCCTAAAACATGGGTCCATCACTATGATCCAGAGACTAAAGCCCATTTGAAGTCATGAAGCATTATGACTCACCACCTCTGAGTAAGGCATGTGTCCAACCCTCGGTGGGCAAAGTCATGCACACGGTCTTTTGGGAGCAGCATGGAGTATTGATGATGGAGTCCCTGGCAAAAAGTACTACCATTACGGGGACTTACACTTTGCGGAAGACCATCCAAACCAAGAAGTGTGGCATGCGGACCAAAGGTGTACGCCTCCTGCAAGACAACGTCCTGGTTCACAACTCACGTGTTGCCCAGACAGAGGCACAGTTCTGCAGCTATGACATCCTTCCTCACCCCCTTACTCTCCCGACCTCACACCATCTGACTTCCACCTCTTTCCACCTATGAAGTCATTTTTGAAGGGCAGGCACTTCCAAGATGATGAAACAATGATTTCCGAGGTCATATCTTGGTTTTATGATGCAAGCTGCAGACTTCTACACTTGAGGTCTCCACAGCTGCGTAAAGCGATGGGAGAAGTATGTGACCCTTGGTGGTACCTATATAGAGAAAGATTAATAACTGTGCCAAGTTTGGTTCTTCTCAGTCCATGAGTCAGGGGAACTCTTTAATGAATAGTGCTCAAAGGTGAGCATATTACTTCAGTTTCTCTATTTGGCATTAATGAGTTTGTATGATTTGTACTAATATTTCTGTAAAAAGTAGGCTTCCATAAAGCATATATTTTAATGCTGTTCTTAATTTATGTAAACCTTTCTTCATTTGTTTTTTTTTTAAATATCAATAGCAGGCAATTTATTCTTTATTAAGAGAGCCAAAATCCATCCATCCAATTTCTGATCTGCTTAACCAATTGAGAGTCACAGTTGGACCATCACCACTGCCACGGTGCAAGAGGCAGGAAACACCAAAGATAGATTGCCAGGCCATCACAGGGCCAGCACAGAGAGGAAGATATCCATTCACACTCACGTGCACACCTAGCAGGGCCAGTTTGGAATCTCTAATTAATCTCTTCGGATTGTGGAAGCAAACCAGAGACTAGAAAACACCATGCAGGTACAGGGAGAACGTGCCAAAGTATGCAAAACAAGCCACAGCCACCCAGCAGGCTCCTAACCACTTTTTCTTTTCCTGCTGTGAGGTCACATTGCCAGCCACTGCACCATTATACCACAGGGTGTCAAAGAATGGATTTGTTGAAGAGGCAAAATAAAACTGAACATTAAATAGATAATACTTAATTCATATTCTAAAACTCTGCAAAACCAGCACAAAAGCTAATTGAATTGCTGTATATCAAGTGGTTATATTTAAATGAACATTTTCCTGTGGTGTCTTAGATTATAAAAAGGAATAACAATACCAAGAGACACATGGGGATGGAGCTAAACTGAATACTGATGTAATATTTCAACATTCAAAAAAAAAAAATAAGATAAAAATAAAGAATAAAAAGAATTTAAAACTTTTTTCATCATTGTCATTCTATATTAACATTTTTCCTTTGCCATCTTTCAGTGTTTGGTGCATCAGTGATTCAAGTGGTGGCTGCTGCTGAACAAAATGACAAAACAGTGAACAAGAGACTCATGTTTGATTCAATATCATTAGTGGTGCGTGCGTGCGTGCGTGTGTGTGTGTTTGTGTGTGTGTGTGTGTGTGTGTGTGTGTGTGTGTGTGTGTGTGTGCGAACAAGGTTTCAAAGCAGCATAAGAAGTTGTGCATCACCCTACCTGAAAATAGAGAGGAATTATGTTTTCTCTTACTGGTGTCTGTGCTTGTGATGTATTATTTTTTCCATTCCTGTTTTCCATTCTGCAGTTCATCTCTCTGTGCAGCAGTAACACCGAAACAGTGCGTCTCATTCGTCACTTCAAATGCTGTCTCTCCATCGCCATTCTGAATGGGTTTTAATTAGACAGAATCATTTGATGTAATTTCTCAGCAGGTATGGGGAGTATTTGCCCAAGATCATTCTTGTTTATAATTATCCAGGGGATTAATCTGGTGTATTCGCCACAGGAGCCTGTTGCTGTTGCACTGGATTTGCCAGCCAAGTCATTAGATACACAGTCAGTGGGCACCAAACAACAGTTGGGTCTCTCCCGCTCTTGTCAGCTTAACAGGGGAGCAGGATGGTTACTGGCAGGCTTTGCAGCTTTTGGTGCATATGGCCAAGTGCGACCTTACACACTGGTAGCAGTTTTTGTTTGCATGTTTGTCTCAGTCGCACCTATTTGAGGGGAAAATGACCAAGACCGAGCACTCATCCAAATATGCTGGTTTCTGGGGGTATTCAAATCCATCAGACATAGCTGAGAGATCTGAGGTACACAACGCTTGATTCATTACATATCTCAGAACAAGCAAATGATGGATTGTAGCAAGATGTTCCAGGCCTATTTATAGTTGATATTTAGATTTATGATAGCCAAGTAGCCACATGATTCCAAGGTAAACGGCACACCTAGCTCAGTGGCAGACAGGGGCAGAGCTGCAGATGTCGGCCTGACAAACAAGCAGTGACCCCCTGAGACCCTCATCTCTCCACGCCTGCTAATTGACTTGTTATTGATCAACTCAAAGACAGTCTGATTTATGGGAAAGACGACTTGTGGAGACAGCCACCTGGCATGGAGTGGAGTGTTATGAATGTGAGGAGCAAACCCTGGGGGACTCAAGGCTCCAGTTTAGGAGGACATACAGGAGTTTGCAATGCACCACTGAACTGACACATTGCACTAGGGGGTGGTGGGGGGGGGGTTCAAAAGTGATAAAGCCAAACAACATCAGTGAGCAATGTGTATGCGTGTGTATACGGGCATGTAGCAGGTGTGTGTGCAGTGGGAGCGATGAGCAGGAATATGTCTGGGTCTGTGCATTTGTGAAAGGAGCAGGAGGGGAGTTTGTGAGTTTTCTGCTGATGTGTGGGGCTCAAGACACAGAACAAGACCGAATAAATATACAGCAGTCCCTTCTAATCCATCTCGAGAAACGTCAGAACTGCCATTTGCAGATCAGTGTGTGTGTGTGTCCGTGTGAAACAGTGGGAACAGGGAGCGAGTGATATTGGCAAGCAAACAAGAGTCAAGGTGTAATAGGTGAAAGACAGAGAAGAGGGATATAGTAGTGGAGTTGCACAGGATAACAGGCTTAGCTCAGAATGGAGAACACAAAAGGGCTTAAGGCTGATTGCATGCTGTGACAAGAAAAGGGGGGAAGAGATCAAGCCTTCCAGGCAGAACTATGTAAGCCAAAGGTCCAAAAGAAAGGGGTCTGTGACAGCTCAAGTCAGGTAGCAGTTTGAAGAAAAGTGTCAATAGGCAAGATGTACAATGAATGAATTCCACAGGAGCGTCAGTATCTTCTACACAGGGAACAAAATGTCACAGTTGTGTCCGCATTTGAATAGACCAACCAAAATGACTGCATGATATTTCGAAATGTCAAGAAGAATGCGGGCATCATTGTGACTGTGTCCAGAGTAAAGGAAGAGTAATTCACTCTTGTATTTCCACTGTGTGTTGTGCAGCATTTTAAGTGTTTAGCATGCAAATTTTTCAAGCACATTCAGACAATTTCTTCGGCTTCTCGTGGTTGATTCTCAGTGAGTCGCGTCCCCACTGTCCACCTCTTCCATCCCTCATCCCGAGACATGATTGGGTAGATTAATACTCAAAGAGGTAGACTTCAGTGCGGGGCTATTCGTCAAAGCCACCTGCCAGAACAAACCTCTTACCCCACCACTCACACACCCCCATTCATCTCCCACGTCTCTCCCACTCAATGTCTTGTTTTTTCTCATCTCACCCCTCTCTTTTCTAAGGTTTTGTTAATAATCTGATACGTGATTATTCCAATGAAGTGATAAATTACCGGCTTCCCTTCCCACTATAAAGAAAGCTATTGTGCCTATGTTTTGTGACTGTGAGTTGAGTGATTATGCTATCAAAACGGCTCCATCTGACCCTGTGTGACTCGCGGGCATTTCTCATTGGCTCACCCTGACTGCCGGAGCTTTGACAGAGAGGAGAAATACACCACAACACCACAAATATTACCCCCCCACACACACACACACACACCTCCACCCCCAACCAGCAAGCTGCTATCAGCCTGACACCACAATATCTTCTTCATCCAGCTCTCAAAATATTCATTTTATTGGATACTCTGCTTTCGGGTCCATATTAGTTCATTCCAAGGCTTGCTTTACCCCAAGGCAGAGTAGATCTATTTTGGTTTTGGACCCATTCCATTCATCTCTTCTGTTATGGTAAGTTAAACAATGTGAAGGACAACTTAAGCTACAGCAACTGTGAGCCTCATTTAAAAATGCTTTTTTCGAAAAGGATAAAAATTATCCTATCACCATATCAAGATAGCCTAGACAGAGGTCAATAGCATGCAGATATTGAAGTGGGAATATAGTGTAGCTCTCTGAAAAGTGAGGCCCGATCAGACAGTCCAGATGGGTGTTGATCCACTTTCAGCAAACTGAAAGAATTAAACCCAAGCCAGATTCAGGAGCACTAGAGAAGAGGAGGAAAATCGAGACCAATGCCTTTAATCAAAATAACAATGCTCTTTAATTCTGTGTTAATTAAATGTAGATTTCACTGATTGAAGAGCAGTCTTCCGGATGCCAGGGGACCTCCAGTCACGTAAACATCTACTCACCGAATTTGTCTCATGTTTAACCATGCATTAGTTCTCTTTTCTCTAACTGTCTGGTGCCGGTTTGCACAGAAGGTCTGTCAGCTGAGGGATAGCATCTCGCAAACAACTCCTCGAGATTTCAAACGTTCAGCATCCTCGAAGGGGGGATTTCTTGGCAAATTGTTAAACACCTTCATAAGCAAACTACATCCCTGCACACACAGACTTTTTAAATGAAGCGAGAGCAATAGTGAATCCTTCACACTGAATTTCACACTATTTCTCCACACTGCTCCTCTCTTTACTGGTCATTCGCTCTGTTTCTCTCCCCAACTCCCTCCCTCGTTTCCCCTACATCAATGTAATGAGCAAATCATGGCCACTAGGGAGAGATGTAGAGAGAAAAATTGGTCCCATTATGTGTCAAGCTGTGTGAAAAGAGCAGCCCTGTTGTCTGTCAACTCTAACCCCCAACTGTCCCTGGTCTTAACTTCCCACCAAACACAAAGAGTGCTTTTCCCACACGTAGATCTGCTTATTTCCCTGTCTTTTAACTAAAAAGTCCATTACAGGAAATGCCAGGACAGCCGTGCCCTTTTCTGCACTAGCTCTGCCAGAGCTCAGACAAGGGAACAATGGACATAGTAACATGCGCTGATTCAGGGCTGATTTAGAGTGACTGGTCTTAAATCTGACTTATAGAGTACAGTAATTACAGGAGGTGAAGGGAGGGGTGCTTAAGGATGCCGCTAGTAGGTGGGGGCCTGTGCTGGGAGCCCGTTGTCATTTGGCAGCCAGTCCAGTTGGAGAGAGAAATTACTGTTGGAGCCAGAGTTAGTGTGGTGGAACATTTATCAAACAGTCATCAGAATGATTCACATGATGCAGCAGGGAGGCAATATTTTACCAGTCAAGTCTCTTAAGGCAATCTGCCGGTGGCACGGATGCTGACAGCAATTGGCTTTATGGACACGGGAACTGACATATACAATAATTGTTTGGAAACAATAGTTGGGAGAGTCCTATCTCTTTTTCATAGTCATGTGTAGTCTGCGGATTGGATGACACTGAGAAAGAAAATTGAGCAGTTGAGCCCAACTCAGGGGCATATGGTGTTTCACTGTAGCAGAACAAAGACATGCCTTCGGAAGGGACTCACAAACATGTGGTCCCTGTAGTTAGAGGCAAGAGTAACAAGCGCTGAATACATAAAGATCACAAATAAATAGACCATCCACCTGCTCGGGGACTGCTTTGGGACTTGGTAAATCTGAAGGTATTGATACAGTTTTGCATTTGCTGGCCCGTCTGTACAAGCAAGTGTAACAATCTCTGCATAGGCAAATAAATTACTAACTGAATGGGGAATAAGGGAAAGAGAGACCTGTGCCTTTTTCATGATAACAATGACAAAAAATGCTTCTTCTTCTTCTTTTTCTTTTAGATTTGATTGGCGGTTGGCAACCAGCCCACAGATGCACCACCGCCACTGACTTGATTATCATCACTCTATATCTTTGTATAAGGAGTTCTGAACAACTCCTTATGTGTGAAAAAACCATCCATTCTTCTACTTATTCTCCCTCACTCTTCTTTTACCATTTCTCCCCTTAGGCTGCTGCATAAAGCACATCATTCTAATATACACAGGTTTTCATCCGTTTCCTCCCTGTGAAAGGCCTGCAGGAGAGAGAGGGAAAGCGATGAAGACTGTTTACTTTGTCAGATCATCTAACGTGTCTGGAATTGATTTAAACTGAAGACGGAGGTCTTCTGAGCAGCAGTTGGCATCAGCGAGTGCTGTGTGATGAGTAAATGAGTAAAAGATGTAAGTCTTAGACGTTATTCCCTCATTTACTTTTCCCTTTTGTGTTAACAAGAAAGAAGAAATTTCCCTAAGACAACATAAGTGGACACCCATGTATAGGTGGAGTGTGGCATGGTAGCAATACATATACGGTGGTATGCATAAATTTGAAGGCAAGCTTTGAGGATTGCTTCATGAATTAGCTCTGCCTCTTTTGGGAGGCTGTCCTCCAGTAGAAAAGGACAATATAAGTTGTTTCTAAGAGCAGGTATTATGAACTACAGTTTTTTTTTTTTTGGGGGGGGGGGAGGGAAAGCAACCTCTAGTGGTTGTGAAAGAAACTATCTGAAGTGACATGGCAGAAGGTTAGCAATTTGATACACTCCCCTCTAAAAGTATTGGAACAGTCACATATACCATTATATAATCAATATGGTGTCAAAGTGCACACTCTTAGTTTTAATTTGAGAGTATTCACATCCAAATTTGAGTTACAGTTTAGGAATTGCAACTATGTTATACAAAGTCTCCTTATTTCAGGGGTTCAAAAGTAATGAAACAACTGAGTCAAAAGCTATTTCATGGGTTGCATGGGCTATTCCCTTGTTAATCCATCATCAATCAAGCAGGTGAAAGGTCTGGAGCTGATTCCAGGTGTGGCATTTGCATTTGGAAGCTGTTGCTGTGACCCACAACATGTGATCAAAGGAGCTCTCACAGGAAGTGAAACAGACCATCCTTCGGCTGAAAAAGACTAAAGAGCCAGATGATAGGAATCATTCATTCATCCATCTTCTACCGCTTAATCCTTTTCAGGTTGCAGGGGGGCTGGAGCCTATCCCAGCATCTTTTAGGTGAGAGGCAGGGTACACCCTGGACAGATCGCCAGTCCAACACAGTGAGACAGACAACCTTTCACTCTCACATTCATACCTAAGGACAATTTAGAATCCCCAGTTGATGCCAATTAACCTAACATGCATGTCTTTGACAGAGGGAGAACATGCAAACTCCACACAGAAGGGTCACTGACCGTCAGGGGTGGGATCGAACCCATGACCTGCTTCATGTGCTGCCACAGCGCTAACCACTGCTCCACCAAGCTGCCATGACAGTAATCAATTAACCTCATTAGAGGCATGTCTTAAGGAAATCAGAGCATGGATGACTTGTAATTCCTTGCTATTAAATTCAGATAAGACTGAAGTCATTCTAGTTGGCCAAAAAAAAAAAAAAAAAAAAAACAACTTAGAAATACTTTCCCAAATCAGACTCTTAGTTTGGATGGAGTTAGTCTCTCTTAACAGTTCTGTGAGGAACCTTGGAGTTATTTTTGATCAAGATCTGTTCTTTAATTCACATACAGTATTAAACTTGTTTCTAAGACTGTTTTTGTCATTTGCATAATATTGCCAAGATTAGGATCATCTTGTCTCAGAGTGATGCTGAGAAACTAATCCATGCTTTTGTTAGCTCTAGATTAGATAATTTTTTTTTTTTTTTTTGTTACTTATTTGTACCCGTAGGTAGATTTGGTTTGCAGTCTGGTGACAAGCCACCGGCTGCCGGTCGCTGCGTGCGTGAGCGCCCTAAACCTACATGTTTTTGGTATGCGGGAGGAAACCGGAGAAATCCCGGAGTAAACCCACGCAACACGGGGAGAACATGCAAACTCCACACAGCTCACTGTTGGTCGGAGGCTGGGATCGAACCCACGATCTCATGATCCCCGCGATCCCCCGGCCGAGGGTAAAACTGTGCTGCCACAGTGCTAAACCACTGCGCCACCGTACAGCCCGTTTTGCCCGTATTGTAACTCTTTATTATCAGACTGTCATAAAACATCTCTAAAAAGTCTTCGGTTGATCCAAAATGCTGCAGCTAGAGTTTTAACAGGTACTAGAAAGGGAGATCACATCTCTCTGGTTCTGGCTTCCTTTCACTGGCTTCCAATAAAATTTAAAATTAAGTTTAAAAATCCTTCTCCTCACTTGCAGTGCTCTAAATAATTAGGCCCCTTGTTTTGATCATGTACCTTATCATCCCAACAGAACACTACGCTCCCAAAATGCAGGATTACTTGTCATACCTAGAATCTCTAAAAGTACAATGAGAGGCAGAGCATTCAGTTATCAGGCTCCTCTCCTTTGGAACTAGCTGCCCGTCTGGAATCGGGAGACAGACTTGATCTCTGTTTTTAAGAATAGGGTAAAAAACTTCCTTTTTGATATAGCCTACAATTGGGGAGGGATCATGTGTCTCTGAACCCTCCCTTAGTTATGCTGTTAATAGGTTTAAACAGCCGGGGGACCTCCAACGATGCAATGGGCTTCACTCCTCTCTTCACTCGCAATGAAATATTTGTGCTGGTCATTAACATCTGTTTGTTCTCTCCCTTAGATTGAGTCCCCATCATGCTGTTTGCTCTCTACATGTCTGTTCTTTTCTTCTTCTTCTTCTCTATCCCCTCACCCCCTAGCCAGTCACAGCAAATGACTGCCCCTCCCTGAGCCTGGTTCTGCTGGAGGTTTCTCCCTGCTTAAAAAGAGTTTTTCCTCTCCACCGTCACCAAGTGATTGTTCACATGGGATCACCTGATTGCTGGGGTCTTTCTACAGTTTGTGTGTGTGTGGGGGGGGGGGGGGTTCCCCTACAGTGTGACAGTGCTACGAGATGACTGTTGTTCAGTTCAGTTCAGTTTATTTATATGGTGCCTTTCAAGCACATGTGCAACCCAGGGTGCTTTAGTCAAACAGAAACACATAACGCATAAAAAGGTAAGAAGTTAAAATATTCAAAAATATGAAGGCAAGAAATGAATTGATTAAAACAACTATAAGACAATAAAAATCACAATAAAACAGAGTGAGAGTCAAAATTCAATGAATTGGAAATCAGTGAAAATAACAACAAGAACATTACTAATAATAACAACAATAAAGCTAATTGTAAGCTCTATCAACAAGAAAAGTTTTAAGCTTGATCTTAAAAGAAGGGAGGGTATTAGCATCCCATACCCAGGCAGGGAGCTGGGTCCAGAAGAAAGGGGCCTGATAGCTGAAGGCTTTGCCACCAAAGTTACTTTTAAAAAATCTGGGAACCACAAGAGAGGTCTTGAGAGCGAAGAGGTCTTGAAGGGTAATATGGAACAATAGGGTCTTTAAGGTAGGAAGGGGTTTGACGCCTCTGAGGGCTTTATAAATAATGAGAGGGATTGTAAATTCTATTCTAGATTTAACAGGGAGCCAATGTAGAGAAGATAAGATGGGAGAAATGTGATCTCTCTTGGTAGCACCTGTCAGTATCCTGGTAGCCGCATTTTGAATCAATTGAAGAATTTTGAGGGAATTGTTTGGACTCCCAGTCAACAAGGCGTTGCAGTAGTCTAGCCTAGATGTAACAAATGTATGGACCAATTTTTCAGCGTCAGTTTGAGACAGGATGTTTCTGATTTTTGCAATATTGCACAGATGAAAGAAAACAGCTCTAGACATCTGTTTAATGCGTGAACTAAAAGACAAATCCTGGTCAAAAATTACTCCAAGGTTCCTTGAAAAAATTAGGACACCCTGTATAAGCCTGTGTGTGTTTTTTAACATATTTGGACATATGGATATTGAATATCAATGTTAAAAATACTGGGAGATTCATATAATACAACTAAACAATTAAAAATGAATTAAAGACTTTTTTCAAATTTTCTGTAAAATGTAATTCTATACAAATAGTGAGGAATAAATTAGGACCCCCTCCCCATCTTTTTTAGGACACCCCCACATTCATTCCCACTTAAAATGGCTAAAATAAATGTTAAAAAATGCAAGTAAAAACAAAAACAAGGTTAGACATAGATATTTTTTTAATTTGATTTTGTATACTTTATTGATCCCTCTATGTGAACATTTTTAATAAAGAACTGAATATTTAAAGGGGTGTCCTAATTTTTTCACATGACTATAACTATATAGTTAGACAGGGCATCTCTGACATTTTTAGGGCCAAAAAATTACCTCAGTTTTGCTTGAATTTAACATAAGGAAGTTACGAGTCATTGAGGCCTTTATGTCTTCAAGACATGCCTGTAATTTCACTAACTGATGAGTGTTTTTAGTGTCCATGGCTAAATAGATCTGCATGTCATCGGCCTAGCAGTGAAAATTCATAATGTGTTTTCTGATAATAGTGCCCAGCAGAAGCATATACAGTGGTGTGAAAAAGTGTTTTCCCCCTTCCTGATTTCTTATTTTTTGTATGTTTGTCACACTTAAATGTATCAGATCATCAAACAAATTTAAATATTAGACAAATATAACACAAGTAAACATAAAATACAGTTTTTAAATGAAGGTGTTTATTATTAAGGGTAAAAAAAAAATCCAAACCTACATGGCCCTGTGTGAAAAAGTGATTGCCCCACTTTTAAAACATAAATTAACCGTGGTTTATCACATCTTTGGAAAGCTAGCCACACCCAGGCCTGATTACTGCTACACCTGTTCTCAATCAAGAAACCACTTAAAAAGGACCTGCCTGACAAAGGGAAATAGACCAAAAGATCCTCAAAAGCGAGACATCATGCTGCAATCCAAAGAAATTCTGGAACAAATGAGAAAGTAACTGAGATCTGTCACTCTGGAAAAGGTTATAAAGTCATTTCTAAAGCTTTGGGACTCCAGCGAACCACAGTGAAAGCCATTACCCAAAAATGGCGAAAACATGGAACAGTGGTAAACCTTCCCAAGAGTGACCAGCTGACCAAAATTACCCCAAGAGTGCAGCGAAGACTCATCCAACCGGTCACGAAAGACCCCACAAAAACATCCAAAGAACTGCAGGTTTCACTTGCCCCAGTTAAGATCAGTGTTCATGACTCCACTATAAGAAAGAGACTGGGCAAAAATGGCCTGCATGGCAGAGTTCCACGACAAAAACCACTGCTCAGCAAAAAGAACATAAAGGCTCGTCTCAGTTTTGCCAGAAAACATCTTGATGACCCCCCAAGACTCTTGAGAAAATACTCTGTGGACCGACGAGACAAAAGAAAAGTTGAACTTTTTGGAAGTTGTGTGTCCCATTACATCCGGCATAAAAGTAACAAAGCATTTCAGAAAAGAAACATCATACCAACAGTAAAATATGGTGGTGGTAGTGTGATGGTCTGGGGCTGTTTTGCTGCTTCAGGACCTGGAAGACTTGCTGTGGTAAATGGAACCATGAATTCTGCTGCCTACCACAAAATCTTGAAGGAGAATGTCCGGGCATCTGTTTGTGACCTCAAGCTGAAGCACACTTTGGTTCTGCAGCAAGACAATGATCCAGAACACACCAGCAAGTTCACCTCTGAATGGCTTAAGAGAAACAAAATGAAGACATTGGAGTGGCCTAGCCAAAGTCCTGACCTGAATCTGATTGAGATTTTGTTAGTTAGTTAGTTAATTCCCTTCACACCATGTTGGTGTATGGGGCGGCGCCTATCACCGTTTCTGTAGTATGACCTTAAAAAGGCAGTTCATGCTGAAAAACCCTCCAATGTGGCTGAATTACAACAATTCTGCAAAGATGAGTGGGCCAAAATTCCTCTTCCTCTATCTTTGTCTAATATTTAAATTTGTTTGATGATCTGAAACATTTAAGTGTGACAAACATACAAAAAATAAGAAATCGGGAAGGGGGCAAACACTTTTTCACACCACTGTATAAGGTAAACAAAACTGGTCCAAGACCAGAACCCTGAGGAACACCATAACTAATTTGAGAAAGTGCTGAAGACATATCATTTACATGTACAAACTGTAATCTAGCTGATAAATATGATTTAAACCAGACCAAAGAAGTTCCCTCGATCCCAATGATGTGTTCAAGTCTATGTAGTAAAATTGTATGGTCAGTGGTGTCAAATGCAGCACTCAGATTTAACAGGATGAGCACAGAGACAAGTCCATTGTCAGAGGCAATAAGGAGATTATTTGTAACTTTGACTAAAGCTGCTTCTGTACTGTGGTGTATTCTATAGCTAGAATTCTTCACACAATCTGTTGTTCAACAAATGGGCAATTAATTGTTTTAAAAGAACCTTTTCAAGGATTTTGGATATGAAAGGAAGGTTTGAAATAGGCCTATAGTTAGCTAAAACATCGGAATCAAGAGTAGACTTTTTAAGCAATGGTTTAATTACAGCTAACTTAAAGGCATGTGGTACATAACCAGTTAGTAGAGACAGATTAACCAGATCAAGTACAGAGACGTTAATAAGGGGCAGAATATCCTTAAACAGTCTTGTAGGAATGGGATCCAACAAACGTGTAGATGGTTTAGAGCAGGGATGGGCAAACTTTTTGGCTCAGGGGCCACATTGACTTTTAAAATTTGACAGATGGGCCAGGCCAGCACCAGATGCATATCAAAGCATATCATATCATATCAGCATATCAAAGATAAACATAAAAAATGACATTACAGTGTTAATACTTACATTCACTTTTAGTGGGAGCAGTGTTGTTGATCACCCTTTTTTGCCAGTGCGTCGAAGTCCATCGTTAGTTTTGTTGTGGCAATTCTCAAAACAGATCTGAGGTGTTCATCACTCACCTGGGATCTGTGGGGTGCTTTGTTGGTGTTCATCACACTAAAAGTCTGTTCACAGACATATGTAGATCCAAACAACACTAGCATCCTCTGTGCCATCTTCTGGATATTTGGAAATTTTGCTGGGCTTAATGAAGCATAAAACTCATCCAGTTTAAGAGAGTGGAACTTTTCCTTCAAGATGGTGTCACATTGGAGACCGATCAGTTCCAACTGCAACTCCAGTGGCACCGTTTCAGGATCTTGTGTGAAGGGACATGACACCAGCTGTAGTGACTTGTCAATTTTTCCAAAATCAGAGAACCGACAGCAGAATTCTCCATGCAGGACATCCAGTGATTTCCTGTATTTTTTCACATGTCGAGGGGCGTCTTTCAGTGCAGCCAGTGTGGGGAAATGAGTGAATGACTTGTTTGACATTTGCTTTGAGAATAAAGCTAGCTTGGTTTTGAAGGCTCTAATGTTTGTGTACATTTCATGCACAAACTGGTCTTTCTCTTGTAGCTTCACGTTCAGCTCATTCATGTCTGTCAGTATGTCCACAGCAAAAGCTAAATCACAAAGCCAATCGGTATCACTCAGCTCAAGAAAATCATCAGCTTTCTCAAGTTGCTCCAAAAATGAGATAATCTCCTGTTTCAGCTTCCACATTCATTGACATACTTTCCCCAAACTTAACCAGCGGACACTGGAATGGTAAAGCAAGTCCTGGTGATCGTCATCAGTCTCTTCAAGAAACTTAATAAACTGACAATGCTGAAGTTCCCTCGCTCGAATAAAGTTAGCAAGCTTTACAACTGGCTTCACTACGTGGTCAAGATGCAATATGGATTTGCACAGTGCTTCCTGGTGGATTATG
Source organism: Pholidichthys leucotaenia (assembly GCA_020510985.1). NCBI lineage: Eukaryota > Metazoa > Chordata > Actinopteri > Cichliformes > Pholidichthyidae > Pholidichthys > Pholidichthys leucotaenia. The sequence continues at coordinate 126,041,395 of CM035840.1, read as the reverse complement.
CAGTGTATGAAAATTACCTTCTGTTCGGGGTTGTCATCTTTTACCCTCTCCTGGATTCTTTTGAGCAACCCGACGTTTTTTCCTCTCAGATTTGGCGATCCATCTGTGGTAACGTTGGTGAGCTTACTCCAAGGTAGCTTGTGCCTGATGATGACCCCCGACATGCTGTTATACAAGTCCTCTCCCCACGTTTTCCCTTTTAGGGATTCCATGGCCAAAAACTCCTCTGTTATCTCAAAATTGTCATTAATCCCTCTGATGAAAATTAAAAGCTGATTGGTGTCCTTATTGTCATTACTTTCATCCAGTGCCAAGGAATATAATGTAAATAACTCTGCCTTTTTGGTTAGCTTGCTAGCTAAGCCTTCATCAATCAGCTCAACACGGCAAGTCACTGTCCTGTGTGATAAGCTAATTTTTTCAAATTTGTTTTTGTTCTCAGGACACAAGATACCTGCTGTCTCTATCATGCAATCTTTGAGAAACTCCCCTTCGGAGAACGGCTTATTGGTCTTTGTTAATTTGAATGCCAGCAAATAACTTGCCTTCGTCCTTGATTCTTGGATGGCAGTTTGTCGGATAAAGGTGTTTTGCTGAGCCTGCAATTTAGCTACCAACCTCTGAGCGGTAGTCGTCCGTTCTTGCGTTGACTGGTTGTTAGCGTAATTAGCGTGCTTGGTGGAAAAGTGACGACTGACATATTCCTTTAAAACCACGACGGTTTCTTGGCAAATAAGACATACAGCCTTTGACCGGACTTCAATGAAAAAGTATTTAGTTGTCCATTCCTTATTAAACACTCGGCACTCACTTTCGACTTTTCTTTTCTTTGGCACACTCATTGTTGCAAATGGGTTCTGCTGTCAGAGCAGTAGCAGAGTAATAACAAAGAGTAGCCTGGGCTCTGCAAAATCAAGTGTTTTGCTGTGCCTAATGCGCCACCTGGTGGAATTATCAGGCATTACAGGACAAGGTCAAATGAATGCAGTCATAATTATGAGATATGATTTGGGCAATTACGTACCAATCTTTGGCGGGCCGGATTAAAAAGACCAACGGGTCAGATGTGGCCCGCGGGCTGTAGTTTGCTCACCCCTGGTTTAGAGACAGCGATAATGGACATTGACTAAGGCAGATCAATGGGATGAAAACAGTCTAAATAAGAGTCTAACTTTGGCATTTCCACAGTCAGATCATCAGAAAATAGAGTGACACTGGTATTGGGATGAGAAAGACTAAAAAAGGATTAGATCTTGGTAGGACAGATAACATAGCATTGTTTGCCCCACCCTCCTTAACCCCACTGTGGTGCCCTTGAACAAGGCCCTTAACCCCAACTGCTCCAGTGGAGCTGCTCAGGAGCCACAGGTCAGTCCATGGTTGCATTGGGCAGCTTCTTGGTGTGAATGTTTAACTGTGTGAATGTGAACAGGGCACCCTTGAACAAGAGAGGCTGTGTCTCAGTGGAACTACCCTGTATATATAAAGATAAAATAAATTAAAAAATGAGGACAGTGATCCCTTAAATCTTATCACAGCACTGTCAAAAAGAAACCTGCGGTACTGGATATTTTTATGAAATTCTGTAAAGCCATTGATCATAATGTCAAATGTTATTAATGAATAAGCTAAGATAAGATCAGATAAGATAAGATTCGATAAGATAAGCCTTTATTAGTCCCACATTAGATAAATTCCAGGATTACAGCAGCAAAGAGATAGCAGCACTCAGAGCAACAGTAAATAAAATAATAAGAACTGATTAACCAAAGCAGTAAATAAATATTAGTGCTGTTGACGTTATCGCGTTAATCGCCCATTAATGCTTCGCCTCCGTTAACAGCGACAAATTTTGTGATCGCGGTTAACCGCAGTTATGGCAGAAAGCGCGAACAGTACTTTTTTGGCCTGAACTGCACTCCATACGGAGCTACAGAAGTCGCTCTGGGTAGTGACAGACACTGTGTGCGCCATGCAGACATTGTGAAGTCAAACAAGCTGGATGACTATCATGAAAATCCCCAAAATGCTGTCATGTTTAAGTTTACACTGTTATCTGTTGGAGCTCTTACTTGGATAATTGTCACAGCCTCCTCCAAAACTTCGCCTGGATGTCGGTTGCTCTTCTTTGGAAGCTGGCAAGCAGTAAACAGCTATGTGCTACGGGTGTAGCAGCTGCCAGCAGCTGAGGACAGACACTCACCTGTTTCATCTTCATAGTTTTGGGTCCAACTATCGTTAGGTGAGTAGCAGTCTATAATTCTCAAGCTGTGTTCGTAATGTCCACTCACTTCCACACCCTGTGCGAGATAGTTGTTTGTTTATGTTTACAATTTTTCTATTAAAAGGGAAATTGTGTCTGTTGTGACACATGAGGTCCATTGATTTGTGTTCAGCTGGTGGATGTTTGCCATGCAAGTGTAGTTGTGTTGCAGTGATGTTACTAAGCCCAGGCATTCCGTTGTTTTTTGCACATGTGGTAGTACTTTTGAGGATTTTCTGGAGAATATTCTGGATAGTTTTGTTATTTTGGGTATGTTGAGAGCTTTAATAAACCTGCAGGTGAAGAAAACAAGCATATTTGTCCACTCCCACGTTTATAACAGTATCAGAAACTTGGAAAAATACCAATTTAAGGTACACTGTATCTGAATGGAAAAACACGCGATTAATGCGTTATTAATTGTATCATTAAACTCAATGTTCCAAAAGATTAATCGTGATTAGAAATTTTTATCGTCCAACAACACATACACAGTGCAGGAGCATTGCGACTAGATGGTATCAACAGCATTAGACTTAGTTAAATTACCCAGCAGAATATAAATATTCACTTTTGAATCAACAGTATTGTTGCCACCCTCAGAAATAACTGTAATTGTCTTAGTTGTGTACTGGAGGGGACGATCTCTATTTTGCAAAGATGTGACATTTAGTATGTTTAAAACGGCCTCTACGAGCAGCACTGGTTAGATTATAAAATCTGACAGCCATAAATTGGAAGGACCTGCAGAACCTCCCCCTCGAGCACTTAGGATGGCACAGCCTACTGCTAAATGAGCTCCTCAGTGCGTTCAGCGTATCCCGCATGGGGTGGGACTCAGATTCCAGCAGAGATGACAGCTTAGCCACCATCTTCCTCTCTCTTATCTTCTCCACTTGGTCGAGGTGGTGCCCCGGAACAGCGCTAGCTTTTTTGATCAGCCTGTTGAGCCTCTTCCTGTCGGCTCCCATGATGCCACTGCCCCAGCAGATCACTCCAAATGTGATGGCTGATGCCACCACCGAATCGTAGAAGGTCTTCAGGAGTGCTCAGAAGTGCTGCATTGCCCCTTCTTGTTGAGTGTTGTGTGACCAGTTTATTGTTCAGGTGAAAACCCAGGTACTTGTAAGATGTCACCATCTCAATGTTTGTCCCCTGGATATTTATTGGTGCTGTGGGGGGTTGTCCTCGCCTGCAGCAGTCCACCACCAGTTCCTTTGTTTTCCTCGCATTGATCTGGAGGCAGTTCCGCAGGCACCAGTCCACAAAGTCCTGGATACATCCTCTGTACTCAGCATCATCCCCATCAGAGATGAAGCCGATGATCGCAGAGTCATTAGAGAACTTTTGTAGATGGCAGTGTGATATATTGTGTGAAAAGTCAGCATAGTATAGGGAAAACAAGAAGGGAGCCAGAACTGTTCCCTGGGGGAGGGGGGGGTCCCCATACTACAGATGATGGTGTCAGACACACAGTCCTGGATTCTCACAAACTGTGGTCGGTCTGTGAAGTAGTCCAGGATCCACAATGACAGGTGCTGGTCCACCCCTGCACACAGCAGCTTGTCCCTCAGGATCACTTGTTGTGTGGTATTGAAAGCACTGGAGAAATCAAATAACATGATCCTCACAGTGCTCCCAGGATTCTTTAGGTGGAATAGGGAACGATGTAGGAGGAAGATCACTGGATCTTCCACCCCGATGCTATGCTGGAAGGCAAACTGAAGTGGGTCCATCGCTGGTCCCACCAGGGGGCGGAGGCAGGCAAGGAGCAGCCTCTCCAGGGTCTTCATTAGGTGTGATGTGAGGGCCACTGGTCTGTAGCTGTTCAGGTCCTTAGGGTGTGGGGTCTTTGGTACGGGTACCACACAGGATGTTTTCCACAGCTGTGGTACCCTCCTCAGCTTCAGGCTCAAACTGAAGATGTGCTCCACGATCCCCCACAGCTGGTCTGCGCAGGACTTGAAGAGCCTTGAGCTGATGCCATCCAGACCTGCAGCCTTCCTCACCTTGATCTTCTTCAGTTCAGCTCTCACTTGGGTCTTAGAGAGAGTCAGGCTGGGGCAGGGGGGATGTGTGCTGAGAGGGGGGGATGTTGGGTCTGTGAGGGGAAAAACAGCAGGGGATGTACAAGAAGGTGGAGGGAGGGCAGTGGACAGTGGGACTAGATGAAGGTGGTGGCAACAGTGGTTGGCGGGCAGGCGGAGAAGAGAGCAATTGGTCAAACCCGTTAAAGAACAGGTTCAGGTTGTTCACCCACTCCCTACCCCTCACGGTCTGGGAGGAGGTATTCTGGTGCCCAGAGATGGTTTTGAGGCTTTTCCAGACACTGCTGACGTCACTCTGCTGCAGCTTGTCCTCCATCTTCTTCCTGTAGCTGTCCTTCCCCTCTCGGATCTTCCTCCTTAACTCCCTTTCTATGGACTTCAGCTCCTCCTTGTTTCCCGACCTGAAGATCCTTTTCTTCTCCTTCAGCAGTGTCTTTATCTCAGGGTTGATCCAGGGTTTGTTATTTGAGAAACACCGTATGGTCTTGGTGGGTACGGTGTTCTCCACACAGAAGCTGATGTAGTCTGTGATGGTGTGTGTGAGGCAATCTGACAGAAACCTATGAATTCTAATGATCAGACAAAAGAGGGTTATGAGGCATTATTACCATTTTTTCTATCTCAGTGCCATAATTCAAGACAAGGTCAAGTATATGATTATGGCTGTGAATGGGTTTTGTTACCATCTGACAGATAACGTATGGATTCTAATAAGGGATTAAATGCAGTACTGAGATTGTCACTATAAACATCGACATAGATTTTAAAGTCACCAACTGTAATAATTTTGTCAGTATTGAGCACTAACTCGGACAGAAATTCAGAAATTTCAGACAAAAAAACTAAGGGCCAGGTGGACGATATAATATGACAAACAGAAAAGGTTTATGGGTTTTTGCAAGAGGATAAGAGAGGCAGAGTGTGAGGCTTTCAAAGGATGTGTAATTATTTTTACCTTTAGTATTAACTGAAATATTTGAATTTATGATGGCAGCCATGCCCCCTTCACAGCCAGTGCTACGAGCAATTTGAAAGCTGATGTAATGAGGTGTGGATTCATTTACTGCAACAAAATCATCCTGATGGAGCCAAGTTTCAATTAAAGAAAATAAATCAATTTTGTGATCAGTAATAATGTTGACGTGACATGGTGATATATAAATAAATAAATAAATAAATAAATAAATAAATAAAATTGAAGTTGAAAAAAAAAAGAAGAAATCCATCAGAGAGATAGCAGAAATGTGAAAGGGTGGCCAAATCAACAGTTTGGTCCCTTCTTAGAAAAAGAGAGCACCGGTGAGTTCAGGAACTTAAAAAGGACCGGACATCCACAGAATAGTAAATGGCATTCACTTATATAGCACTTTCTCTCATCTCTGGATGACCAAAGCATTTTACAGATCCTGCTATCCACCCATTCACACACTGATGGCAGCAGAGCTGCCATACACACACAGGCACTAGCCTGGCCACCAGGAGCAACTGGGGCTTCAGTGTCTTGCTCAAGGACATTTCAACATGCAGACTACGGGAATCGAACTCATGACCCTCTGATCAGTAGTTGGTCACACTACACCTGCGCCACAGCCACCTCAGTGGAAAACAACAATGGTGGCTGATTGTAGGATTCTTTCCATGGTGAAGAAAAACGCCTTCACAACATCCACCCAAGTAAAGAACACTCTTCAGAAAGTAGGTGTATTCGTATCTAAGTCAACCATAAAGAGAAGACTTCATGTAAGCAAATACAGATGGTTCACCACAAGGTGCAAACCACTAATCAGCTTCAAAAATAGAAAAATAGAAAGGCCAGATTAAACTTTGCCAAAAAAAAAAAAAACCATCTAAAGAAGCCAGCCCAGTTCTGGAACAACATTCTTTGGACAGATGAAACCAAGATCAACCTGTACCAGAATGATGGGAAGAAGAAAGTATGGAAAAGGCTTGAAATGGCTCATTATCCAAAGCACACCACATCTTCTGTAAAACATGGTGGAAGCAGTGTGAAGCATGGGCATGCATGGCTTCCAATGGCTTTGGGTCACTAGTGTTTATTGATGATGTGACAGAAGACACAAACAGCAGATGACTTCTGAAGTGTATAGGGGTATACTGTCTGCTCAGATTCAGCCAAATGCAGGGAAGCTGATTGGATGGCACTTCCCAGAGCTGGACAATGACCCAAAACATACTGCAAAAGCAATCCAGGACTTTTTTAAGACAAAGAAGTGGAATTTTCTGCAATGGCCAAGTCAATCACCAGATCTCAACCCAATCAATCATGCATTTCACTTGCTTAAGACTAAACTTAAGGCAGAAAGACCCACAAATAAGCAACAACTGAAGACAGCTGCAGTTAAGGCCTGGCAAAGCATCACAAAGGAGCAAACCCAGGGTTTGGTGATGTCCATGGGTTCCAGACTTCAGGCATTCATTGCCCCCAAGGGATTCTCAACAATGTCTTAAAAATAAACATTTTATTTATGGTAATATTAATTTGTCCAAATACTTTTAAGCCCCTAAACTGAGATTTCATATAAAATGGTTGTAATTCCTAAATCATAACTCCAACTTAGATGTGAATAGCCTCAAATTAAAGCTAGAAGTCTGGACTTTAAATCCATATTGATTAGGAATGGATTGTATGTTGAAAGAGAGAGCCTCCAGGAGAGGCTCAGAGTAGAACTGCTGTTCCTCCACATCGAAAGCAGCCAGTTGAGGTGGTTTGGGCATCTGATCAGGATGCCTCCTGGACGCCTCCCCCTTGAGGTGTTTAAGGCACATCCCACTGGGACGCAAACCCAGGGCAAACCTAGGACACGCTGGAGAGACTACTCCAGTTGGTCTGGGAACACCTTCTTATCCTCTCTGAAGAGCTGGAGCAGGTGGTTGGGGAGAGGGAAGTCTGGGCTTCTCTGCTTGGGCTGCTGCCTCTGTGACCTGGACCTCCGGAAAAGTGGTAGAAAATGGATGGATGGATGTTGAAAGTAGAACTTCATAGAAGCATAACTATTTCCTTAACCTTATCCAAGCAGTTTCAGTATCTAACTGTATGAAATGCTCACAGTAAAAGTGTGAAAGGCAGAAGTGACATGCAAACACACAAATGAAACTTAACACAAGTTAAATAGAGTGAAGAGATTTTCCCTTTCACTACAGTAGCCTGCAGCTCTAACCCCTTCCCTCACCCTATCACTCCACGCACAAACCAAAATGTAGTGATACATGGTGGTGAGCATCAGCGAGGCATTTTCATATATTTAACCTTTCTTTATACAGGGGAGTTCCACTGAGAGGCAACCTCTCTTTTTCAAGGACACCCTGTTCACACTCACACCACGAAGCTGCCCAGTACAACCACAGACTGACCTGTGGCCACTGAGCAGCTCCACTGGAGCAGTTGGGGTTAAGGGCCTTGTTCAAGGGCACCACAGTGGGGTTAAGGAGGGTGGGGAAAACACTGCTATGTTATCTGTCCCAAACAGATCTAATCCTACCGGTCCAAGGATCAAACCCACAATCCTCTGCTCACCAGTCCACATCCCTAACCATTAGGCCACCACTGCCCATACTTTACAAAAAATAACAAGATGGGTTTGAACTTTCTATACTCAACTTTGAGATGAGAGGGGGACCCTTTTTTTTTTTTTTAGTTAATTTTCTAAAAGTTAAGTTGGCTCTTTATTAATCAGAAATGTGTTGATTCATGTTTGTTTGAGCAAGTCTTTATTTAAAAAAAAGGTTTGGTTTGGTTAACCAAACCCAGATTTGCATTTTTTTCCCACTAGGGAATCATGTTTGTTAATGATTTTTAAATGAAAAATGTATTTGAAATAATTGCTTAACTTTTGTATTTAAAAAAAAAAAATCATTAAAATCCAAAATCAAATGTGGCATGAAAAAAAAAATGGATGGATTTTAATTTCAGGCCATGTTGCCTCAATCATTTCTAGTTCCAAAAGAAGATTGGAGTGACACCAGCCAAAACATGCATAATTGGACTTACTCTGCAGTTAGAGTTCATCAAGCTTCCAGCACCAGAAATGCAACCTCTTATCTTCATATTTGTATTTAGAATCTGGCAATAGAATTTAAGTGATTGTGGTAAATAGCAAGCTGTACTTCTGCAGAAGATATACAGTAACTGTAGCAATAGTTTGACAAGTGTTTGGGCAGGAATTTTTGACAGCTACAAAATATGAGCAGATCATAACAATATATTACAGATGGAAAACATGATATATCTACCAAAATTCATGCCAAGCCATCAAATAGATTGATGGAACCATGGATGTCTGTGCATTTGCTCAAAATCTGGCATCAATCCATCGAGCAGATGTCAACATATTTCATGACAGTGAAAACTTTGACATGCTGTCACAAGAGTCAAGGGATCATTGACGTGATTAGGATACTGAAAGGCAAAACTGTCTTTACAAAATTTCACGGAAATCCAACACTTAGGTATATTTATCTGAACCAAAGCGTTGGGCAGAAGGGCTGGGAATCAGCAGTAATTTCCAGAATTGGTTTAATACTGATTATTGAGGTTTTTAATTGATCTGATTCTGAGTCAGTTCGATTTGATATTGAATCACTCAGGGAAATTACCATTATAATAACTATAAATAATAACTATAATAAATAAATGAAGATTCTCAGAAACCCAACATGGCAAATTGTACTAGGAATACTCCAACTTGTTTAATTAAATGCATAAATTACCACATTAAGAACTGGCCCAAAATCAGCCACAACAATGCACTCTTTATTAAACTTATGATTTGACAAAGTGCTGAGAATTGCCAAATGTTATGTCAGAGGTTGAAGCCAAAAGAGGAGACCAGGTGTAGAACTGAACACATGTTTATTAAACAAGGCAGTGTCACCTAGCTACACCAAACCACTATACAGAGAGGACAGCCAAGAGACCGTCCCTCCTACATCCAGTTCTTTTATAGTCACGGGTGGTGGCGTGTGCGAAAAGGCGGAGCCACCACCCCATGCCACACAAACTAGAACACAGAACACAAACCATAGGAATAACTATATAACATTTTCCCTCCCCCTCAAAAAAGTCCAAAACACACACATACAATTCAGACCCTCCCCAATTTGGAAGCCGAATCACGCACTAAGAAAACTAAACTTAAGACACTAAAAAGGCCCTATCCCAGTCACACAAAACAACTAAAACTGGGGAAGGACAGGTGGACTACCGTCCCATCCCCCAAACAGCAAGACGAATTATTCTGCAGTCTGAGCTAACTAAAAGTCCATCTAAAAAAAAACCAAACTGCTATGTTCCTACACTAAAATAAACTACACAAAATAATCTCAAACTATATCCATAATAACATATGCATAACAATTAACTTATGTACACATGGCTAAGGGAAGAAGATGTGGGCCCCCTGGACCGTCCCTTCTTCAGACCATCTCTAGAGCTAACTTGTCTCCTGGGCCACAGCAGGTCACCTCGGCCTCTTCCTCACTGCTGGATGTTACACTCGTCCAGGCCCACGTCCCTCGAACCTCTCCTGGGCATGCCGCAGCTTGTTCGGGTGCCTCCACGAGCCGTCCAACAGCTGAAGATAAGCGTTGCCCCATCCAACCATAGCGCACAGCCAACCCTGGCACTCCTCCACCTGCCGTTTGGCTCATACCCGCCATGATCTCACCTCCACTCGAGCCCGAATCCCGTCCGTGACTCCCAGCGGGGCTCTGTTCAGCCTGCAGGGTCTCTGCCTGGCACTCGCTCTCTCAGTGCCAATCGGTCTTTCCCCGACTTCTTCTAGATCCGCTGCGGGTCCCGTCGATGTGACCCCGGGTCCACCGGCCCACTTCAGCCAGGAACACCTGGGACCATCCTCTTGGCATCACTCGTTGGTGCAGGCACACCCCCCCCCCCCCCCCCCCGTGCAACCCACTATCCTCATCCAGGGCAACTCGTGCTCTGGCACTGGGGCCGTCCTGCGGTGACCCTGAGCGCGACAAGGTCCATCCACTCTCCGGCGGCCAGGCAACTTTTTATCCCACATTGCGTCATCCTGTACTGTCAGAGCTGGTCGGTCCCATAGTCCGTGGCCCCACCACTCTTCCCGAGCGCTGCTCTTAATCTTAACTATCACAGGCGTCAAATGGCGCCTAACCCCCTAGTGGTCAAGAGTGGTAAAGATTTTTGTCAACAAAATATTCAGATCAGATGTCAGAGATTTCCAAGGCTATAACTTGAAAGTGGGAAGAGATAATGGCTTACTGTCAATTAGAAAGATGTAGAATACGATCCAAAGTTTGACATAGGAGTAAATTTATGCATCTAATTTGCATAATGCCGTGCATAATGCCACAGCAGCCATTTCAGAGATTTCCAAGGGTATAACTTGAAAGTGGGAAGAGATAATGATTTATTGTCAATTACAAAGATGTAGAATATGATCCAAAGTTTCAGATAGGAGTAAATTTATGCATCTAACTTGCATAATACCACGGCAGCAATATTGAATTCCATAACTGTCAGTCAAAAGTGGACTTTGGACATATTTACACAAAGAATGGTTCTGCTTTTTGTCACAGTTTCTTGTTTTGGGTTTTTTCTTGTCTTATCTTTAAAGTATATGAACCAGAAAATCAGGAGAATGTTCACAGCCAATAAAAAAACAATCAGACCTACCGCTCGCGTCTTTTTATTCGTCCATTTTCATCATCCACGGTCCTTATTTTGTCTTCTGCCAGGCAATTTTGCTTTCTCTCCCACGTCCAGAAAGTCTCATATGAATCTTTTGATTTATCCCAGCTCAATTTCGGTTACAAAACACCCCGGAACCGCCACGATTGATCCAGCAATCCAGCAGCAATTGTTCTCTGTCGTCACGTGCAGCTCCATCGATGGCAGACAAAACTGGACACGGTCCAGACTGTGTTCTCCTGTCACAAAAGGTAAATATTTCCCTTCACAAGCTAAATAATCTCTTTTTTGAATCATAGTTGGCAAATTCGGAAGCAAATGCTCCATTTCAGTCCATCAACAGTGATGGGTAGCATCCATATTGGAATGTCTTCTTCTTCTTCTACCCTCGGTTTCTCAAAGAAGAAGAAGAAGAATTTTTTCCTCTGTGGTGTATTCCGTGTCAGCCATGATTCCTCCAACACGTGTCTGCCACCTTGTGAACAGGCGTAATCAGTACAAATCCTCAGTACAGCTGGGCAGTGTTTCTGCACGTCATATCACTTGACAGGTGCAGTGCTGTGCTGTGCCACTAGGGGCGCGCAATCTGTCCATGAAATCTTTGCCGAACAAAGGGTTAATAGCAAAGCTGAGGTCATAGAAGAGGTTGTAGCCCATGTTTGCGCCACGGGCCATCATGACGAACTCCACATCAGCCATCTCCGCTGACTTGTACCGAGCCGTCAGTCTGATTGTTCTCACTGTAGCCAACCGTCCTCCTCCATAGCCGCAAAGCAGCACTGAGTCACCTCCAATCCCGTAGTGTGGAAAAAAATTGCCTCACTGTAGCCCAGTTCAGCAGAGAACTCTCCGCCCCCATGTCAATCAGCATCAGCACCTCCACCCCATCCAACTTCACCGTGCAATACATACACCCACTGGTGCCCGGGGACACAGCATGGATCACTGTCAGGGTGGGAGGGGTTGAATTCTTCTGCGGGCTCTCTTGCTTGACCAAATGGCACACCCTTGCCTAGTTATGTAAATGGCCACACCTGCCGCAGCACTTCCCTCTTGCCGGACAATCTCTGCTTTTGTAGCGGTGCTTCGTGGACCCGCAGCCCATACATCTGGGCTTCCCTGGGGCAGAACTCATCCTCACAGCGTTGGCACCTCCCACGTCATCCTCGACGCTCCCATCGCTGTCCGGGTCCACTACATGTGTATCCATGGGGGATCCTAACTCTCGTGTGACAGATGCTCACTCAGCTCCCAAGTTAACTTATCTGCTGCCTCCAGCTGGGGTACCAACTCGACGGCCCTGGACAGCATCAATTCACCCGGAAATGTGAGCAGCTTCAACCGGATTGCAGCACAGATGGTATGTTCTGCCAACTGGTCGCGGACCATTTCTTCCTCCAACGGTCCGAACCAATGCTCGGTGGCCAGCTGCCTCAAGTCCGACATGAACCATTGAATGGACTCTCCCACCTGTTGGCAGCACTGATGAAATTTAATCTTCCGGACGATGACGTTGTCCAGTGCCATCAGCTCAACCACTTCTTCATAGTCGTCTGCGTTGCTGAGCGTGCCCAAAATCAGTTGTCCCTCCATTCCCAGGTTATGCACAAGCAACACATGTGCCCTTAATTTCTCCATCCTTCCCACGTCCAGCGCCACCATATACGTCCGAAAGGCGTCGTACCACCTAGGCCAGGGAAGAGGTGGCTCACCTGGGAGCTCCAAAAACGGCCGAATTGGGGCACCACACGCTTCCATACTTTCAATTTTATCCACTTTCATCCTCGTTGCCAAATGTTATGTCGGAGGTTGGAGCCAAAGGAGGAGACCAGGTGTAGAACTGAACACAAGTTTATTAAACAGGGCAGTGCCACCTAGCCACACCAAACCGCTATACAGAGAAGATGGCCAAGAGACCGTCCCTCCTACATCCAGTAATTTTATAGTCACGGGTGGTGGCGTGACCGAAAAGGCGGAGCCACCACCCCGTGCAACACAAACTAGAACACAGAACACAAACCATAGAAATAACTATATAACACCTTCCTTAATGCAAAGGGGGTGAAGTTGTGTAGCATTGCTCGCCCCACCACATGCCCAACTGTCTCTCCACTGACCTTGAAGCTGCGATGCCGTGCCCCACATCCACATATAAGCCCGGGATTACTGCTTCCCTGAAACATTTGCACCCCAGCAAAACACAGCGTCTGTCTAGGATATTTATGAGACTTCAGAAACAGTCTCATTATCATTCTCAACAACACCGTATGGACGTACATCCCTACATAAGTTACGACAGCCTCTGCTCCCCTCCGGGTACATCGAGGGGTGGATGCCAGCTCTACCGCAGTACAGCCTGGCTTCAGTTGAGCACTTCTGCTGGTGCCATACCGGTGTTCAGTGGGTCCTGTCCATGGCCCTGGATTTGTCAAGCTCCTCACTGTCCAAGCAGCTCAAATCCGAAGCACTGTCCAGCCCTGGCGATGCTGTCAGCTGCACACAGTGCGCAGCCATGATGATCTACACTCAGCTGTGTTTGAAATGTTCACTCATTTCCCATATATAATGTATTATATAGTGAATCAGCCATTTTGTAGTGCTGTTTGAAATCTTAAAGACGCACTATAGTGGCCATAAATTCCCCATAAAAACAAATCTACATGGTCTAAAATGGTATCTTATGCCCTTTTTCCTACAAACAAAAGCTTTCATTGGTTTACAGTTTTATGTCAAAATCTTTTCACCCCTCCCCCACCCTCAACGCCAGTGACTAAACTCAACCCACATACCACAAGACCAATAGTGGCTAGCGCTACATAAATCTTGTGATAAAAAAGACTTACCAGTTGAAGCCCAGTTGTATGCACAGTGGCACAGGATAATGACTGAAACTGTGTTGGCCCTTAAAAGCAGTTTAATGGTAAAAGTCATCTTAATTTGGGTCAAGCTTTCAAAGCAGCTAGCCTAAAAATGCTAACTGGCCAGAGGTTAATGTCAGTTAGGCCAGAGAATCCTGATTGGCTCAACACTACAGATGTACCAGTGTCATGCATAGTTACATCACCAAAAACATTCTGTCTAAACTCGCGTTTTGTTGCAGGGGATGGAGCTTAACCCTTTGAGTGTGAGATTTCACGTGCTCCTAGTGGCAGAGTGTGGCGCTGCGCCTGTCATCTCACGATGGACAACCAAGAAGTGGCAGAGCGCGGTGCTGCGCCTGTCATCTCACTCTGACATCCCCAGCTGCATTGAGGATTTGTACTGATTTGTACTGATCTGCCAGTTTCAGAAAGTGGCAGACACGCATTGGAGGACTCAATGGATGACACGTAATACAGCAATGAAGAAGAATTCCTCATTTCCTTTTCCTGTTTTCATCCTTTTAGCCCAGAAAGCTAATATGGCTGCCGTCCATCATCGTGCACCATCACTTAGACGGCTTCGTACATGGAAAATAGCTGCGGGATGCAAGCGAAATTTATGTGGGCCGCCGGTAATTGACAAATTTCTTTTTTTTTTTTTTTTACATTGTACTGATTTCTTGTTCATATACTTTGAAGATAAGATGATAATTTTTTTTTTTTTGTTACTTATTTGTACCCGTAGGTAGACTTGGTTTGCAGGCTGGTGACGAGCCACCGGCTGCTGGTCGCTGCGTGCGCGAGCACCCTAAACCTACATGTTTTTGGTATGCGGGAGGAAACCGGAGAAATCCCGGAGTAAACCCGCGCAACACGGGGAGAACATGCAAACTCCACACAGCTCACTGTTGGTCGGGGGCTGGGATCGAACCCACGATCTCATGATCCCCGCGATCCCCCGGCCGAGGGTAAAACTGTGCTGCCACAGTGCTAAACCACTGCGCCACCGTGCAGCCATAATAATGTACCTCTGTACAACAAACAGTGTCAAAAGACTGAACCATTCTTTGTGTAAATATGTCCAAAGTCCACTTTTGACTGAGTTATGTAATTCAATATAGCTGCCATGGCATTATCCAAATTAGATGCGTAAAATCACTCCTATCTGAAACTTTGGATCATACTTTACATCTTTCTAATTGACAGTAAGTCATTATCTCTTACCACTTTCAAGTTATAGCCTTGGAAATCTGAACTATTTTATTGACAAAAAATATTTACCACTCTTGACCACTAGGGGTTATGTCGCAATTCGGCGACAGTCACACTCAAAGCTTTAAGTTAAATTTTAAAGCAAAAAGAGACGAGACATTTGAGTGATTTTGCCCTTGATATGTCTTGTAAGTCATAAAAAACATGTTACAGACATGTTAACAAGAAAAAAACTTGATTTTTGGCGGCGTGTCACTTGAACTGAAAATTTCATTCACTATATAGTTCGCTCAAATATCCCATAATGCATTTTGAAAAGTATTGTACAACGGATGGTCACAACATTAGCCGATGCATACCATAATGCAATGCGCAGCCAATGGAGCAGTGAGAGAAGAGCTTCACATCACAATATAATGATGCCTTGTGTGAATTATGGGCGCAACGTCCAGTAATAGTTTAGAACGTGTGGTTGTCACTGAAACGGGACACTTTTCCTTGTTACAAAACAATGACTTCGGCATCAAAAAATGTGGAAACGCGGTCTTTTGCACCTCAAAAAGAATAATATAATCATACCACATCCCACAACTATGGAGGGATGGGAAGATGACCTTAAAAAGTGGTCTCGTAGACAGTAGCTCCGTTTGTTAGCGCCACTGCTAAGATGCTAATGCTATAAACAAATAAAAGCTCTGAGATCTATCAATGTCTCCACCGCAATAAAGTTGGATGCATTTTGTTAAAACATGTTGGACATACAGTAATCAGATTTACCTCAGAGCAGACGTAGAATCTAATCAGAGCCACAAAGAACCACAACACCGTGCTTGGGTGTTTTTATGCTGGGATAAAACAAACAGCTACAGCTGTTCATTTTACCCCGAAATTAAAATGCTCATGCTGCTGTCATGTCCTGAATGCTTGTTATTTAACACGTACAGACCTTTTCTGACAATTGTTCAAAATTTTATTATCTATATTTTGTGATAATTTAAAAATTGCGCAGTGGTTAGCACTGCGCCAGCACAGCAACTCACCCTTGGCCATGGGATCCCTGGTTCGATCCCAGCCCCTGACCAACAGTGATCTGTGTGGAGTTTGCATGTTCTCCCCGTATCTGCGTGGGTTTACTCCAGTATTTCTCCGGTTTCCTCCCACAGGCCAAAAACATGCAGGTTAGGTTAACTGGAGACTCTAAAGTGGCCCTAGGTGTGAATGTGTGTGTGAATGGTTAAGGGATAGCGCCGTACCGTGGCTGCTTCATCCATCCAGGTGGATGCCCTCAATTTCCCCTCTGGGGATCAATAAAGTATACAAAATTAAAATAAATAAATAAATACAATTAATGCATGCTGAAGCTGCTAGTCCATATGGTTCCAAGGCAGTGCAACGAATGCAAAAAATCCCAAAAAACTGTATGATATCTTTCTTAAATCCTTAAGCCTTAGGAAGCAAACTGTTACTATTTTTTATTTATTATTTTACTTCATGCAGCCTTCATTCTGGTGACATATATGACACGTAAACATCAGATCTGTGACATTCATACAAGTGAAAACATACCTGGTGTGCTCTTGTGTCTGTCCCCCCTGATCACACCAACAGCCCTTTTTCATTTTCAGTGCATGATCTACACATTGCCGATGAGAAGCCTCCATTTATACAGTCTATGGCACAACCACGAACACCAGCAACATGTACCAGAACTATGCCAAAACATTGAAAAAATACAAAAACTACAAGTGCTGAAATTAGCTGCCACTTGAGTGCAAAACATGTATGTGGACTATACATTAAAATCATTTGAAAAACTTTTAAAAACACTATTTTATATGCCCCTGCTACTCCACTCTTGCTGACTGATTTAACGCTACTTCAGCCGAAACCGGAAGTTCCGCCCATAATCGTTCCCATAATCCACCATTCCTACAGTGGCACCCCCAGAAATAAATTGGATATTTATTGATTATGCAAAACAATATAATGTAATATACTGTATATTTGCTACAAAATACATGCAGATATTCATTTTTACCACCATTAATTTGTTATGTTTTACCACTGACTCTCCCATCAGTAGTTGGCCACACTACCCCTGCGGCTGTGGCGCAGGTGTAGTTATTTACATGATTGTTTACATAATGATTATCAATATCGTAATAGCATCAAAACACACATATAGAGTAGGTTGTAATACATGAAGGTTAAAAAGACCATTGGAGGACAATCTTGATAAACAGTATAAATACATTTTTATCTTCATGAGAAGACATTACACATTCAACTTTCAAAATTTGAATTGAGCTTTAGATTCTAGATATATTGTACTGAAGACATGGGGTTAATGACTACACCTGAGTGAGTGTTAGGCTATTGTCTTCTTATATTCTTCAGATTTTTTTCCCTATTTTTGAAATATTTACCCATTCAAGTACTTTTTTTTTCCTACATGCCATCAAACAAGTCTTCATGTCTTCCTTTCTTCTGCCTCTTTCACCTCCTCATTCCATTCTTTGTCCCTGTGAAAAGGTGTGTGGCTCCTAAGTAGAGCAGAGCCCATTATCGTAAATAGGCCAATAAGTAACTTCATACAACGTCTCCCGGAGGCTGATAGAATATAGAGTGTGCAAGCATATAGAGTGTGCGAGCTTACTCTATATGCAAAGCAGAAATTCGCTGTTACAGAAACTGGTGCCAAGTGATTATATTTGTAATTCAATTTCCTTGGTCACATAGAGATAAGAGAAGGGAGAGGCTACAGTTGGCCAGGGATGAATAGAGTGACGCAAATGTGACTACAGCTTCATTGTCTGAACTGAGATGTCCAAGACAACAGCACTTACGAACAAGGGCAAATGCAGCAAATACACAGGGATTCACAAAGCTTTAGTGAAAATGCACAAAGGCAAAGTTAGTGGCACAGTAGAGAGAGTTGTGCATTAAGTTGTACCACAAAAAAAGAAAAACAAATGCTGCACTGTCATTTCATTGAATGAATGTAAGTGCAGGATGAAAGGAGGTTCTCTCCTCCTCATCCAAGCTCTGTCTGTGTTTGTCCTCCTGTAATCATCAGAGTTGTATGGATGGGATGTCAGTCGCAAAGAGCAGTGCTTCATTGCAGATGCCGCAAGCAAGATGCAGCCGAGTCAGAAAACAGACTGAAGGACAAAAGGTGTACTCTCATGCACCTTTTCCCTTTCTCTTTCTTTCTGTCTCAGACTGGCTGTAAAAGTGTAGATGTCAAATTTCCTGTTGTTTCCTTTTTCTAAACAGTGTCCACTTATACTGATGGCAGTGCTGTAGATGGCAAAGTACTGCAGTGGTCAAGCTTGGATTTCAAATGCACCAGCAGATTCAGGACTATATGGAGCAACCTGGTGGAGGTTGGAGAGAAAGAAAAAGGGTACAAAGTTCATCAAAGCCTGACACTTGAATGAAGCACCGCAGAATGCAGGGACAATGTGAAACTATTTTGTGACATCTCAAATCCTCTCTCCCCCTTTGTTCTCCCCTCCTCTGATCTTCATGTCTGTTTCTCCCTGTCGTCTTGTCTTTCTGCATTATTTCCTCAGTGTCTTCACTTTGAACCCAACAGCATTAACCTGTCAAGAAAGTTACAAATGTTCCAACTGAATTATGTAAACCGCAGCGATATAAAACTGCAAAAAGCATGGCATTCTCACTTTATTTCATAATTCATCATGCTCCCAGATTGAGCCAAATAAAACTTGACTTATTAAATAGTCTGCCACATTCTGGCTCAAAAATCCTCTAAAATATGCTCGAGAATATTAATCACACTTTGTCTACCACACGAATACAATCAAACACACATTCATGCACAGACTTTTTTTTGTGTGTGATTACATTTCTCATCAAATGAAAAGCTCTGTCTTCCCCATTTTACTGGATTTCGTTCCAAAAAAAGGCAAACCAATGGATGTTACACCAGCACCACCAAAAGGCAAAGGGAAAAACAGCAGTTATGGCTCATTTTGGTTCTTTTCTTTTCCTCTCCCCCCTCTGCAAAACACAAACTTACAGCGAGCTGAAAATCAGATTAAGAATGTCTCGCCCTGGCACTCTGCAAGTTTATTTATTTATCTCAATAAACACAGCGGCAGACATGGAGGAGCACAGAGAAACACACACATTGCATTAAGGAGATGGTATGGTGGCAGTGCAGCATAATTAGTAGGACACGGCAGCATAATTGGTGTCTAATTGATATGAAGAGCGGTGGTTTAGCCCACGTTGTGTTGTACATATGCTGCCAGCCTCCAGCAGGAAGCTCTCAATCTTGGTGCCATCTTCTGATTGATGTCTCTGTAGCAAATGCCCTTCAACAATCAGCACCCACAATCTCTCTGGCCACCTGTCTATCTGTGTGCAGCATCTTCTGCCATTCATCTGTCATTTCTTCCTTTGTGCCTATAACTGTCTCGCTATCTCTTTCTTTCCATCTCCATATTGATTCGGCCCTGTCTTTCTCTGAAGGCATTCTCAACCTTTGGTCTGCATCTTTTCTGGGAGCAGGTAGGTGAAAGAGCAGCATTTTGTGGAGCTGGGAGGTGAAAAGGGGAAGGTTTGTTTATGAGACAGTGGCAGCCATAAAAGACAGTGTTCTTTCAAGTGGCCAGACAGTGCCCACCGAGGGGAAATAAAAGCAACTTAAGATGAAAAAGGAAATCAATTTTTGAAGTGCTTTTATTTACAAAAGAAAATTGGTTGCCTGCTCTCTCAGTAAGACCCCCCAAAAAATGACAGTTGAACTAAAATAACAGTTACAGCTGATTACACAGAGGTCACAGAGAATTGAATGAATTTGAAGTTTGAATGGCCGCACTGTGTCAAACAATCCTGCCCATGGATCGCCTGCCGATGCAATACGACCTTCAAGGACATTCCGCTCATTTACACAGCAATTAAGCACTACCCTGTTGGTAAATTGAAAAAGAGACAAAAATCCTCTGTGGATTTAATAACAAACTCATTACCAGGGCCCAACAGGGCGGAACTGCCTTTTAATTAGAGCAACACCTGATTAACGCCCAATTAACAAAGCCAGAGCTACTTAATTCTCCCCCACTTTGGCAGGTTGAGAGCATAAACAGGAGCAGTCCAGCATTTGAGTGCTTCGCCTCCTCCTGGGAAAGTGTGGGTGAAAGTAAATAACGACTTGGGAGGCAGTTTGGTGTCTGGTGGGCAAAATGCTCCAGAGAACAGGGGGACTCTACGCTGGGAGTACACAAGGTAAATTTTTCAAATAGGAGGCAGGTGTGAGACTGGCAGGCAACAACAACAAAGACAAACAAACAAACAAAAAATCTTCTCAACCACATGCAAGTCCGGCAGGCTGGTGGGCTCAGAACAATCCAGGGGCCTGCAGCCTGTGGCTCTAAAGCCACATGGGGCTCTTTTGCACATAACCAGGCTCTGTGCTGTGGACAAAAAAAAAAAAATAAATGATTGGGGGGCAAGCAAATTTAAGAGGAAAAAAGGTCTTAAATATAGATTAAGTTGACAAGCATCTTAATTTTATGAGAAAAAGTTGCTGATTTACGGGGGAAATAAAATAATAAAAGCTACAGTTTGAGAAAAAACTTGCAAATTTATGAAAAAACCCACAAGTGAAATGTAGAAAAGTTAATTTTAAAAAGTTCACAAATTTATAAAATTATCAAGAAGTTCTAAATTTACCAGAAAAGTGAAAGTTTGTGTATTTAAGATAAAACCTGACTTATTACTTATGTTAATGTGCCAGTTTACACTTATAGCTTGGTTGTTTAACCTTCATTAGGATGCTCAAATATGTTTTGTGGCTCCATGTAAATTTAATTTTATTACCCACACCGACAGAGTCAAGGCATTTGTCCGTTTGTCTGTCCCAACTGTAACTTGAGAAAGAATGTCAAGAATGTCGCCAAACTTGGTGTACAGGTGAACCTCCGGCTTAGCATATGTTTTTGGGGTCACAAGGTCAAAGGTCAAGGTCACAATGTTATAAAAGGTCAAAACTGATTTTGGCCAATACTGACTTTATTACCCACACCAACAGAGTCTAGGCATGGGTAGGGCGGTGACCTCCATCTGTCTGTTTTTCTGTCTGGACAATAACTTGACAAAGAATGAAGCTAGGGTCACTAATCCTGTTGTTCGGGTGAACCCCAGGTTTAGCGTGTGTTGCTATGTTTTTAGGGTCACAAGGTCAAAAGTCAAGGTCACAGGAAAAGTTCAGTTTTTCTGTCAGGACTGTAACTTGATAATGAAGCTAGGGTCACCAACCTTGGTATATGGCTGAACCTCAGGCTTAGCATGTGTTGCTATGTTCTTGGAGACACAAGGTCAAAGGTCAAGGTCACAGGGCCCCAAAAGGTCAAAATTGATTTTGGTCAATAGTGACTTTATTATTAGAGCTGAGGGCAAGAAATTTGTGCACATGTTGGGCACATAGCAAATGTCAAATGGACTTGACCTTGGTTTTGACCTTAAGGATCAATAGGATCTTTAGTTAGGTCACTAGGTCACCAAGTTTCTAATTTACATACATTCTGGCTTTTAACTTTATACTTGCCTTATGGTTCCTTTATTGTCAAGCTTAGTGCTAGCAGAATTTGAAAATAACCTATAATGTCATACAACATCCAAATATGAAATGACCTTGACCTTGGTTTTGACCCTGAAGATTGGTAGGTGTTGTGTCTAGGTTTGCCTTTCAGAGGCGTGGTTATGTGACACAAGTGTGCGTGTGTTGTGAGCAGTGTTGGACAAGTTACTAAAAAATAGTAACTAGTTATAGTTACTAGTTACTTCTTTTCAAAAGTAACTGAGTTACTTTTGAGTTACTGCATGATTAAAGTAACCAGTTACTTGGAAAAGTAACTTTCACGTTACTTTTAAATGCATACTTAAATCATCTTGCACACACAGCAAGATCAAGGGCCCCTTGTTCTCATCAGAAAAAAGACGAAAAAGAAAACTGATGAGAAAAAAAGTCTCATCTTACAGAGAAAAAATGTCTCAGATTTACACAAACTATTTTAATCAGAAGAAAGAAATTTACTAGAAATAAAGTTGTGAATTCACAGAGAAAATCTTGGACCCCCTGGTGGGCCGTTTTTGGCCCGTGAACCATATGTTTGACACCCCTGGACCAGCTCATTAAAAATGCATATTTAGAGGACTTACTTCCATGAAATAGTTGCATATCACAACAGCATGTAAATTAATAAGAAAAAATAAAACAGAAAGCACAGATAAATGAAAGTTCACCGCTTACAAGAAGCTGTTCTTTACTGCAACAAATCATAGTCACTTTTTCTCTGTGCGTAAGAAAACTTTACACACGTGGACAAAATTGTTGGTACCCCTCTGTTAATGAAAGAAAAACCTCCAATGGTCACAGAAATAACTTGAATCTGACAAAAGTGGTAATAAATAAAAATTCTATGAAAATTAACCAATGAAAATCAGACAATGCTTTTGAATTGTGGTTCAAGTGTGGTAAAGGCTATAAGACCATCTCCAAGCAGCTTGATGTTCCTGTGACTACAGTTGCACATATTATTCAGAAATTTAAGATCCACGGGACTGTAGCCAACCTCCCTGGACGTGGCCGCAGGAGGAAATTTGATGAAAAATGGAAGAGACGGATAATACGAATGGTAACAAAAGAGCCCAGAACAACCTCTAAACACATTCATGGTGAACCTCAAGGTCAAGGTACATCAGTGTCAGATTGCACCATCTGTCGTTGTTTGAGCCAAAGTGGACTTCATGGGAGATGACCAAGGAGGACACCACTGTTGAAAACAAATCATAAAAAAGCCAGACTGGAATTTGCCAAACTGCATGTTGACTAGCCACAAAGCTTCTGGGAGAATATCCTATTGACAAACGAGACAAAACTGGAACTTTTTGGCAAGGCACATCAGCTCTATGTTCACAGACACAAAAATGAAGCATACCAAGAAAAGAACACTGTCCCTACTGTGAAATATGGAGGAGGTTCTGTTATGTTCTGGGGCTGCTTTGCTGCATCTGGCACAGGGTCTCTTGAATCTGTGTAGTGTACAATGAAATCTCAAGACTATCAAGGTATTCTAGAGAGAAATGTGCTGCCCAGAGTCAGACAGCTTAGTCTCAGTCGCAGGTCATGGGTCTTGCAACAGGATAATGACCCAAAACACACAGCTAAAAACACCCAAGAATGGCTAAGAGCGAAACATTGGACTATTCTAAAGTGGCCTTCT
The DNA here is from genome assembly GCA_020510985.1 of Pholidichthys leucotaenia. Lineage (NCBI taxonomy): Eukaryota > Metazoa > Chordata > Actinopteri > Cichliformes > Pholidichthyidae > Pholidichthys > Pholidichthys leucotaenia. The sequence goes on along the minus strand of CM035840.1, from coordinate 126,018,065 downwards.
ATGAGCCCTGATCTAAATCCTATTGAACATCCGTGGAAGGAGCTGAAACATGCCGTCTGGAGAAGGCACCCTTCAAACCTGAGACAACTGGAGCAGTTTGCTCATGAGGAGTGGGCCAAAATACCTGCTGAGAGGTGCAGAAGTCTCATTGACAGTTACAGAAATCGTTTGATTGCAGTGATTGCCTCAGAGGTTGTGCAACAAAATATTAAGTTAAGGGTACAATCATTTTTGTCCAGGCCTGTTTCATGAGTTTGTTTTTTAAAATAATTCTGTTGAACCACAATTCAAAAGCATTGTCTGATTTTCATTGGTTAATTTTCATAGAATTTTTATTTATTACCACTTTTGTTAGATTCAAGTTATTTCTGTGACCACTGTGGGTTTTCTTTCATTAACAGAGGGGTACCAACAATTTTGTCCCCGTGTGTAAATGCATTTAATGCGGACATTAAATGTGAGCTTCTTGCTCAAAATATACTCATGTTTAACCACAGAGGTAGGAGCTGTTATGGGCTACTTACCACTCAGACAGCAGGTGATCAGGGCTCGATATGAGAAGTCGCCACCACCATGGCATTTCTTCCCCGGGTTGTGATGTGAACTGGGGCAGGACAGGAAACGGACCCACAGAAGAGACTGTGTGATGGCTGCATCAGTTACGGTAGAGTCAGTTTATATTTATTTGCTTATTTATTAGCTTGTTTTTGCCTTTGGCATGACAACCTCCAGTGGCTTGAGGCCGCTGGTGGCGCTGGGGATGCCATTGAAACTGTGTATTCACCCCCAGTTGGCAGCTGATGAGGAGGGTGTCTAGCAACTGCAAGTTGTATGATCGTCTATTTGCACTAAAAATATCTATCCATATTAATAAAACGAATAACGTGAGTAATGCATCTGAAGAAATTTCAGTAACTGTAACACATTACTGAATTTTTAAACAGTAATTTCGTTACACAGCACATTACAGCAAAAGTAGTCTTGTTGCAGTTACGCATTACTTTGTAATATGTTAATCCCAACACTGTTTGTGAGTGTGCATGGCATAAGGAAGTAAAGCAGAGCATGGTCTAACCTTCAATGGTGTGCACGTGTCAATCTGTTCCCACATAACATTTGGCGATGAGGATGGCTGGATTTCATCTTCCTCCACCAGACCCTTTCTTTGCAGTGCCAGGGGAACCCATGGTGCAATGAATGCGATGGTTGGCAGGTTTTAATGCTTCTTCTTCTTCTTCATCGATCGCTAGAAGCGAATATGTGTGATGCAGAGGTTTGTGGCACCACAGGGGTCCTGCATCTCCGTCTTCAGCCATGGACGTTTGTTGGGGGTCCCTCCCCTAGACCAACTGCCTTCCATGGCTGGGCTGTCGAGAGCTTGGTCCACCCTGTAGAAAGGTTGCCTGCCAAGGCTTTCCGAGACCCTTCTTCCCATGCAACTGTCTGTCCTCCTCCGCTTTCACAGCCGTTGGGAGTTCGCTCTCCTCTCCACCTGTTCCGCCGTTGGGACATTTGTTGCTGTAACAAAACTTGGGTTTTACGTGAGTGATTTGTTACATGCTGTACAACCCCCAACCTGGAGGACCAGGGTGCACTCTTTAGTCTGGCCTCTACCCCACGCGGACCTGTTTGACATGGTTGAACCTTCTGGGAGCACAAGGCTCCCGTCGACATAGCTCCGGGGTTGCTGAGGCACGCAAGCCGCTGCACCCCGACAAGGTATGTGCACCATTGGCAGCGGTTAATGCTTATATCGACGCAATGGGGTTCTCCGATGAAGCCCTCACTGAGAAACGGAAGACAGCCCTTCTCATTCATTGTCTCGGGGCCAAGGGACAGCGAATTCTTGCAGCACTGGGATCACTGACAACGTTTGAGATTGCCGTGATGCTGCTGACAACCCATTTTGCGGGCAAACAGTGAGTCTTGATGCAGGGGTACAAGCTAAGGAAACGTCACCAGTGGCCCAGTGAGTCAATACAAACTTTTGCAGTGTATCTCCATGAGCTTGCCAGAGCTTGTGACTATGGTACGCTGCATGATCAAATGATAAGAGACCAAATGCCTGAAGGGACGTAATGTGATAAGAGATAAACTGTTGATGAAATCTGACGACCTGACACTGGCGATCAAAACCAGTGTTACAAGTGAGTCTGCTTTGGAATGCTCTTCTCTGTTAAGCACTGTTGAACAAACACCGGCTCCAGTACTCACTCAACAACTACAATACGGGGGAAGGGGGGGGCTGAAAAGTTCATAGTGGTCAAATTTGACCAAATTTTCAACATAGTCTCTCCTTTGGTCCACACACTTCTTCCATCGGTGTTGCAGCGCTTGGATCCCTGCAGTTGAAAAATAAACCACATTTGGTCAAATCTGACCACTATGAACTTTTTAGCCTATGAACTTTTCAGCCCCCCCTTTCCCAAACACCGGCCACACAGCATCAGCACAGACTCCTCCCACCACAGGCAGCATCGTGCCTGTTACAGGTTTACAGACAGCGCCCCCGTGTGGGTTTCAGGTGCAACTGCACCAACTGTGGCGCTAATTCAAATCAAATGAGATCAAATCAAATCAAACTTTATTGTCACATTGCTGTACATACAACTGTAGTGCAGGCAAGATGAAATTGTGTTTCTCTCGGCATCCATATAAATAAGATAAGCCTTTATTAGTCCCACAATGGGGAAATTCCAGGATTGCAACAGCACAGGGATAGCAACACTCAGACCAACAGTCAGAAGGCAAAAAAAAAAAAAAAAAAAAGCAAGAGCAGCTAATATACATATGTACATATTACTATAAATATATATATATATATATACACACACACACACGCACAGTGCAGAGCATTGTAGCTGGATGGAATAAATATATGAGTATATAAACACAGTGCGGAGCATTGTAGCTAGATGGAATAAATATGTAGATATATGAACACCCACAGTATAGAGCATTGCAGCTAGATGGAATAAATATGTAAATATATAAACACACACAGTGCGGAGCATTGTAGCTAGATGGAATAATATGTAGATATATAAACACACAGTGCGGAGCATTGTAGCTAGATGGAATAAATATATAGATATATAAATATAAACACACCCAGTGCGGAGCATTGTAGCTAGATGGAATAAATATGTAAATATATAAACACACACAGTGCAGAGCATTGTTGCTAGATGGGATGAAACAGCACAACCATCTACTTAGTTATCCTACATGGTGTGATTATGTGCCCATACATATTGTCACCCTCCATAGCGACCGGTATTTTCCTAGTTGTATGCCGGAGGGGACCATTGTGTAAGTCTATTGCATCTTTTGCATTCAAAAACTATTAGGTTGTTACGTCTTTTTGCTATCTCTGCGAGCAGCCCTGCTTAGGTTGTACAGTCTGACAGCCGTTGGTAGGAAGGACCTGCGAAACCTCTCGGTTGTGCACCTGGGATGATGTAGTCTGCTGCTAAATGAGCTCCTCAGTGCATTCAGTATGTCCTGCATAGGGTGGAACTCGGACTCCAGCAGAGATGACAGTTTAGCCAGCGTCCTTCTCTCTCCTATCTCCTCCACCGGGTCAAGGCGCTGCCCCAAGACAGAGCTAGCTTTCTTGATCAGTTTGTTCAGTCTCTTCCTATCGGCTGCTGTAATGCCACTGCCCCAGCAGACCACTCCAAAAGTGATGGCTGATGCCACCACCGTGTCATAGAATGTCTTCAGCAGCGCCCCTCGTACACCAAAAGACCTGAGTCTCCTCAGTAGGAACAGCCTGCGCTGTCCCTTCTTGTAGAGTGCGTCAGTATTGTGTGACCAGTCTAGTTTATTGTTCAGATGAACACCCAGGTACTTGTAGGATGTCACCATCTCAATGTTTGTTCCCTGTATATTTACTGGTGCTGTGAGGGGTTGTCCATGCCTGTGGCAGTCCACCACCAGCTCCTTAGTTTTCCTTGCGTTGATCTGGAGGCAGTTCCGATGGCACCAGTCCACGAAGTCCTGGATTAGCCCTCTGTACTCAGCTTCATCTCCATTGGAGATGAGGCCAACGATCGCAGATTCATCAGAGAACTTCTGTAGATGGCAGTGTGTTGTGTTGTGTGAGAAGTCTGCAGTATAAAGAGTGAACAGGAAGGGAGCCAACACCGTTCCCTGGGGGGCCCCCGTGCTACCGGTGATCGTGTCAGACACACAGTCCCGGGTTCTCACAAACTGAGGCCGGTTCGTGAGGTAGTCCAGGATCCATGATGACAGGTGCTGGTCCACCCCTGCGCGCAGCAGCTTGTCCTTCAGGATCATCAGTTGGATGGTGTTGAAAGCACTGGAGAAGTCAAAGAACATGATCCTCACCACATTCCCGGGCTTCTCCAGGTGGGACAGAGAACGGTGAAGGAGGAAGATCACCGCATCCTCCACCCCAATGCCATGCTGGTAGGCGAACTGGAGTGGATCCATCGCTGGTTCCACCAGGGGGCGGAGGTGAGCAAGGAGCAGTCTCTCCAGGGTCTTCATCAAGTGGGACGTCAAGGCCACTGGTCTGTAGCTGTTCAGGTCTTTGGGGTGGGAAGTTTTTGGTACAGGTACCACACAAGATGTTTTCCACAGCTGTGGTACCCTCCCCAGCTTCAGGCTCAGGTTGAAGATGTACGCCACAATCCCACACAGCTGGTCTGCACAGGACTTGAGAAGCTTTGCGCTGATGCCGTCCGGTCCCGTCGCCTTCCTCGCCTTGATCTTCCTCAGCTCTGTCCTCACCTGGGTCTTGGTCAGGGTCAGGATGGGGGGCTGTGTGTTGGGAGTGGGGGGGTGTTGGTGGAGTGGGGAGTGGGCAGCAGGACTTGATGTCTTTAGAGGCAGCAGTGGTTGTTGTGCAGTCAGGGGGGAGGGCGGTTGGTCAAACCTATTGAAAAACAGATTCAGATTGTTCGCCCACTCCCTGCCCCCCGTGGCCTGGGGGGAGGTATTCTGGAGCCCAGAGATGGTTTTGTGGTTTCTCCAGACCCCGCTGATGTCGCTCTGTTGCAGCTTGTCCTCCATCTTCTTCCTGAAGCTGTCCTTGCCTACTCTGATCTTTCTCCTCAGCTCCCTCTGTACGGACTTCAGCATCTCCCTGTTCCCCGACCTGAAGATCCTCTTCTTCTCTCTCAGAAGTGTTTTTATCTCAGGGTTGATCCAGGGTTTGTTGTTTGAGCAACACCGTATGGTCTTGGTGGGAACGGATTTGTCCACACAGAAGCTGAGGTAGCCCGTGAAGGTGTGAGTGAGGCCATCGATGTCCTCATCATGTGGATCGCAGAGCTGCTTCCAGGCGGTGGTTTCAAAACAGCCCTTTAGAGTGTCCATTGCTTCCTCAGACCATAACTTCACTGTGCGCATGGCTAGAGGTTGTCTGTGCCCTAGGGGTTTGTACACCGGCCGGAGATGAACCAAGTTGTGATCCGATCTCCCGAGTGGGGGGGAGTTGTGATGAGGTGTACGCCTCCTTAGTGTTTGCGTAGAATAAGTCCAGTGTTTCATTGTCTCTAGTGTGGCATGTGACATACTGGGTAAACGTGGGTAGAATGGGAGATAGTGAAACATGGTTGAAATCGCCTGAGATGAGGAGAAGAGCATCTGGGTGTTCTGTCTGCAGCCTGTTGGTTACTGAATGGATGACGTCACACGCTGTCCCAGCGTTCGCCGTCGGATTTGCATAAACAACAATGCAGATCACGTGTGAGTATTCTCTCGGGAGATATGTAGGCCGCATGCTAACAGCTAGCAACTCAATGTCTTTGCTGCAGTGTCGTTGTTTGACAGTGATATGTCTCGGTCTGCACCAGTTGTTGTTAACATACATTATCACTCCACCGCCCCTTGCTTTGCCACTGTCTGGTGTTCGGTCTGCCCGTATCATGTGGAAACCCTCCAGCTCAATGTTAGCATCTGCTGCTAGTTCAGTTAGCCACATCTCAGAAAACAAAAGGAGAGAGCATTCCCGGTATATGCTATCGTAGCGGGAGATAGCCGCTAGCTCATCTACCTTTCCCAGTAACGACCGTACATTCCCCATGACAATAGATGGAAGCGAGGGTCTGTACCTTATATTTTTTGTCCTCTGCCTTACTCCAGCCCGGCAGCCGTGGCGTTTTCGCCTCAGTTCTCTCGGTACGTTTTTCCGTTAGCACCGGGTGGCAGTTGAGTGCTAGCAGCTCTTTCCTGTTGTATCGTCTCCTGCTATAAACAGTGGCTCCGTCCACCGGCTCAGGAGACATTTGGGACGATCTGTGTGTCCGTGATATAAAATAGAAGCAGCATGATTTAAGACACACTCCCACATAGCTTCACCCCCCCCCCCACCTACCCCCCCCATCCATTCACACATCCCTGAGACATACTTGGGAAAAAACTAACTAAGTATAATATACAAATAATATACAAAATGTCCGTAGGTGCAGTAGTGTGTATGAGAGATTCCGGGTCAACTGTTCAGCATCCTGACAGCTTGTGGAAGGAAGCTGTTGATCAGTCTGGTGGTTCTGCCTCTGATGCTCTGGAATCGTTTACCAGATGGAAGAAGTTCAAAGTGTTTATGCAGAGGGTGAGAACGGTCCTTGACAATGTTCAGTGCCCTGCTCCTACAACGGTTCTGAAAAAGTTCTTGGACAGAGGGGAGGGAGACTCCAATTACCCTCTCAGCCCCCTTGACTATCCTCTGCAGGGCTTTTTTGTCTGACATACTGCAGCTGGAGTACCATGTAGCAATGCAGTACGTCAGAACACTCTCCACCACACCTCTGTAGAAGGTCCTGAGGATGCAGATGGGGAGAGAGGCCTGTTTGAGTTTCCTCAAGAAGTGCAGTCTCTGCTGAGCCCGCTTCCTGATCCCCAAGGAATTCTTGCTCCAGGTCAGGTCCTGCGAGATCTGCACTCCGAGGAACTTGATGTTCTCCACTCTCTCCACTGAATGGCCGCCGATGCTGAGGGGGACGTGCTCAGGCTGTGACCGCCGGAAGTCGATAATCATCTCCTTCGTTTTGTCCACGATGAGCACCAGATTGTTCTCCCTGCACCAGCCCTCCAGGTCTCTCACTTCTTTCCTGTACATTGATTCCTCATCCCTCTGAATAAGTCCCACCACCGTGGTGTTGTCTGCAAACTTAATAATCTGGTTCCCCTCGTGTCTGGATACACAGTCATGTGTTAGAAGTGTAAACAACAGTGGACTGAGTACACAGCCTTGAGGGGATCCGGTGCTCAGCATGACAGAGTTGGAGATGTTGTTTCCAACCCGGACAGACTGAGGTCTCTCAGTCAGGAAATCCAGGATCCAGAGACATGTGGCGGTGTTCAGACCGAGAAGGAGTAATTTCTCCCTCAGTCTCTGGGGAATAATGGTGTTGAATGCTGAACTGAAATCAATGTACAGAAGTCTGGCGTAGGTGTCTTTCTGGTCCAGGTGGGTGATGACAGAGTGTAGGGTGGTGACTATAGCATCCTCCGTGGAGCGGTTTGAATGATATGCAAACTGGAGCGGGTCGTGTGATGCAGGGAGGCAGGCTGTAATGTGTGGTTTGACAAGCCGTTCAAAACACTTCATCACAATTGGTGTCAGTGCAACAGGACGATAGTCATTCAAACAGGACACAACTGTTTTCTTTGCCACCGGTACAGTGATAGAGGTCTTGAAGCATCTGGGAACGATGGCCTGACTCAGGGAGATGTTATAAATATCAGTCAGGACATCCGCCAACTCGCTTGCGCAGTCTCGGAGCACACGTCCCGGAATGTTGTCCGGACCCACAGCTTTACGTGGGTTGACTCTGGTTAGGGTCCTCTGTGTGTCCGCTGTGTTGATGGTAAAAGCTGGTCCGACCGATGGTGGGGGTGGGCCAGCCCTCCCCCACCAATTCTCATGCAACCAGAGCGCCACAGTGTCCTGTCGGTGGGCAGACATACAGGAATTGTAATAAACTTAATCACTTCACTAAAGTCTGCCGCTCAGCTATATTCCATGCACCCCATAAAACAGACTTGCCCCACCCAATTCTGGATAAGCAGAAATAAGTAATGTCCATGCTACAAGTACATCATTTAAGAAAAGCACAGTGCAATTAGGGGAGGTGAACATACCACTGATTGTGGACACTGCAGCTGCAACATCACTGCTCAATCTGACTACATATAAAAAAAAATTTCCCACACTCCCCTTGGCTCACCACCCAAACTTCCCCTGCGAGGATACGGGAACTCTAAGATTGCAATTGTGGGAACTGTGTATCTATGTACCTGTCAGCTGTGGCAAAAAACAACTGCCTTCGTTCCCCTTCGTAGTGGTGCATCAGGGTGCCAACCTGCTTAGTCTGAACCTGTTCATGGACTTGTGCTTTCCACTAGTGGACAATAGAGGCCACGCTATAATATAGGTCTTGCTCATGACACTCCAAAAGCAGACAGCACTGTTGAATGGACTAGGCTACTTGGCTGCATTAGTTCATCGCCCTCAGGTGGACCCCAAAGTGACATCAGTAATTCAGCCCCTCCAATGGTTACCACTTGTTCTCCGGGATGGTGTTGCAGCCAAACTTTCCTCTGTGCTGGAGGAGGACATCATCAAACCCATAGATGCATCCCCGTGGGTCTCAAACCTGGTAGTCGCTAAGAAGAAGACAGAGGGCCACCGGATTTATGTGGACTTATGCCAGGTTAACAAAGCCATCATTCCAGACAAGTATCCCCTGCCAACAGTGGAGGAGCTCACCACTCTCTTCCATGGCTCAAAAGTGTTTTCAAAATTGGATCTGTGGCAAGGTTGCCTTCAAGTACCTCTTCACCCAGTCAGCCGTGACCTGACTGCATTCATGACGCACGCCAGTGTCTTCAGGTACAAGCTTACTGTATGCCATTCAGCCTCTGCTCAGTGCCCAGCTGCTTCCAAAAAATAATGTCCACAGTCCTGGTTGGGATCCCAGGGACAGCAGTGTACCTGGATGACATTATTGTGCATGGGCCAGACAGTCCACTCATGACGCCTGCCTCCACAGAGTGTTTGAGGCACTTACCAGACATCACCTCACCCTGAACGCAGACAAATATATCTTCTTAGCACCTGTCATGGACTTCCTGGGATTCTGCCTCTCAGCTGAAGGGATTTGGCCCCTGTGGTGTAATGTTGAGGCAATGCAAAACATCACTGAACCAACTTCCGCTACTCAGGTTGCTTCATTCCTGGGGATGACTGCATGTTACCTGCGCTTTCTGCCCCGCTACTCCAACACAACAGCACCCCTGCACCAACCTTTGAGGAAGGATGAACCACGGGCTTGGTCATCAGAATGCACGGAAACCTTCTCTACACTAAGAGCACAGCTAACTTCTCCCCCTGTTCTTGCCCATTTTGATACCTCTAGCCCCACTCTACTCACCTGTGATGCTTCCACTGCTGCAATAGGGGCTGTCCTGTCTCAGGTACAAGGAGGCATTGAGAGGCCAATAGCTTTTGCATCTAGGGCTGTGATGGAGACAGAGCAACACTACTCAGTGGGTGAGCGTGAAGCACTGGCCTGTGTGTGGGTGTGTGAGCGATAGCATATGTTCCTCTATGGCCGCCACTTCACTATCAGAACTGACCATCAGGCCCAGACTACAGTATTTTCCCCCTCTGGCACAGGACACAAGCCATTGCAACTTCATCACTGGGCGGATCATCTTCATCAGTACCACTATGATCTTGTCTTCACACCAGGGAGAGACATTGTGGTGGCTGACCTCCTTTCTTGCTCCATTGCAGCCCCAGCACCTTCTGTCCCACCAAACCCCTCTGCCTTGTTGGGTGTTGAGGAACCAGCCTTCATTCAAACACTCTATAGACCTCTGTAGCCTGTCGTCACACTTGAGGAACTACAAGCAGAGTCAGAGAAGGACCCAGTATTGTCTAAACTGTGCGAGTACATCAGGAACAGCTGGCTGTCCAAAATCCCAGAAGATCTGGAACCGTTTGCCAAAGTGAGGAACAAGCTGTCCTGCTGGGAAGACAACTGTGTCTCAAGGGGCCTGTGCACAATCATCCCAAGCTCCCTACATGCCAATGTGCTGGCAATGGCACACGAGGGATACCTAGGAGTTGTCAGAGTCAAGCAGTGGTGCCACGAACTAGCATGGTGGCCAGCCATCAACCGGGACATTGAACACCTGGTATGGGACTGCCCAGCGTGTCTCCTCAGCGGCAAAACTGCCCCACCACCCTGTGCACCTCTACAGCCACTTCTGTGGCTTTCTCGCCCCTAAGACCATACAGAGCTCGACATCTGTGGTGAAACTCATGGGCGGGGTGTTCCTCATCACCAGCGTTTTCTTGTGGCTGTTTATGATCTCCACTCGAAGTGGCCCAAGGTAGTACCAACGGGGACAGTGATGTCGCAGGTCATAATCCAAATACTGGACAGTCTATTTGCATGCTGGGGGTTGCTGAGGGCCATGACAACTGATAACAGACCCCAGTTGACATCTGCTGAGTTCTCGGACTTCCTGGCAAGTGAGGGCGCCAAACACATCAGGACTGCATTCTATAACCCTCAGGCCAACGGAGGGGTGGAGTGTTTCAATGATACACTGAAAAACGGAATTCGAGCACACCTGGCCCAAGGCTGCACATTCAAGGTGGCACTGAACCAAATGGTGCTGCACTATAGAGCAAGCAAACAGTGCACCACTTAGGCATCACCAGTGCTTCTAATGCTTGGCTGTGAACTGGAATTGACATTGAACAGGCTCCGAGCACCCACTGATGCACCCAGCAAGCCCTCACTCACTCACACTCAGAAGACCGTGGTTGCACGGCAGCAGGAGATAAAGGAAAAGGTGGACAAATGGCACAGGGCATGACCACCCTCAATTCAGGTCTCAGACTGGGTCAGGGTTCAACATCCACAACGCTACAACAAAATGGCTTCAATCTGGTCTCAGCTCAGGCAGGTCATTCGCATTCTCGGACCTGCAACTTTCCTGCTTGATGATGGCTCACGAATGGCATGCCTGCAGATTGAGGAAGGTACCAGTGCCCTTCTCCCTGGACCATGTAGCAGCAGCGCCAGCTCACTCACTGTCTTCTACCAACCTAGGCAGTGACCCTGTCCTACCCCCCGGGCTAGCCCCCACTCCAGTGTTGCCTGCACCTGATCGGCAGGATGTACCACACCATTAGGAGCTGGTGCTGAACCCTAGGCCATTGCGGGTCAGAACACGGCCTTTGGCCCTACAGGACTGCATCACAGAGTATCATACTTAGGCTGGGGTGGGGGGTCGTTGACAGTTCTATGGACATGGTTCTTGGGGACTGTTGTCACTCTGCTATTCTTTCAGTTAGTTCAATTGTTTACATATTCATTGCCATGCTTCTCTTCTTTTCTTTTTTTTGTGGGGGGGTGGATGTTATGTCTAAGTTTGTCTTTCAGAGGTGTGGTTATGTGACACAAGCGTGTGTGCGTTGTGAGTGTGTGGCATAAAGAAGTAAAGCAGAGCATGGTCTAACCTTCAGTGGTGTGCATGTGTTGATCTGTTCCCACATAACAGAAGGGTCTGATTCTAGTTAATCTGGACATTCTCATTACAATAGGGAGTGAGATACTTAGACTTTACCATTGACTTCCAACTCAATTAGGAGAGGGCTCCAGGGCATGGGTCTGCATCTCTGTTGAGTGCAATTTTCTGTTGTTTATTTTGAAAACAATGACTTAAACTCATCCCTTCCATATAACAGTAGAAGTTGCACCACATTGGTAAAACACAAAATATTAACTCTTGCCATTCAGTTTCTTATAGACAGCTGATTGTATAACTAGCAGGCCATTTTGATGAACATACTGTATAGAAGAGAAAAGCCTAGACAGTTGAGACAATCAAGTGTTGCATCATTGTACTTTTTCCATAGAGCAAATGGCCATTTAACTACCTTCATAATCCATCATTTGGCAACAACCACTCAACAATGTAAAGAGTGTTTCGTACTTTGAGACTTGAAGGTCAAACTGGCATTTTTTTAAGGTCCTTGAAAGTTGAATGGCAAAAAACCATCAAACACTATAATGAAGCTGGCTCTCCTGAGGACCGCACCATGAAAAGAAGACCAAGACTTATCTCTTCTGCAGAGGGATGGGTTCATTACAGCTACCAGCTTCGGAAATCATCAATTAACAGCTTCTCAGATTGGGCTCACATCAGTGCTTCCCAGAAATCAAAAGCTTAGCACTGCTCAGCATCAGCTAGCTGTAAAACTCAATTCTTTTCTTAAATTACTGCAAGACATAAAAAGGAGGCAGACAACTCATTCAAAAACTAGTAATTTCACTGATGGATCTCAATTTAAAAATTTAAACTGTGTTATTGTCATGCTAAAGGGAACATGGTCTTCCCTGAATAAGACAGACATTTTTGGTGTGTCATAATCTTTGCTCCTAAAGCTTTAGATATATATGCACTGTATACAGCATTCATGTGCAAGTGATCAATGTTATTTGCATTTTTTGTTGTTTTTACAATTTATTTTCCTTTGCAGGGTTTATAACTTGCATTCTTTTGATGCATTGATTTACGTGAAAGCATTGTGTCTCTTTTTGATGTTGTACCACTATAGGGGCACAGATTACAACTCATCAGTTGGCTTGAAGACATTTTCTGCTCTCTGTGAGTCTTTTGTGTCTTGTACAAAGATGTAAAAAATTCTTGTGTTAGATGTCCAAATTCTTAGGTTAAAACATTGAACTCTCTGAAATCTTAACAAACAAATATATTGCTCTAGTAGACTCAACCAGCTGGCATGATCTTTTAAAATCAGTCATAAAATACTGCATTACACATTTTCCAATCCTAAAAGGTGAAAGAAATAACACTGTGTGAAAGTGTTTTCCAACCGGGATACCGCATAACCCTGGGTGCCATGAGAAATCATCTGGGGCACAATGGAAAGTTGTCTAATTTCACTTAATTGGTCCAAAAAATTGCAAATAATTTGCAGTTAATGTGTGTTGGTTCTTGTGGTGGCTTTTCCATGTCAGTGGGTTGCAGTATGAATGGCAGCAAAATGCATGTGTGTACATGTGGTTTGTTTTGATGGCTTTGGAGCTGCTGACAGAGTATGGAGGGAATAAGTGAGCTGGAGTAAATAAACTTGTGTCGAGAGCCCCTACGGATGTATTTGGGGTGAAGCAAAAATCCAAAGATTTAATGACAGCCAGACAATTTGGGCTGGAGGGGCTGAGGAGGTTCCGCAGGTTCATAAAAATATTTAACATCTCCATGTTCGTAGCAGCTAGCAGTTAATGCTACTGCTAGATGGAACAACAGTAACCCACCGAAGCAGTAGAAGACACCCCCGCAGTTCAGACCTCCAAGGAGTTGTGGAGAACAGGCCCAGAAGAGCACACCACAGCCAAGGAACCACAGAATGGCACTCCTGCCATGGAGGGCACAGCTGAACAGTGGATGGCAAAAGCAGAAGCAGATCGACACAGCTGGTGAGTACAGAAAGTAAATAAATGTCATCCTGCAGTATCATCCAGTGATGATCCAGTTGTATTGTGGTGAATCTAGAGGGAAAAACACAGGTTTTGGCTCAGAATGAGAAGCAACGAAACACGCCAGTGTCCTCTCAAACTGGAAAAAAAATGCAAACAGAATAAGAACATGGACTATTTGGTTAATCTCCGTGAGCACATGGAGAAAGAGGTAACTTTGTGTATGCCTTTCTTCAGTTCCTGCCAGGATGTCAGCTTTGTGTTCATCTAAACAGGCCCAAATTTCACACTGAGTGATTATAAACTAAGTACAACAGTAAACCATCATTACATAAACTGTAATAGGCTACAGTGTGTCATTTTATAACATTTTTGATTGTTGGGGTTCCCCAATGTTTTTTCAATGTAAAAAGTGTGCCATGATTCAAAAAAGGTTGAAAAACACTGCTCTATGTTACTGTTAGGTGTCACTCTCACACCACTGCCATAGCTCTTGTCAGCCTATTGCTCAAATGTAAACATATGTTTCTGACCCATAAAATATTTTCAAAATAATTATTTCATAACTGTAATTTTTTTCAAGAAGATATACTTTAATTTTTTGTTTTTAAAAAAGTTTGTTTTTTTCCTGAAAATGAAATCAATTTGACCTTTCTGTCTTTTTCTCCTTTCAAATATTCAAAAATTACCTATAATTATCTTTAAAAATAATTATGATGTCATGCCAAAGATGCAAATGTATTGCATTACAAAGATCTATGAGGGGGGCTGAAACGTTCATTGGCTGACTAAGAAGGAGTTACAGACGTGGACAAAATTGTTGGTACCCCTCTGCTAATGAAAGAAAAACCCACAATGGTCACAGAAATAACTTGAATCTGACAAAAGTGGTAATAAATAAAAATTCTATGAAAATTAACCAATGAAAATCAGAAAATTCTTTTGAATTGTGGTTCAACAGAATTATTTTAAAAAACAAACTCATGAAACAGGCCTGGACAAAAATGATGGTACCCCTAGAAAAGATTGAAAATAATGTGACCATAGCGACATGTTCAACCAAGATGTGTCCTCTAAATAACATCACAGGTGTCTACAAACTTGTAATCAGTCAGTCAGCCTATTTAAAGGGTGACAAGTGGTCACTGTGCTGTTTGGTGACATGGTGTGTACCACACTAAACATGGACCAGAGGAAGCAAAGGAGAGCGTTGTCTCAGGAGATTAGAAAGAAAATTATAGACAAACATGTTAAAGGTAAAGGCTATAAGACCATCTCCAAGCAGCTTGATGTTCCTGTGACTACAGTTGCACATACTGTATTATTCAGAAATTTAAGATCCACAGGACTGTAGCCAACCTCCCTGGACATGGCCGCAGGAGGAGACGGATAATACAAATGGTAACAAAAGAGCCCAGAACAACCTCTAAACACATTCATGGTGAACTCCAAGGTCAAGGTGCATCAGTGTCAGATCGCACCATTCGTCGTTGTTTGAGCCAAAGTGGTCTTTATGGGAGACGACCAAGGAGGACACCACTTTTGAAAACAAATCATAAAAAAGCCAGACTGGAATTTGCCAAACTGTATGTTGACAAGCCACAAAGCTTCTGGGAGAATGTCCTATGGACAGACGAGACAAAACTGGAACTTTCTGGCAAGGGACATCAGCTCTGTGTTCACAAATGCAAAAATGAAGCATACCAAGAAAAGAACACTCCCTACTGTGAAAGATGGAGGAGGTTCTGTTATGTTCTGGGGCTGCTTTGCTGCATCTGACACAGGGTGTCTTGAATCTGTGCAGGGTACAATGAAATCTCAAGACTATCAAGGTATTCTAGAGAGAAATGTGCTGCCCAGTGTCAGACAGCTTGGTCTCAGTCGCAGGTCATGGGTCTTGCAACAGGATAATGACTCAAAACACAGCTAAAAACACCCAAGAATGGCTAAGAGCGAAACATTGGACTATTCTAAAGTGGCCTTCTATGAGCCCTGATCTAAATCCTATTGAACATCTGTGGAAGGAGTTGAAACATGCCATCTGGAGAAGGCACCCTTCAAACCTGAGACAACTGGAGCAATTTGCTCATGAGGAGTGGACCAAAATACCTGCTGAGAGCTGTAGAGGTCTCACTGACAGTTACAGAAATCGTTTGATTGCAATGATTGAATGAATGAATGAATGAATGAATTTTTATTTCGGATAGATTAAAAGTAAAGATTAAAAAGAAACAGAATAATATAACAAAGGTGAAAAAAATCCAACAAGGTCAAATTAAACAATAACTCCTCTGATTATACAGTTCAACATAAGTTATCCGAAATGGGTGATGGCTGAAGCCGCAGCTTATATTGCCCACCCATATTCCATCCAAGAATTCAAAAGAAAAAACAAAACAAGAGCGATTACAATTTGGAACAAAGCTAAGACAAAATGTGACAAAAAAAAAAACTAAGCAACAACACAACACAGACTGGATATGACAATCCTTATGTGATTTTACATGTCATCTTGTATATACACTACCGTTCAAAAGTTTGGGGTCACTTAGAAATTTCCTTATTTTTGAAAGAAAAGCACTTTTTTTCAATGAAGATAACTTTAAACTAATCAGAAATACACTCTATACATTGCTAATGCGGTAAATGACTATTCTAGCTGCAAATGTCTGGTTTTTGGTGTAATATCTACATAGGTGTATAGAGGCCCATTTCCAGCAACTATCACTCCAGTGTTCTAATGGTACAATGTGTTTGCTCATTGCGTCAGAAGGCTAATGGATGATTAGAAAACCCTTGTGCAATCAGGTTAGGTCTGCAATGCTGTAATTGCTGCAAATGGAGGATTCTTTGACGAAAGCAAAGTTTGAAGGAAAAAATTATTATTTCAAATATAAATCATTATTTCTAACCTTGTCAATGTCTTGACTATATTTTCTATTCATTTTACAACTCATGGTGGTAAATAAGTGTGACTTTTCATGGAAAACACAAAATAATTGTCTGGGTGACCCCAAACTTTTGAACGGTAGTGTATGTTTGGAGTATTTCTTCCTTTAGTTTTTGTTTAAATTGTCCAAGCGTTGTACATGATTTTAATTCAGGTCCCAAATCGTTCCATAATCTGACTCCTTGCACTGAAACACAGTGTTGCTTGGTGGTAGTTCTCACTGAAGGTTTTTGAAATATACATGTTCCTGTCACGCCGCGCCGCTCATCAGCGGCGCCACCTGCTCGCGCACCTGTCAACCATCAGCGGCGGGGAATATTAGCCGCCTCGCCCTGAGCTTCGGCCTGAAGCCGTTAGACTTCATCTCCCTTCCATGAGAAGCAACTACTCTTTCTTCAGCACCACACTAAGCGGTAAGAAGATCACTTACCTCACCTCTTCCAGTCTGCTCCCCTGTGCACAGGTGGATTCCTCGGCGGCGGACAACTCCGTCCCTCGTCCCTCCTCGCTGCTGCACCGAGTCCTGCAGGTGACTGTCTCCCGGGGTCCCGTCCTTGATGTGCCAGTCATCGGTCCCATACAAGTAAGCTTCTCTCCCTCACCTATTCTCCTCCTGTGTTGGTGTGTGCCCGTCACCCTGTGTCTGTTCTTTCCCATAGGGTTGCCGGCTGAACGGTCTCCTGTCTCTGTGCCCGAAGCAGACGCCACCACCAATACATTTACATTCCGCAGACACACACCCATACATCCCTGTTGTTAATAAACAGTTTGAACTACTCTGAGCCTGTGTGTGTGCGTCTCCTGAGCCGAACGTTATGTCAGTACGGCTTCAGCAGAGCGGCTCGGCAGACGGCGGGCTCGCACACCGGTTTACCATCCTCGAGGCTCGAGTGGATCAGGTTGTTTATCAGCAACAGGTGATCCTAAATCAATTAGTAAATTTAACTAACCGATTGAACCGCCTGGACCCCCAACAGCCGTTCCCCCCGGCTCGCCAGGGTGGCGCGGCTCCTGCTGTTCCAGCGGCCGTCCAGCCGGCTCCAGTGGCACCGGTTCGGCTCACACCGATTCCGACCCCCGCCCGCTTTAGCGGTAAGCTCGGTGGAGCGCGGGGGTTCATTATGCAATGTGAGTCCGTGTTCCACCGTGTGCCCGGAGATTTTCCCTCGGATCACAGCCGAATTGGTTACATAGGGAATCTTCTGGAGGGGCGTGCGTTAACTTGGACCTACGCCGTAATGACGAGGCCCAGTTATGCCACCCTCACCTATGACCAATTCGTGAGGCGCTTTCTGGAGGTCTTTGACCATTCTCAAACCGAGACGGTCCAGACCGATCGGCTTCTCGCGCTCCAGCAGGGAAGCCGGTCGGCAGCGGACTACGCGGTCGACTTCCGGGTAGCGGCGGAGGAATTGGGCTGGGAGGAACGCTCCCTCTGCGGCCTGTTCCTCCGCAGCCTCAATGATGATCTGAGGGATGAACTGGCTGGACGGGATATCCCTGAAACGCTAGCGGAGCTAACTTCTTTAGCCATCAGCTTGGACAACAGGCTGCGCGAGCGCTCCTCAGGACGGAAGTCGTCTACTTCGCGCCCTCGGGGAGTCTCGCTGCGCCTGCCCCAAGCTCGCCCCCTGGCAGCGCCGCCACCATCGTGCCCCGAGGAGTCGGAGCCGATGGTGACGGGCTGGACAAAGCTCTCTCCGGCAGAGATACAACGCCGCCGTGAGTTGAATCTCTGCATGTATTGCGGAGACAGTCAACACACGGTGGAGCTTTGTCCACAAAAAGCCAAACGGCGGGGTCCGCGAGTCACTGTAGGGGGCCTCGCGGACGTCAATCGGTTAGGTCCACTCACTCAATTAAAGCTGCCCATCCGTTTCTGCCACAACCCCACTGGGCATCTCACCCACGCACTGGTGGATTCGGGTGCAGAAGGCAGCTTCATTTCACAGAGCCTGGCAACCCGTTTGGGCATCCGCTGTCAGGCACTGAAAAATCCCATCTCCCTTGTCAACCTCTCCCGTGCCTCCCTTGGGAGAGTGTCACACCAAACCATCCCCGTTCCGGTCATCATCTCGGGAAACCACCGGGAGGAGATGACCTTCTATGTCCTCCCCAACTCTGTGTCGCCCGTCATCCTGGGGTATCCCTGGCTTCGCCTTCACAACCCGGTCCTGGATTGGAAATCAGCTGGGATATCGGCATGGAGTACATTCTGCATGGGCACCTGCCTTCAGTCCGCTGCCTGCTCTCCGTCCGCTCCTCCCCCTGCGACGGACGCTGCACCCCCGGACCTGTCTCTGGTGCCTCCGGAATTTCACGACCTGGGTATGGTGTTCAGCAAGACGAAAGCTATGTCTCTCCCCCCTCATCGGCCCTATGACTGTGCCATCAACCTCCGCCAGGGGGCTCCCTTACCTTCTGGTCGGCTCTATAGCCTGTCAGCGCCGGAGAAGGAGACGATGAACGCCTACCTGAAAGAGTCATTAAGTGCTGGGATAATCCGCCCATCATCGTCACCCGTGGGGGCAGGGTTCTTCTTCGTGGGAAAAAAGGATGGGTCCCTCCGCCCTTGTATTGACTACCGGGCCCTCAACGATATCACGGAGAAGGACCGTTACACCCTGCCCCTCATGGACACTGCCTTCCACTCCCTCCAGGGGGCGACCTGGTTCACCAAGCTGGATCTACGCAGCGCTTACCACCTCGTCCGGATCCGGGAGGGAGATGAGTGGAAAACAGCCTTCCGTACCCTGAACGGCCACTTTGAATACCTGGTAATGCCGTTCGGGTTGACCAACGCTCCTGCCGTCTTTCAGCGCCTCATAAATGACGTCCTCCGGGACTTCATCGGCCTTTTCGTGTTCGTCTACCTGGACGATATTCTCATTTTCTCCAAGTCCAGGGACGAGCACCAGGTCCACGTGAGGCGGGTCCTCCAAAGGCTGCTGGAGAATCGTCTGTACGTGAAGGCAGAAAAATGTGAATTTTACGCCAGGACTACGTCCTTCCTGGGGTTCATCATCGCCCACGACAAGGTGCTCCCAGATCCAGAGAAGGTGAAGGCGGTGGTGGAATGGCCTACACCTGCATCCCGGAAGCAGGTGCAACAGTTCGTTGGCTTCGCCAATTTCTACCGCCGCTTTGTCCCCAACTTCAGCTCCATCGTGGGACCACTGACCCGCCTCACGTCCCCGAAGGTCCCGTTCCGGTGGACCGAAGAGGTCGCTGCCGCCTTTAAGGCGCTGAAGGCGGAGTTCTCCTCCTCCCGGGTCCTTCGCCAGGTCGACCCCGCGCTGCAGTGCATCGTAGAGGTAGACGCCTCGGACACGGGAGTGGGGGCAGTGCTGTCCCAGCGATCGCCGGACGATGGCGCCAAACGGCCCTGCGCCTTCTTCTCCCGGCGCTTGTCCCCGGCGGAGAGGAACTACGATGTGGGGGACAGAGAGCTCTTGGCCATCAAACTCGCCCTGCAGGAGTGGCGCCACTGGCTAGAGGGGGCGAACCTGCCGTTCGTGGTCCTCACGGACCACAAGAACTTAGAATATTTACGATCTGCCAAGCGCCTGAACGCCCGCCAGGCGCGTTGGTCACTGTTCTTCGCCAGGTTCCAATTTTCAATCACCTTCAGGCCTGGCTCTAAGAACGGCCTGCCTGACGCCCTCTCTAGGCAGTTCACTCCCGTGGAGTCGGAGGAGACGCCCCACTCCATCCTGCCCAGGTCGTGCGTCGTGAGAGCCATCTCGTGGGACATCAAGACCAAGATCCGGAAGGCACAGGAGGTGGAACCTGACCCTGGCGGCGGACCAGAGGGGAGGCTGTTTGTGCCATCCGCGGTCCGAGGAGAGGTCATCCACTGGCTACACACCTCCAAGCTCACCTGTCACCCTGGCACCTCCCGGATGATAGACCTCCTCCAACGGTCCTTTTGGTGGCCGGGCCTGCGGAGGGATGCAGCCCGCTACGCCCGGGCTTGCCCAATCTGTGCCACCTGCAAGTCGGGAAATGCCCCTCCAGCGGGTCTGCTCCAGCCCCTGCCCGTCCCTGGCAGGCCCTGGTCGCACATCGCGTTGGATTTCGTCACCGGACTCCCCGTCTCCAACTCCTATGACACCATCCTGACCATCGTGGACCGCTTCTCCAAGGCCGTGCACTTCGTCCCCCTGCGAGGCCTCCCTACTGCCCTGGAGACGGCGGACCTCCTCGTCCAACACGTGGTCAGGCTGCACGGGATTCCGGTGGACGTGGTCTCGGACCGGGGCCCCCAATTTTCATCTGAGGTTTGGAGGTCATTCTGCAACGCCATCGGAGCCAAGGTGAGCCTCTCCTCCGGCCATCACCCCCAATCCAACGGGCAGTGTGAGCGGACCAACCAGGAGCTGGAGGCTGCGCTCCGCTGTGTGACCAGATCCAAACCCACGTCCTGGAGCAACCATCTTGCCTGGGTTGAATATGCCCACAATACCGCCCGCTCTTCTGCTACAGGGATGTCTCCCTTCAAAGCGTCCCTGGGTTACGACCCCCCGCTGTTCCCGGAGCAGGAGAGTGAGGTAACTGTCCCCTCAGTTAGGGCACATCTCAGGCAGTTCCGCTCCACCTGGACTGCCGCGCGCAATGCGCTCTTACGCACAGCGGAGCGCAACAGGACTGTGGCGGACCGGCGTAGAAGACCTGCCCCGGCGTACAGAGTTGGGCAACACGTCTACGTTTCCACCCAGGACGTCACTTTAAAAGGCGAGAGGAGAAAGCTGGCACAGCGTTTCATGGGTCCCTATCCCATCACCCGGATCATCAACCCGGTGGCTGTGCGCGTGGCTATTCCCCCCTCCCTCCGCATCCATCCCACCTTCCACGTGTCAAAGGTGAAGTTGGCAGTCTCCGACCCCCTTTGCCCCCCTCCTGCAGCGCAACCCGCGCCCCGGATGATTGGTGGCCATCCGGCCTGGTCCGTCTCCTCCATCCTGGACTCTCGGCGCCGGGGTCGTGGGTTGCAATACTTGGTGGACTGGGAGGGCTATGGGCCCGAGCATCGACAGTGGGTGCCCCCATCGTTCGTGTTAGACCCATCGCTCATCGCTGACTTCCACCGAGCGCACCCAGACAAGCCATCGCCAGGAGGCGCTGCTAGAGGGGGGAGTACTGTCACGCCGCGCCGCTCATCAGCGGCGCCACCTGCTCGCACACCTGTCAACCATCAGCGGCGGGGAATATAAGCCGCCTCGCCCTGAGCTTCGGCCTGAAGCCGTTAGACTTCATCTCCCTTCCATGAGAAGCAACTACTCTTTCTTCAGCACCACGCTAAGCGGTAAGAAGATCACTTACCTCACCTCTTCCAGTCTGCTCCCCTGTGCACAGGTGGATTCCTCGGCGGCGGACAACTCCGTCCCTCGTCCCTCCTTGCTGCTGCACCGAGTCCTGCAGGTGACTGTCTCCCGGGGTCCCGTCCTTGATGTGCCAGTCATCGGTCCCATACAAGTAAGCTTCTCTCCCTCGCCTATTCTCCTCCTGTGTTGGTGTGTGCCCGTCACCCTGTGTCTGTTCTTTCCCATAGGGTTGCCGGCTGAACGGTCTCCTGCCTCTGTGCCCGAAGCAGACGCCACCACCAATACATTTACATTCCGCAGACACACACCCATACATCCCTGTTGTCAATAAACAGTTTGAACTACTCTGAGCCTGTGTGTGTGCGTCTCCTGAGCCGAACGTTATGTCAGTTCCTCTGAAATGATATTGTTTCTCCCTTATTTGGAACAGCTTTTGGATATTTGTGGGCAGTGATAGATTCTTCACTTTAAACGTTATTACTGCAGTTTTAATGTCAACCAGATCTTTCAACTTGAGAGCTTTTAATTTAAGAAAAAGTGGGTTTGTTGGTTCCCTGTAAGCAGCTTTGTTTATTATTCTAATAGCTCTCTTCTGAAGCATAAAGACTGGATATATGTTTGTTTTATATGTATTTCCCCATACTTCAGTACAATATGTCATATATGGGAGTATTTATGAATGACACAAAGTATATAATGTGGGTTGATTCAGCAAATATTTCGCTCTGTGTAGTATTGCGATTGATTTAGATATTTTACCTTTAATATAATTAATATGTGACTTCCAACACAGTTTATTATCAATTATTACTCCAAGAAATTTAGTTTCAGATACCCTTTCAATCTCTACACCATTTACACTGAGTTTAGATACTAAGTTGTTGTGATGGTTGTTAAAAACTATAAATTTTGTCTTACTTAAATTGAGCGTTAATTTGTTTGAATCAAACCACAGTTTAAGCTTTCCTAATTCCTTTCCGAGTGTATCCAAAAGTTGTTCCAAATTGCTTCCACTACATAAAAGATTAGTGTCATCGGCAAACAATAGTGTAGCGAACTCAATATGAGCACCCTACTTGGCTTGCCAAGTGGGTTGACCCTATTGGCGACACAGGTAGGGTGCGGGACTCCGGAGCGGGAGGCGTGAGTTTGAATCTCCCGGTGGGACGTCGCCATGTCGAGCAGCACGTTACAATATTAAATCCATTTTTTCCGAGACTTTACATATATCATTTATATACATATTGAATAACAATGGCCCCAAAACTGAACCCTGTGGGACTCCATAAGTAACCCTCAGTAACTGTGAGTTTTTGTTACCAACACATACATACTAATATCTATTCTTTAAGTAACTACTTAACCAGGACAGTGCTACCCCCCCCCCAATACCACAATTTTGTAGTTTCTTTAATAATAAATTGTGATCCACTGTATCAAATGCTTTTTTAAGATCCAGGAATACCCCAGCTGAATACTCTTTATTTTCAACGGCAGTTGATATTTTTTTCTATAAATTCCATTAGAGCAAATGCAGTTGTCCTCTTGTGTCTGAACCCATATTGCTGCTCACACAATAAATCATTCTTCAGTATGAAGTTGTCAATTCTCTCACAGAATATTTTTTCAAGTATCTTGGAAAATTGCGGCAATAGTGAAATTGGTCTATAGTTTGAAAGTTCCCCTCTGTCACCCGTCTTGTATATCGGAATTACTTTAGCTATTTTCATTGCATTGGGAAATATACCTGTTTGGAGAGACAGGCTACAAATATACGTCAGTGGTTTCACTAAGCATTCAATAATAGTTTTCACTAAGAGCATGTCAATACCATCACAGTCCGTAGATGTCTTACTTTTAAACGATTTAACAATTTCAATGACCTCTCTCTCATCTGTGTTCTTTATAACGATTGCCTCAAAAGGTTGTGCAACAAAGTATTAAGTTAAGGGTACCATCATTTTTGTCCAGGCCTGTTTCATGAGTTTGTTTTTTAAAATAATTCTGTTGAACCACAATTCAAAAGCATTGTCTGATTTTCAATGGTTAATTTTCATAGAATTTTTATTTATTACCACTTTTGTCAGATTCAAGTTATTTCTGTGACTATTGTGGGTTTTTCTTTCATTAACAGAGGGGTACCAACAATTTTGTCCACGTCTGTATGTTTTTAAAGATTGAAAAGAGAGCTTCTATACCGCAGGGATCCAAGCGCTGCAACACCGATATTGAAATGTTGAAAAATATGTTGAAAAATAAACCACACCTGCTTAAATTTGCACTCAAAGATGCTGGGATAGGCTCCAGCCCCCCCCCCCCCGCGACCCGAAAAGGATTAAGTGGAAGAAGATGGATGGATGGATGGTCAAATTTGACAACTGCATCATGGTCAGCCTATGAACTTTTCAGCCCCCCATATTCAATTTTCTTCTTGGGTCTGGCAATTCCTTCCTGTGTTACTACTGTTTTGCCAATAGGGAGAGTGTTAAGACCTTGCAACCACATAGAGAGTGATTCACTTTTTTAGCACAATGCTGCCACCTGGTGTTGATAGCTGGAATTAATTCAGGGTTACATATAGTTCCTTTACTGCAGGGCTATTCAATTACCAGCTCAGATGTCGCCTGGATTAACAAGGCCAGGAGTTCCTGGCAGCGAAGGGCAAAGGACAGAGCTGCGTGGAGGAATCTGATCAGACCTAAATGAAACAGTCATTGTCACCCCCGACAGACTGCTATGATGATGATGATTCAATTACAAAATCAGCTGGGCCACAATTTGAAATCAAGACATGTAACTGGGCTGCACATGTTCAGCGATCTGTTGAATATGATAAATTTCAAACCAACACAAATCAATATGATGAAAAATATTCACTTTTTATTCACTGTCTTGGTTTTAAATGTGCACTTGGCACATGACAAAGGCACATCAAATGTGCATAAAAACACAATAACAGTGCTGGAGTTGAGCAGAACTTGAAGTAGCAGAAATATTTTTCCTCGTGAACAACAATTAAATAAATAGAATGGAAAAAAAATAAAATTCTGTAAATAACCATTTTGATCTTACTCTGGCATATCTCAAAATGCATAAAAACTCAATGTGCACTGTTAGTAGCATTAACATTTGTTTCCCTTTTGAAAGAAAATATACTACATCCTGGTCATAACTGACCTTGGCACATCACAAAGTGCATTTAGCTGAATGAAAAATGAACTGTTAAATACTTCAGTGCACAACCCCCCCAAGAAAAGATTGATAACATTAACAAACATTGCACATTCACTATTGCGGTTTGTTTTTTTAAAAGGGCCTATATCATGCTATTTTAAGCCTTTCAGAGTAAACTATATGCATGTATGTGATAGTATATTACCTTTGGTACACTGGAGAATGAATTTCTTATGAAATATGAGTTATTTTTGCGAGCCCGGAAGTAAGATGCCTCGATCTCTGAGGCTCAGCCTCTCCTTCTTGTGGCTGCCACCCATTTCATGACGTAACCCCTGAGCCGGCTGCTGCAGCGTGTCGCTGGGTTCCGCCCACGAAAACAAGGAAGGCTGAACAAACTCCTAAATCTCTCACAGCCAAAGACACATTTACACCACTTAGAAGACATTGTCTTACATAAAAAAGCAAACAATTGTTGTCACTGAGCAGATTAGGTGCGAGAGGAACTACTTCTTCACAGCGTCAATGCTAAAGTGAAAGAGTTTTGCTGATCACCGTTCTGTTAGCTGCGCGGAGAAAGTAAGTGTGTGCGTTAGCCTGGGGGCGGTGCTGGCAGCACAGGCACTTCCTGGAGTGGGTGGCTCACCCACGTTCATATGTATGAACGTGGGGACCCAGTATTTATCAGGGACAGGGCGGAGCAGCAGCTCAGAGAGCAGGGTTGAGGAGGAATACTCAGAGATGCGTGAATGGAGAAAAATACCACTTTGGGGGTGTTTTTGGTGAGGAATTAACATTATAACATGCTTAAAAGCTCAAAAAAGTCGATTTTGCATGATATAGGCCCTTTAAATCACCACGTGTGAGTAGGAACCTCCTTTCATAACTACACATTCCATTAGACACACATATCTGTCCAGGCAGGGTTAATCCATTGATTTTCATCATCAATTTTACGCATCAGAGTTGACAATGACGTTTTAAGGTGCCTTCAAGCTAAACGTGAACGGCCAAATTTTTTTGCGCAGCGCAATTATATTACAACTCAATGTAAACATGCGAATAGACATGAATTCACCATCTGAGTGAGTTGCAGATAGGCAAAGTTGCCTTTATACCTTCTGCAGCTGTGTTCAACCTGCTGCTGAAATCCCCAAAATAACGTCATGCTTAGGTTTACATTATCTGACGGGGGGCTCACCTGAAAAAGTTGTCCCTACTTCCAAAACTTCACAAGATGATAGGCGTTTACGTTGCGAGCCTGCTAGCATTGCTAGCATGTCCGTGGCAGGAGTTCATGGGTAAATAACGACATCGCAATTCAGCTGAGGAGCTCCCAGTCCTTCTTTCTCCATTTTCAAACAAGTTTTACTTTTATTCCAATGATGGCAGAATCTCAAAGCTAATGCTATCCCTCGAACGCAAATGCACTATTTTGCATGTGCTCACCGCTTTCCATTGATATTGTATGCATTTGTGTCGCTCGTTCGCATATTGGTGTAGGCTTGGTTTCTTGCCACTAGCACTGTTAGCCACACTCATAGAGCCTATACTTCAAAACAAATGCGCTGCATTGTGGGCTGACAGTTGCTAGGCTATTGTGCAGTGTGGCGTTTACGGTCTGTAGTAATTAATGGATTTCTGCAATTCTGTGAATTGTGTTGGCCTTTGCTTCTCTGGCTGGACCACAGACTGGGCCTGGGCCACTCGGAGGTTGGTTCTGGGCTGCATGTGGCCTGCGGGCCACTAATTGAGTAGGCCTGCTTTACTGTGAAAGAACTGTAATTGGGCTTATGTAAATGTATTAGTGATGAGCAGTGTTGGGAGTAAAGTAACACGTTACTGTAACACCACTACTTTTGCAGTAATGTGTTGTGTAACCAAATTACTGTTTAAAAATTCAGTAATGCGTTACAGTTACTGAAATTTGATGAGATGCACTACTTGTTACTCATTTTATGACTATGGATATTTTTAGTGCAAATAAATGAATAAACAAACTGACCTTATCAGTAATCAGTCGATGTGTTGCAAAGAGCCTGAATCGTCATCACTTTGGGTGGAGGAAGAGATGAAGCTACTTTGTTTTTGTGGAAATAGATGATTTTTCCTTTGCTGCAGTTAAGGACAAAAGCATATTGGTGGGTTGCAAGCTAAAGTGCCGGTTGAGACCTACTGCAATCTTCAGAAGTGCCTGAGAACAACAACAAGCTCAGACAAAGCTAGTGCTAAGTAATGGCTAGCTATGTTAACAACTAAAACCATGAAGCGGATCTACTATAGCTGAACAGCCACAGCTGGATTTCAATCACAGGTATGCATTTGGACAGTTTGTGACGCAGCAAAAATTAAACTGAATGATTGCCAGATACATCGTTACAGAAGGAATACGTGATATCAACAGTCACTTTCCATCAGACAGCTGGACTGTGATCCACTGAAGTTAAAACACATTTACTTGCTACCTGGATAAAGATGATTCAAAAATGGATTTTGATCTCCAAAAGGTTTTTGAGAGACTGGATCATGTCTCTGTCACAGCAGATGTTTGGACTGTGGATAATGAATGTTTGCTTTGTGTAGCACTTGAGTTAGTGTTGTGCTAAATAAGTGAAAAACATTGCCTGAATTTATTAATGATTCTGTTTTCCTAGTGTCTATTTTGTAATGTAGTTATACATCTGCACCAATAGGTGGCGGTAGTGCTGCAGATTGTTCCTTTGCCTTGAACTGAGGTCATGGGTCAAGTTGTTTTTTTTTTGTTGAGGCTCTCTGTTGTTTGGACTACTGAAGAAGACACAAAAGCGTGCTCTGTATGTGTGCTGCATTAACCTTTTTGAGGTAAATAAAGAACTCGTTTTTCTACACCAAGTTGTCCTGGAGTGGTGTAACATTTTGGAGGTTCCACTGAGATCGATATTTCTGGATTGCCTCACGGAGAGAGACTGAAAAAAGACAACGGAGACGGTAAAGAAGTGTGCCAGAGCGAGAGGCTAATGCTAAGATAGAGCTTGAGTCTAGCTAGTGTGACACAAACCGCATTGTTTTTCAGTCAAATCCAGTGAAAAGGCTAATTTTGCAAGCAAGTCTGAGCATCGTGAAGATTTTTTGTTGAAGCTGGAACAGAATTTATGTGACCTTTCTGTGAAAGAACTGCTAAGAGTATGTGAACCGTGTAATATTTCCAGAAAGGACCATGATGATATTTCAAGCAAAACTCGCAGAGCTCTTGTTAAGCTTATTATTCAGTTTTGTGAACAAGATGAGCTTGTGCAAAGTGAAGATGAAGGCATGTCTGTGCTTTTGGAGTTAAACGATGTGCTAGACTCGCTCATAGAGACACGGTCATCGGCTGTCGGCGCGGAAGCGGCGGCCCTGTCTTCATCCATGGACGCGGCGGCGGCGGCGACGGCGGTGATTATGCGCCCGGAGCAGCCCGCAGCAGTGGGACAGGACCAGGCACCAGGAGAGGACCTTGTACCTTCAGCGTCGGAGGCATCGCTGGAGCATCAGGCGGCCCCGAGGACAACGCTGGATAGCGGGACTCAGCGCAGAGGGAGAGACTCCATCAGCAACAGCTGCTGCAATGCTTCTTCACTTAGATTCAGGAAAGATTTCAGGATAAATGGTCACGTGGGTGAGTCAATGTCAAAAGACACCTTGAGTTTCAGTAGCTTGGAGCATCAGATTGAAAGTGGCTTAAAAAAGGGCTACTCTGAAACTGAAATAGTGGACGCTGTATTCCGTGCCATAAGCCCTGGACTGAAGCTAAGGAGCTATTTAGAAGGAAAAGTAGATCTCACATTGACCAACCTGAGACAAATACTAAGAGCCCATTATGTGGAAACAGATGCAACAGTGTTGTATCAACAACTGACCAAAGCAACACAGGGAACAAATGAGACACCCCTTGAGTTTCTGATTAGAGTACTGGATTTGTGTCAGAAAATCCTCTTTGCACCAGAGCGTACTCAGTCTAGCCTGAAGTACAACAAAGAGCTAGTTAAAAGTCAATGCTTTCAGTCAATTATGACCGGACTGTTAAATGACAATGTCAGAGCAGAAATGAGGATGTACCTACAGGATGAAAACAGCAGTGATGAGCTCCTGTTACAGAGAATGCAAACCGCACAGTACAATGAAAGTGAAAGAGCTCTAAAGACAAAGGCAAATAAGTCAGCTCTCAGAGCAGGACTAAATGTAGTTGAACAGACTGAAACACTGAATGACCCCTGCATAGGCCAACCTGTAGCTAAGCCAAACAAACCAGCCAAAGACAACTCATTATTTTCTAAAACAGAGGAAAGTAATACTGCAATCAGAGAGCTTACAGGTCAGGTAGCCTCACTTGTGCAGACTGTTCAACATGACATAAAACATGAGAGTGGCAAGCAAACCAAATCCTACAAAAGGTCAACTCAGAGACAGAAAAGACAATGTGCTGCGTGTCAACAAGACAACAAGGACTGTAGCCATTGCTTTAAATGTGGCAGTGACTCTCTCTGGGCAAGGCGATGTAGAGTAGGGGGGAGTCAGAAGCAGGGAAACCGGCAGGGGGCTGTGACTGAGGGACAAACCGCAGCTCCAAAACCAAAGTCCCGAAGTGATAAAATCCCCAGAGCTCAAAACTCACCCCATGTCCAACCAATAGAGTTAAGCCTGAACAAGCAAAATGTGTTACAAAGTACGGTGACAATAAATGCCAAAGCTAGAGACCAACCACCTAACATGCTTAATCTTAGCACAAAACACAAAAAATAGCACATCTTATAGGCAAAAAGTGTCTAGTTTGGTGTAAGATGAATAAGTGTAAAACTCAAGCACTGTGGGACACAGGTGCCCAAGTTTCAATAATGAGTGCACTGTGGAAGTCAAATAACTTACCTGATTTGAAAGTCCGCCCAATAAGTGATTTACTAAGTGGCGATCAACTTTTAGATTTGAGAGCTGCAAACGGATCTGAAATCCCCTTTCAGGGCTGGGTAGAAGTTAGCCTTAGCCTTTGTGATCCAAAAGGGAAAGCCACAGCTCAGGATGAAGTTGTAGTTCCAATCCTAGTGAGTCGTGATATTATGCAAAAACCAATAATTGGGTTTAATGCCAGTGAAGAACTAATAAAGCAGAATCCTACTCAATCTAGTGACAGTGTCCTTACTCAGAAATTCACTAAAAGTTGGAGCAGGAAAAGCAGAGGTGCTTTCGAACATTATCCACACAGCTACGAGTGAGACAGCTACTTACCCAGTCAGAACAGGACACACAGTGGTTGTAGTGCCAAGCGGACAAATACACTGCATTAGCTGCCCTATTAAAACAGACCTAAAAGTGCAGACAGAAATGCTTTTTGAACCAGATGAAAACTTATCTTTAGATGAAGGACTAAAGTTTAACTGCCAGTTACTAAGTGTATCAGGCACTACCCATAAAGCTAAGATTCATGTCACTAATACTACAAAGCATGACATAGTTCTGCCAGCGAAAACCGTTATTGGTAGCATTGAGAGAGTGACCCACTGCTACTCGACGGATCTGAACCAAAGTCAGATTAGTTCAGTTGAAGCTGAAAACTGTCAAAACGCACCTAACCCACCTGGAAAGACTTGGGACCCACCCGTCAATTTGGGTCACCTCACCACAGAACAACAAGCTGCTGTCATGGAGATGCTTAGGGAGGAATCAAGTGCATTTGCCAAGCACAAAGATGAAGTAGGCTACATTAAAAATCTGAAAATGGACATTAAACTGACTGATGAGATTCCTGTAGCCAAAGCCTACAATGCAGTCCCTCGTGCTCTCTATGATGAAGTAAAAAACCATATCCAGGACTTGTTGAATAAAGGTTTCGTTCGCAAATCAACCTCACCTTATGCCTCTTCAGTGGTGTGTGTAAGGAAACATGATGGAAGCCTAAGACTGTGTATCGATTATAGGAGCCTTAATAAAAAGACCATCCCAGACAGGCACCCTATACCACGCATCCAGGAGATACTTGATGGACTTGGTGGCAACATGTGGTTTAGTGTGCTTGACCAAGGCAAAGCATACCATCAAGGTGAAATCAGCGAGGACTCAAAAGAAATACACAGCCTTTACAACGCCTTGGGGGTTGTACGAATGGCACAGAATTCTATTTGGTCTCACCAATGCACCCTCAGCATTTCAGCGCAGTATGGAGGAGAGTCTGAAAGGACTAAGGGACAAAATATGCACTCCATACCTGGATGATGTTTTAGTGTACAGTTGGACATTTGAACAACACATTGAGGACTTAAGATCTGTTCTCAAACGCCAGCAAGCTTGGGGTATAAAACTAAGACCCGACAAATGTGACTTGTTCAAAAATGAGGTCCGCTATGTAGGCAAAATCATTTCGGCAGAAGGTTACAAAATGGACAAGAAAGAGGTACAAGCAGTACAAGCTCTCAAAAACACCCCTCCAACCAACATCAAAGAACTCCGCAAGCTGTTAGGGTTTTTAGGGTATTACAGGAGTTATGTGCAGGATTTTTCGAGACATGCAAAGTGCTTGTATGATTTGCCGTCAGCTGACCACATCCAAGACTCTAACTTACAACCGCCGGTACGGTCAGCTAAGGCGGGGCAACCTCCACCCACCCAGAAAATCATATGGACTGACACGCACCAAAAAGCACTCAACTTCTTGGCCGATGTTTTGACTAATCCACCTGTGATGGCTTACCCTAGGTTTGAGGACCCGTTTATTCTGCACATAGATGCATCGGAGGAAGGGCTTGGTGCAGTTTTGTACCAGAGACAGGAGAGTAAGCTAAGAGTAATTGGATACGGATCAAGGAGCCTAACATCAGCTGAGAAAAACTATAGGCTGCATTCAGGGAAACTTGAGTTTCTGGCACTTAAGTGGGCCGTTACGGAGTGCTTCAGAGACTACTTGTTTTACGCCCCCTCAGTGACAGTCTATAGCGATAACAATCCTGTGACCTATGTTTTAAGTTCAGCCAAATTAAATGCAACGGGACACAGATGGGTTTCCGAGTTGGCTGACTTTAACATAACACTGAAATACTGACCGGGAAAAAGTAATATTGATGCAGACTTTTTGTCCAGAACACCTGCCAGTATGGACTTGTATATGTCAGAGTACACTGAGCAGTGTTCACCTGAAGTGTTAAGTGCAATACTAAATGCTGTTGAGACACAAAAAGAGCAAAACGTGGACTGGATCTCCGTTATAACTTGCAATCCACAAGTAAATGAGACCATGGCTGACCATCAACCGGATGTGAAAATTACAAAACAGGAACTGTTACAAGCTCAGTTGCAGGACCCAGCCATAGCTTATGTTCTCAACCTTAAAAAAACAGGAGAAAACTTTGACAAAACACCAGTGAACAAAGACTTGAAGCTAAAACAACTACTACATGAGTGGAAAAAATTTTTTGTTTCTGAAGAAGGGTTGTTAATGTGCAAAACTGTAACTTGTACTCAAATTGTGATTCCAGATTCATACAGAGAGCTTGTGTACAAATACCTTCACTGTGAAATGGGTCACTTAGGGGTAGACCGTGTAATGAACTTGGCAAGAAATAGATTTTACTGGCCTAACATGCAGAAAGATATTGAGTTTTTCATTACTCAGGTACATGTATGTAAATGTAACATTCAGAGGAAACCTACGGTTCAGAGTAGGGCCCCTATGTGCCATGTACCTGCTACTGCACCCTTTGAAATGGTTGCTATAGACTATCTTCACCTTGAAAAAAGCAGGGGAGGGTATGAGTATATTTTGGTGTTATAGGACAACTTTACTAAGTTTGCCCAAGCTTACCCTACTCGTAACAAATCTGGCAAAACTGCAGCAGAAAAGATTTTTAATGACTTTTCCCTGAAGTTTGGTTTTCCTAATAAATTACACCATGACCAGGGCAGGGAATTTGAAAATCATTTATTCAAACAGCTGCAGAAGTACACAGGAATAGTCAGTTCAAAAACTACACCCTACCATGCACAGGGGAATCCAGCAGAAAGATTCAATCGTACCTTGCTTTCTATGCTGCGGACCTTGGATGAGGAAAAGAAAGGAAACTGGAGTGACTATGTAAACAAAGTTGTTCATGCTTATAACTGTACAACTAGTGAATCAACAGGTTACTCACCCTTTCACTTACTTTTTGGTAGACATCCACATCTCCCTATTGATTTAATCTTTGGGTTGAATGAGACAAATGGATGTAAAACACATGGGGATTATCTTCAAAAATGGCAACAACAAATGAAAGAAGCATATGACATTGCTGCCAACAACATTAAAAAGACTCTTGCAAGGGGAAAGTCACATTATGACCAAAAGAGACAAAGTGCTGTACTTTCACCTGGGGACAGGGTTCTTGTCAGGAACATGTCAGAAAGGGGAGGCCCAGGAAAGTTACACTCATATTGGGAGGACCAGGTTCATGTGGTGGTCTCTCAAAAGGGGGACAACAGCCCTGTTTATGAGGTAAAACCTGAGCGTGGCACAGGACGTGGTCGGATTCTTCATCGCAACATGTTAATGCCTTGTAATGCTTTGCCACTTCCCCAAGTAACCAGGACTGAGCCAAGTAGCACTAAGTCAAAACACAGGCCAAAAGACAAAAACCTGAGCAACACGTCTGAGTATGCAGAGAGCTCAGATGATGATGATGAGGAACAATATTGGACTCAAAAGAGTAAGGGGTCATCACCACCATCAGTCTCCAGAGGACTCTGTGGTACCTGTACCTCCTACCAGACTTGACCAAACCAGTCAGTCAGAGCATCCTGAGGATACTCAGAAACAGATAATGGACACTCACAAGCTCAGGGTGGATGCTGAGGAGTTTCAAATGGACATTCCAGAACCAACAGAGACAGTTTCCTTTCCAGCCCAGCCCAGTGGTGTGGACACAGCTGTCAGACACTGTGCTGAGGAGGTCTCAGAGAGAGAGACGCCCAAGAGAAACATTAACTTATGATACACTTGGTGAACCAGTTCGAAGAGTAATTGGTCTTAATTCCAATCCACTGTGTGCCAGTGCAGTAACCCCATTCTATGGACAGTATGGAGTACCTTGGATAGCTCCACAAATGCCTTACTACCCAGCTTATGTGCCTGTGAGTTATTATTGAACTGTGACACAGATCACTTGTTTAATATTGCTGGAGATGTGAAATGTATTGGTACTTACAAAGTTAAAACTATTATTGTGACTTAAGTATTTGATACTAGAAACTATTGAGATGGTATATAACAAAATCGGTTTGAGTGACATTTGGTCAATTTGATATGTCCAAGTAAGGTTATTATCTAAGTGTAAAGACTCCGGAGTACATGAAGTGATAATAACATGTGTTAGAGTAAATTGTTAATACCTGTACTATTGGGAAAACTACTCCACGTGGTCATGAGCTTCATGCTTATTTGAGTTACATGTGATTGTATCACCTGAGGTTCAATAGTATGGTATGCCAAAGTGATCTTAATGCACTGTGAAACATTTACTCTATTCCACTTGTATTCCATCTTGATAACGTCACATGTAACATGCATTTCTGGTTCATATTTGGCCAATGTTGAGGACAGCATTTATTTAGCAGGGGAGGATTGTAGCACTTGAGTTAGTGTTGTGCTAAATAAGTGAAAAACATTGCCTGAATTTATTAATGATTCTGTTTTCCTAGTGTCTATTTTGTAATGTAGTTATACATCTGCACCAATAGGTGGCGGCAGTGCTGCAGATTGTTCCTTTGCCTTGAACTGAGGTCATGGGTCAAGTGGTTTTTTTTTGTTGAGGCTCTCTGTTGTTCGGACTACTGAAGAAGACACAAAAGCATGCTCTGTATGTGTGCTGCATTAACCTTTTTGAGGTAAAGAACTCGTTTTTCTACACCAAGTTGTCCTGGAGTGGTGTAACATTTGGATCACTGCACATCGGATAATCCATAACAAAAAGGTAAGATAAATATGGCCAGCTCTATGTAGTGTTGCCAACTCTCACTCTTTTGTCGTGAGTCTCACTCTTGTTCCCTCTGTTTCACTCCAAAAACCCTATTTCTCAATCCAAAATGAAGAAATTACTGGCAATATCGTGTTGATTTTCTTCAGATTTTTCCCACAATAAGTGATCTCAAGGCAGGGTAAAGCAGACTGAACATGCTGTAAAACTTATTCTGAGGTAAAGAAGTGTATGCCTTGAAAAAAACCCTCCTGGTACCTCCTGGCCACGTGGGCTCCCTTGGACCGGGGGGGGGGGGGTGGCCCCTCGTGGGGCTCCTGTGTCTTGCTGCCACCCTCCTTGGGCGTGGGGGTTCCCGGGGTGTGTGTCGGTGATGGTGGGGCGGGGGTGGACCTGCTGTGGGGGTGTCTGAGGGGGCTCGTGCCAGAGGCACAGGCCGGTGTCCGGCTTTGGGGGGGGGGGGGGGGGGGGGGCTGGTCTTCCAGTGCCTGGGGCCCAGGGGCTGGCATTGGCCTCGCTGGGGGGCTGGCCGGTCCGGAGGCGGGGGTGCGCCGCGCCTGGCCTCCCTCAGCCATCCCTCCTGGGACAAATGCCTGGCCATCCTGGAGCTTGTTGGCTTTGCAACATTTGTGGTTTGTGGGGGTTGGTGGCACCGTCTTGCTTGCTCGGGGTTTCCGTGGGAAGGGTGTTGCTGTGACCTGCCACCCTCTTCGTGTGCTTCCTGGCAAACCACTAACACACACACACACACACTTATTTTGCACACTCTCTCATACACACATACACTACTCAAAAAAGTTAGGGATATTTGGCCTTCAAGTGAAATTTATGGAAAATGTAAAAAGTTCACGCTACAGTGATATTATATCATGAAAGTACGGCATTTAAGTAGAAGCACGCAGTGGTGATTTCCTCATCTCAAACAATTTATTGAAACAAAAGCCAACGACAGTGGTGGGTATACCACAACAACAAATGTCAATGTCTCAATAACTTGTCATGTGCCCTTGACTATCAGTTTCAGCTTGACAACAACGTCTCATGCTGTTCATAAGTCATCTTATCGTCTTCTGAGGCATAGCATTCCACTCTTCTTGAAGGGCGGCCCTCAGGTCATTGAGGTTGTGGAGTGCAGTGTTATGAGCCTCTACACAGTGACTCAGCTGATCCCATAGGTTTTCTATGGGATTCAGGTCTGGAGAAAGTGCAGGCCACTCCATTTGAGGTACCCCAGCCTCCAGCAGCCATTCCCTAATGATGCAACCTCGATGAGGTGGAACATTGTCATCCATGAAGATGAAATTAGGCCTGTGTTGTTCATGCAGGGGCAAAATGACTGGCTTAATGACCTTTTTCAGGTAGTATCGGCTTGTAACTGTACCATTCACAAGGTGTAGTGCAGTTCTGTATTGACTAGACACACCTGCCCAGACTGTAACATGGAGACAACAGTGGCTGATGCATAGTGCTCTCCTTGACGTCTCCAACATCATTGGCAGCCACCATTTCTGCTCAAAGTGAATCAACTTTCATCAGAGAACAGCACTGAGGCCCACTGGTCCACGCAAAACGATGACTGCTGTGCCTGGTAGTGTGGTCAGGTACCCTTGCAGGTCATCTAGCATGCAGACCACGCTGATGTAAATGGTTTTGAATGGTCTGATGTGACACTTGGGTGCCTCTCACCTCCCTTAAATGTGCCTGGAGTTGAGAGGCATTCATCATCCAGTTCCACAGGGCACTGTTCACAATGAAGCGGTCATCAGCAATGGATGTGGCCAAAGGACGTCCACTTCTATGCCTTTCTGACTGTTCCAGTCTCTCTGTATCTCTGTTGCAGCCTGCTTACAACGCTCTGTGACACTCTAAGCTCAGTGGCCACTTTCCTCTGAGAACATCCCGTTTGAAGCCTCGCAATGGCAAGGTACTGTTGATCAATTGTTAGGTATCGTCTTGGTCTCATGATATCAAAATGTGAACAGCATGATGAAGAGGACTACTTAAATATCAATTCTAACTGAACAAGAAAGTTTACTGGTTGATTCATGGATCAAACACCTGTTGTGAATTTTGTCGTTAAGCACCTTGCTAGAGAACAGCAAGTTATGCAAAAAGTATTGAAACATTCAGTAGCTGGACATGTGCATTCAAAAGGTTAGAGAAGGTCACATTAAGCTTACCTGTAAAGGTTATCCACCTTATTCTTGGGGGTGCCGCTGGAGAAGTGATTGTGGACGGAACTTCCGGTTTTGTCTGACCCAGTGTGAAATCAGTCAGTTTCAGTGGAGTAGCAGGGGCATTTAAAATAGTGTTTTTAAAAGTTTTTCAAATTCATTTTAATGTATAGTCCACATACGTGTTTTCCACTCAAGTGGCAGCTAATTTCAGCACTTGTAGTTTTTGTATTTTTGAATGATTAGTTGTGTGACGCTCAGAGATGAGCACAGCTCAATCTGTGGCTTCAACAGCAATCATGCACTGAAAACTAAAGGACTGTTCGTGAGTTCAGTGGGACAGACACAGGACAGACACCAAGACAAGAGCCAGGTATGTTTTCACTTGTATGAATGTCACAGATCTGATGTTTTACCCTGAATTTAAAACACCCAAGCATGGTGTTGAATGTGCTGCCATGCCATTATGAACTGCAGGCAAAGAGGAGTCATTAATCGTGACTTTTTCTTTCTTTCTTTGCTAGCGGCAAAGTCCCAGGAAACCCCAGAGTGTCTATCATTTTAAAGCTTAGAAATTGTACTTTCTAAAAATACCTACGTTTTTGCAGAAGACATAACTCCTGACCGATCGAATGGGGGTTTTCAACCTAGCGAAAATATTGTTTACATTGTTAGCATCTTAGCAGCGGCGCTAACAAACGGAGCTCCGGCGTACAAGGCCACTTTTTAAGATCATCTTTCCATCCCTCAATAGTCGTAGGTAGTGGAATGATTATGTTACTGTTTTGAAGTGCAAGAGGTCGTGTTCCCGCATATCTGATGCCGAAGTCATTGTTTTTTAACAAGGAAAAGTGTCCCGTTTCAGTGACCACCATATGTTCTAAACTAGTACCGGAAAAATGCTACCACAATTCACGCAAGCCATCATGGGGCCTAAGAATAAGGTGGATAGTGCATTTTAGGTGCATCCTGAAATTTCACCCAAAAGCCGAATATCCCTAACTTTTTGTGAGTAGCGTATGTCGCTCCTTTAGCAGGTGCAGATACCAGACTCGTGATGAGACCTTTTCAGTAGAAGAAACAGTTTGTCTTCTGTTCGTTTCAGTTGTGTTAGTCTGTCTTCTTTGTCTGTTCTCCCTCTTCTTCCCCCCTCCCCACCCCTCCTTTCCCCATTCCCCCTGTCAGGTCCTTCATGGGTAAAACAATTTAAATAAAGCATTAAAAGTTATTACAAGAGAAGTTTATAAATAATACACAGTACACACTGTATATAGGTGCTGTACAAGGCTCCTTTTGGCAAAGTAACTGGCACAATAAGGGGAGCAGATTTCTGTTCTGCTCACCTAGCTGCTTGACAGGACAAGGGGGAAAAAATAACAGCTTATGTGTACTGTGCACCTCCATGCTCACTCCACCACTATGCCCCAGTCTCCCCCTTGCACAATTCCCACTAAATCTCACTCCAAGCTTTTCTGAAAAGTTGGCAACCCTGCTTAATGTCCCACACACTGACACACGTGCAGCAACACCAGCATTAAAAAACTGTCTGTGAAGCTCTGTCTGAAAGAGTCTGTTTTCAGCCTCCCATTAATAAGCCCATAATGTAATCAATTAATTATAAAATTATCTTGCTGTGTGTGCAAGATGATTTAAGTATGCATTTAAAAGTAACGTGGAAGTCACTCTTCCAAGTAACTAATTACTTTAATCATGCAGTACTT
The DNA here is from genome assembly GCA_020510985.1 of Pholidichthys leucotaenia. Lineage (NCBI taxonomy): Eukaryota > Metazoa > Chordata > Actinopteri > Cichliformes > Pholidichthyidae > Pholidichthys > Pholidichthys leucotaenia. Next base: position 125,979,276 of record CM035840.1, on the reverse strand, counting down.
GGTAAAGTAATTCAATTACTTTTGAAAAGAAGTAACTAGTAACTGATTAGTTATTTTTTAGTAACTTACCCAACACTGGCGGTGAGCACATTATCTTGCTGCCTGTTAATTATATGCATGACATTATTAAGACCTTTGAAAAGTAAATTCAAGGAATGGTTGTAATTTTTAGGGATATTTAAGACCTTAATTTGGTTTAAGCAAATTTCAGACTTTTTAAAAGACCAATATGTGCATCCATATCTGTCATTCATAAGGTCTTTGAAGCCCCTACACCAGGCGTGTAAATGCGGTAAAGAAATTGTTCTGAATAAATAAATAAAGGAATAAATAAGGTTACTTGAACTATGTGTGTGTTATAAAGTTTAATTTCTGTACATTAGCAATACAATTTTTCAAGCTAATGGAACAGGGAGTAGCACAACATAAAGTGTATAGTTTTTCAAGCATTTAGTTAAATCATATATACAGTATATACAGTAGCTTACATTGCATATAACATTAGAAATAAAACAATTACACATTTCTTTACGTCAGTTGTTTGTAGTCCAGAACGTCATCACAAGATGGCACTATTTTAACATCATTCAAAAAGGCTACACTGCAGCAAAAACTAAAACATAAAGTCAAGCAACTACTGTTGCTCAACTATTGTGTTTATATCCAAGAATATAGTCACACCTTCACCTCTCCCTCATTGTTGTGCAAAACCTCTTCAAAACTTTGCCTTTGTTGATCAGTTTTCTACTTGGTTCCAATAGATGTTGGACGTAAAACTTCCACTGGCTCTTTTCTGGAGGCTCTGTTGTGTCAGAGGCCATTTACCTGCTTCCAAGGCCCTCTCTAAATCTGGTAAGATGTCTGGCACGATGGCTTGTTCAGCAATAAAAACTATCAACTCCACAACCAACAGCAGGAACCACCCTAAAGCCCCCAGCCAGTAGGAGGAGCCCAGGCTAGAAAAATCCTGACTGATTTCCTCTTGGTGCTGATATGTGAAGAAAGACCAGCTTAAGAGGAAGAAGAAACCTGGAGACAAATGAAAAAATGTTTATCAGTCCGATTTCAAGCAAAAACAAACAAAAGAAGGTCAGTTATTACAAGCCTGAAGCTCGACAAAAGAGTTTGTGTGATAATGAAATGCAATTCCAAAGAAAGTCTCACTGTGCTGCCTGAGAGGGTACGCTATGTAAATGAGCAATACATGAAAGAACTTCTGTAGGTGTGGGTTTGAGGTGAACTCACCAAAAGCAGAGGATCATTTGGAGGCTAATTAGAAACTGGTGCATTTTTAATTTAGATTTGGAGAGTATATACTGTATGTTACCTCAAACCTCCCTCAGCATTTTTTATTCATGATGTAAAACAAAATATAACGCTAGTTTTATGCAAGTTGTTACATACCTGTGCAGAACATGGTGAGGAGCAGTAGTGTGGTGGGGTAAAGGGCTTGTTTTGCCATGACAAGGTGGCGGATGTTGGCGTAGGAAAGCACTGTCTTCGATGTCCAGCAGAGAGCAAAAACCAGACAGAGCGCCCCGGTGCTCAGAGCCATCAGGAAGGAGAGAACCCCAAATACCTGCTCGAGCTCCAGAGCTGGTGGACACAAAACAACAGAGACAAAGAAGTCTGAGAGTGATATTTGATTGCTTTAATTGAGTTTCAACCACGAGTTGTCACCATGATGAAAGCAACGAAAGAGTTATGGACATCCCCACAATAGGTCACTGCCTACACTAAAAGAAGGAAGTAAAATCAAGAGTTCATTTGGCCATGGAGTCACTACTACACTACTCTATATTCAGTTTGAAAGAGTGATTTGAGTAGCAAGGCAGTCAGAGACAGCTCCTCTTTGTTTTCAGTGTATGGAAACACAAACACGCTCACTCACACCTACATAGTATTTCACCATCTGCTCCATGTGATCTGTAGGCGCACACACACACGACGGCAAATTATTTACAATTTTTTGAACCATTTAAGTAAAATTAGAAAATTTCCGACTGAAACCTGAACGTTCCAGGGACCCCAAACTGGGAACCGCTGGTTTAGAACAGTCACTTTCACATACATTTAATTATTTCAATAAATTTGGGGATGATTGGTATAAACATCCAAAATTATTACATTATAATAACTGACGTTTATTAAGACTACCATTATACAAGATTTCAAAGGTATGAAAAAAGGTCATTTTACTAAAACCTAATGTTATATTAACAGTTCTGTTCATGGGGACCACTCTCAGTGGGGTTTTCTTGACTTTGAAGAACAGGTAAAAAGTTTTTGCTTGAAAAAAAAAGGCAGCGATTATCTTTCCTGTGGATATTTTATTAAATTGCAAGGCATACATTTATTATGAGAATGTAAGAAAGAATGCTGCTGGAGAATTACTCTATTAGTTTCTGACAACAGATAGTTTTTCACTGACAAACCCGAGGCTTCACCTCACCAAGATGTCAACACGCTTGCCTTCAGTCAAAGGCAATTGCCCCAGCAGATCCAAAGAATGCAATTCCTCATGACAGGAGCAAGCTCAAGCTTGCTTTTCACTGCTGAGAAGCTCATCTGCAACCCACTGCTTTGTTAGAGCTCCCTTTTCATATTGCTCTTCTCCAGAGATTTTGAGGAGATAAATAATTCCCCCTAAACACGTGATTTTTTTTTTTTTTAGTACAGCCTAAGTGACGCCTATAAAAACAACAAAACAGTCATGCTTATGTCTCAAAAAAAGCACCTTTAACCTAACCCAGAGTGAGAGATTCAGACAGATTTGTTGTTTAGAGGAAAGACACTGAAAACAGCTTTTCACTTACGACTGAAGACAAAATCCTCCTTCCAATTTGTCTGGCCGCGGTCGGTGGCATTCCACTGAGTCCAAAGGCCCTCCTCGTTCAGCCAGAATGGTGTCAAGACGGCATAGCTGACACAGGCGCAGCCTACCAACCCCAAACAGGACTGAGCTACCCTAAAGCGGCTGATGGAATCCTCAAGCTCAATAAACTTCATTTCTACACCACTGAAAGAGATGGGGCAGAGAGTGACAGCAAGTTAGAGAACTGGATTTAAATCAGCTTTCATAAACAAGAATTTTAAAAATGTATGAATATAAACTTACCTTTATCCCACTGGGGGGGGGGGGGGATACTGTGAAGTTATACTCTGATTTAAGTCTTGGTATGTAACCAAGACTAGAGTCCTTGAATTACTACGATCTGCTACTGTATCATCACTACCGTCCAGTTTCAACACACTGATTATCAGTTGCACCGTTCACGACCACACACTTCTGTACATACATTATTACACATCTGTCTAACTCCACCTCTGATGCAGTGGAAACTCCCCCTGTCAGTGGTAAAACTTCCCCCTAAATTCTCCATTGTGACTAAGTGTAGAGAAAGTGAAAGCTCAGACAACAGCGAGTCAATGTTTGAGGAAGCGGCTGCTTGTGTGACTGATAATAAAAAACAAAGAAAAGGGAACACTAAGTTAAAAATTAATTTGACAATCAAGAAATACTGGGAAACAAAAAGACACTCTTTATATAAGTTGAGTAAGTCAAATAGAAACCAGGTGGGGGTGGTGATCGGGTCAATGCATATTGTGCCGCATTTAAGGAAATCCCACTCTCAGTTTCACACAGTAGTGGGGGGGCGCAATATGTTATTGTCGCCACCTTCACTTTCCTCTATGGAAAACCCACAGACCACCAGAGTGAGTCAGTTACAAAAGGTACAAAATTCTTCATACAGTAAATATGTTTTGTAAAATACAGCAGATATTGTAAATATAGAGATAAAGGCAAATAAGAGTGTAAAATGGGAGCTGGCTTTAATCTCAGATCTTGAAATAAAATACAGCACATTCTGATAAAATGAATTGCATATGAAGAAAATTAAAAAAAACCCCAATATTTCAGCTTTACAACACAGCACGTTTTGTTTAACATACATGTGGCATTCACTTAGAAGTGAGGTCTAAAAATGAAGGATTTAAGATGCGCATCACCTCTGTCTTCACCTGGCCCTGCATCGAGCGTGTTGAATGCACACAGTGAGGAAGACGCAAGAGGAACCAACAGCAGCTACATTCATGTCGGTTTACCCTTGCCGGCTCTTTGCAACAGCACCTTGAACGCATCCAAAATTTCTGGATCCTCCCCAGCAGACAGCTCCGGAGTGTTCTTCTCCAGCCAATCGGAGGAACGGATCTGATGCCTAAGAGTCCCAATCAGCGAGTCCAGACTCTCTGAGGGCTCAGACGCTCGGCAGTCCTGGGTGGCCTGTGAGCCTGTGTCTGGAACAGGCCTATCCCTCTCCTTTAGCTGAGTTGATGACTTGCTCTGGGGGGACGATGTTGAGTTGACAATAGCGGCGTTGTCTGCATGTGTGCTGTCCTCTTTTACCAGCATTTTCCTCTCTTCACTGGTTTGTCTACTGGAGTGTGAATCAGGGATTGTAATCTTTTCTTCAGTTTCTTTTAAAGCCTCTCTTACTCGCTTGAAAGCTGCAATAACACACACAAAAAAATTATAGAACAGCAAGTCAGAAGGTAATAAACTGTCAGTGTTGATTTTAAGAAACAGACCAAAAGATGTGCTGGAATAACAAACCAGTGAACAAGGAAATGATGACATAATGGCTCTAATCACTGTCTAGTTCGAGTCACAAATCATTATTGTGTAAATTGGAATCAACTGTTTCATATGTAAGTTTTGTTGAAAATGTCAACATTTTATACTGTATATTATGTAGAATAATAATCACCGCCTTTTCAGTGCATTTTAAACACCAAGAACTAGACAATTCTCACAATCACAGTGTGGTTACAGAGGAAAAAAAACTGTACAATATAATCAAAGGGGAGTTTCTATAACTGCTCTATTGTTACGAGATACATATAGGTATTATACTAAAAAGCAAGAAAAAATTAACCAAGAGGAGACTTTAAAACCTGGTATTTTCTCTCTGGAATTTGATAAATCACTCACACACACACACACACACACACACACACACACACACACACACACACACACACACAATCTCAATTGAAAAAAAAAAAACTGAATTTATATATATTAAAAAAAACAGATGGAATAAATTCCTTTTAGCATCAATTCCATTGTTGTTTCAGAAGGGTTGTGCAGTTTCTTTTTTATTTGGTTTACATTTATCCTAACACCTCAGGGGCAGTTGCATCATCTCAAAGAAGCTTGCAGTCCATGCCTCTGGTTCTCATTGGATAACTGGCTTCAGCCTTCCTGCCCTGGGCTTGCTTTACGAAATGACAGAAAGCCTGGCTGGTGAAATAGCAAGACCACACTTACCAATGCATGACTAAAAAACAGTAGTCAAACAACTGAGTAGACAAAAAAAAAAACCAAACATACAAAGAGCTTAACTTATAGTTATTGGGTTTAGCAGTTTTAAAGCCCTTTGGGGAAGTGTAGCGATTTGCTGACGGGGGCGTATGTGACTGAGATGAATTAAAGCAGCAAATAAAATGCTTAATTGCCTTCAAATGATGGCCAGCGGTTTTGACATCATGTGTTTCAGCTTTTATTTTTCACATGGGCTGTATGACTGTACGACATAAAAACATGAGTCTATAAATGAAAACCAAATTAGTTGTCTCTAACAAATTGAATCTCTGCAGTCATGTGCAGAACCTGTTATTAGAGCTGATGGGAGGAGAACGTTTTTCTGCTCTCACCAAGCTGAAGGTGGTGCTGTTCGACTGAAAAGATAATGCGGAACCACCCGGGTGTGGTGCAGGAGAACGCCAGGCTGCAGCTCAGCAACACCTTGTGTTTCAGGAAGCAACTCCACAGAGACAACTCCTCTTCAAACGATGATTCTCGGAGATACTACAGAAACACAACGATGCTTTGTATCGAGCTTACAGAAGTGCACACAGTTTTCAGAAGGACAGTTCAAAGTGTGCAGCTAACTCCAACCAGCTGAAGATTAATTGTGAGCCTGGTTTTGGTGGTTTTACCTTTCTAAAGTCAGCCCAGACATACAGTGCAGCAGGCCTGTCCAGATAGGGAATACCCAAACTCCGCAGCTCTCTGGTCACATAGCTGTAAACAGCTTTTAACCTCTGTCTGTTCTCAGGTAGAAATACTTCATTGATCCACTCTATGAAATGAGAACACAAGGTGGCAGTACATTAAACCAAATTAAAGCAACACTATGGAAGATTTTCATTTTAAAATGTTTCCAGTATCATTTAGAAGGTACTTCAGCCTGACCAGGTGAATGTCACTTCCACCGAAACCTAAGTGGCACACATCACCTGCCACAGCACTATGTAATATTTCTGGTAGGAACACTGAAAAAATTACAACTGGTGAGTTTTTAGACCTGAGTCCTATCAGCCAATCATGGGTGTGATGTTAGTCAGAGGCTACGGTAACACCCTACGATTGCCTAGTTTGATTCAGGCTATACAAGTGGCAGTTGTAGGTGATGCACGCCCACTTGAAGCAGCACCGTGTAACTTTCTTGTTCCACGTAGGAACACTAAAAAGACCACAACTATGGCAACTATGACCTCAGACCCAACAGCCAATCACAGGGTGCTTAGTTGTTGGTGGGTACAGCTGTGCCCTGTGATTGGCTGTTGGGTCTGAGGTCATAGTCATCATAGCTGTAGTTTTTTTGCTTTTTTTTTTTTTTTTTTTTTTTTTCAGTGTTCCTACCAAGAACGGAGCTGCTGCAGGCAATGCAGGCCCACTCAGGCTACAGGGGAAGTGACATTACCCTGGTCAAAGGTTCATGTACCATCAAAATAATTTTGGAAACGTTATTTTAAGGTGAAAATCTTAAATAGTGTTGCTTTAAGCTATGGTGGAAATGACATTCATTCAGTCAAAGGTTGGTGTATAATCATAATTTTTTTCAAAACCTTTTAAGATAATTTTTTCCATATTTTTGGCGTTAAAAATACCAGCCTTTGTGCAGTTTGATGTGCAGCAGAACAAAAAAAACAACACCACAAAAGCACAGCTATGATGTAGCGCTGCTTTGGTGTTGGCAATAGTTGCCTCATCGTCTCATTATTATATACAAAAATAAGAACTCAATGCACAGTTTAAAAGTTAAACTAAAGTTGCTGCACTGCAGTGGCAGAAGCTTTCAACAATAAAAGTCGAGCCTTCACAATAAGTGCAAAGATTTTCAGTCAAAATAATTTCTGCTGCTAAATTAAGTTATTTATTGGCATACTCCTGTATAAATCAATAAATAAGTCAATAAATAAAAAGTAGTTGTAAAAATGGAAACTAAAGTAATTTGTTCAATTAATCATGTTGCCTGTGGTCACATCGCTCAGCCCTAGCTGAAAGTATTAAAAAGCCACTATAAAAATATGTTTATATATGAACATAACCATGAAAACTGTTTGCTGTGTGTGGGGATAAGTGAGTATAAAAGACCTTTAACTTGTTTGGACCAGACTGGGCTGACACAAATTTACTTTCAGTATTGTTTGCCATAAAGATTGGAAGACTGGGTCATACCTCTGTCCTTGAGCAGCTGTGCTGCTTGATGCTGGGTGGTCCCAGGGATGCCATGCAAGAAGGCCACCTTGGCCACAGCCTCAACAAGATCTCTGTTCTCGGTGTACAGGGTTCCTATTCTGATTCCTGACATCGCAAAGTCCTGGAAAGGACAAAAGAGCAGTGAACACAAGCAGCCTACAGAAGAAAAGATTTTTCTGCACTGTCAGCAGGAATAAATTTTAAAAAAAGAACGCCAACAGCCTCACACTCCCAGACATCAGCACAGCACGTACCTTGCTCAGTCCCCACATTATGTGCGTCCTCTGCGGGTCGGGCAAACTGAAACAAGGGCACATCATTAAGAGATAAGAGGATGTCTTTAGCTACAAGTGCAATGATTCAGGGTCTAATGGAGCAATCAGGCAGAGGTTATGTTCATGAAGTACCTGTCTATACTGAGGACACTGTGAAAGGTGAGAGATTCATCAAACACTGTCAGCATGTACACTTCATCCACAATGGCATGGAGTTCATGTCTAAAGCAGGAAAGGAGGCAGAGGAAGACGATATAGAGCTGTAAATATATTTTCAGTGCATCGATAACAAACATTGGTTTTATGCTTAACAGCTATTAATGATGTAGAAAATGCAACCTAAACATAAAACGGCTCCTTCAGTGCTCTGTGTCGCAGTAAAAGCATTGTGCTTTATAGTTACAACAGCTCAGTGTCTGTTAGGGTCTTTGAAGAGAATTACTCTGGTGAGATCATTAAGAAAACAATAGACGGTGCAGGAGACTTTGGCACAAGGCTGCACTTGACAATATGCTGATGATTAACAGAGGTCATAAAATTTCATCAAGAGCGCTTGGTATTCCACACACGGCACAAAGCTTTCGGCCATAAAATAAATTAGATCTCAGTAGGAACTGCATGCAGTGGCTTGGCAAAGACTTAAAAGACCAGGAGGGCTAGAGTGTTAGACCACAGTGTCGGAGAATAGCGGGGCCAGCGTACCTTTTAGCAAACTCCAAGAAGGCAGTCATCTCCTTTGGGGTATAGATCTCAGCTAGAGGGTTGTGGGGGTTTATCAGGATAATGCCCCGAATGATTAACCCCTTAATGAAAATAGTTAGGACATAAGTAAAGAGAAGCAAGGTCACAGAATGTCTGCAGGTTTTCAAGGTTTAAGAACTATATTAGTGCTGGGAATCGATTCAAACATTTTAACTAATTAATGGCACACATTTTCCCAAATTAATAGCACTTAATTGAGATAAACCATTTCAAACTAGTTAACTGCAATTAATCTCAGGGGAAACTATACACATACACACATACCCCCCCCCCCCACACACACACACACAAGCCATAATTTAGACGTATTTTTGGCTAAATCAGGTCTGTCAGTCCAAGACTTAATTTATGCCCACAGATAGATGTTGAAAATTGGGCTGTGTTTAGTCTATCTACTACAGACCACATTTAATCAGAAAAAAGTTGTTGAAAATTGGGGGAAAAAATAGTCCAATAATTGCACTGTTTAGTCCACAGGATTTGGCCCAAATTCATCCTCAAAATTTTTGGCATTTGGTGGTGGTGGTGGTGGGGTCTGTCTATCAAAAGTCAAATATACTTTTCCAACCACTGGGAGTCTTTGTTAAAAGTGCTTTATAAAAACGTATGTTTTTAACAGCTTTTTTACAAGTTTGACATTTGGCATAATGCTTGTTACAGAATATATGGAACAATCTGAAACCGGTGCTAGTGCTATTGTGCTGTACACTTAAAAGGCACTATTTCAATACAAGTGCATTTTACAAATTTCTCTCTGTGTTGCACCTTTTTACTGATGTTCTTACTGTGGGCTTCAAGTGTCCCCACACACCCCTGGGCTTGGCTGATCTTGAAAGTTAAGCAGCATCTACATTGGTTAGTACTTGGATGGGAGACTGAGGGGCTTATGACCCCTGCAGGTACATATCCTGGTGTCTGATCCAGCCTGGAGGCGTCTCCACAGTCCTGGATCCAGGTTCATATAGGGGAGAGACTGATGCTTGTTTTGATTAGCATAGGACAGAAACCAAATCTAAAAACATTAATTTTAAGTAAATATCAATTGCTATTGCATATGTGAATAATAAATTATCAGTAATTACATTGTATAATGCCTAAAAAATGTCCATTTATGGTAATATGAATGTAATAACCTGATCCATATAGAGATGATTAGCATAGGAGAGAAACCAAATCTAAAAACATTAATTTTAAGGACACTATGAAAATAATAATTGCCATTGCATGCATAATTAATAAATTATCAGTTATTCTATTGTATAATGCCTAACAAACACCCCTTGATATTAATACAAACGTAATAACCTCATTGACGTAGCATAATTTGTGAAAATTATGAAACTACTATTTTGTAATTGCAGCTATTGCACTGCTAATTTATATGCCGGTTTAATTGGTTTGGTTTAATCCATCTTAATAAATATAATGAACATAAATTTATCTGCCATGGTGTTAATCCTGGCTGTATGTTGAAAATGAGAAAACCAAATATATTAAAACTTTTATTTTATGGACATTTGGGAGTTTGTCCAAATCAGAATGGAAAAGACACAAGGTCAACAAGTGTATCATCATCAAACTTCATGCAAAATTACACTCATTGTACATCGACATGCAGTGTACATCTACATCTAAATGAAATCCTAACCCCGTACATTTACTAGACAATGTCAGATACTAGATAAGCAGGTGTTACAGAAATTTACTACACAAATCACAAAAATCGCACGTTTGATTTCAAATACTAGTACATGGTAAATATTATATATAGGCTACTATTCACATTACTTATTTTTTAAAAATTCATCCACCACTGTCTTGAAATGTTCATAGCTGTCATACACATCATTGAATCCTGGAGTTGTGGACTTTCTTGTTGTTGCGCAGTAAGTGAAAATTTTCTGCCTACTGCCTTCCAGCTTGTCCTTTGAGGGAGTGGACCTCTTGCGCAAGCCACCACATCTGGGCACATTGCAGGCTGCACATGGCTTGAGAGACCTGCTGGGCATAACAGGCTTAGATGCCACGCGAGCAGGTGGTGATGTGGGAGAGAAACTTGTACCTATAGCAGCGGCATCATGCTGCAACGTGATAGACGGACCCTGTGGCTGAGATGGAACCACCAACAGGATCTGTGCAGCAGATGATGCCATTGCCAGAGGTGCAATTTTCCAGTTACTTGGCTCATAGTTTCTGGAAGCGCTGCTGGAACTGGGCATAGGCATCACCAACTTTTGTTTCTCTGCATGTCGCTTTCCTGTAACGTGGGGATTAACTGCGTGATGCATCTGCGGCCTGTTTGTCACAATTGTCTCTGGGAGACTCGCAGGTTCTGGCAGCGACACATCAGAGAGCACTCTCCTGTGCGGTGTCACATGTGGGGCAGCTGTCACCTTCAAGTTGGCTTTCTTGTCCTCACGGTTTAAGAAATTAGAAATTGGAATGTCTAGCGTACACGAAGCAGGATCATCTCTTACTCAATCAGTGATGCGTTGGTACTGTGATTTTACAATGCTAATGACTTTTGTTGGTGAAGTTGACATGCTGGCAGGAGGCCTGTTCTTGAGAATCTTTATCAGCAGGTACAGCAGCCTCGAGACCTCGGTGATTTGTGCAGCTTGCTGATGTATGAGCATTGCAAACTTTGTCTTCTGTGCTGCACTGGCTAGTGATGATGGCGGCCCAAGGCACCTGCCAAACAGAGTGTAGCCCTACTTGGACTCGTACTTCTTCACGAACTTGCGCAAGCACTTATCATGCTCATGCAGCAAGCTGGTCAGGGCAGCAATGCGCTGGCGTTTGTCCGGGGGTACGAGGTGCCTGTCGGTATCATCTGCCAGCTCGACAAGGGCCACTGCAAGGTTTTCAGCTTCCTCAAACCCTGGCAGATGTAGCTTTCGGCTGTCCATCAGGACGTCCTGCTGGGCAGGACTGGCCTCCTGGCTCACCTGCTCCTCCACAGAAAGAACGGCGTACTGCACATTGACACTGTCAGTGGGGTCCTCTGCAGCCTCATCCTCCACACTGATGCCCTTATCCTCAGCCCCCACTTCCTCTTCTTCCTCTTCTCCTTCTTCTGCACGGGCTTGCTCTTCATCAACTGCAATACATGAATACAACATTTTGTACATTTTTTATTGTAATTGTTATCTGTAATTGTTATTACATGGCAATTAAATGTGAAGTGTATACAATGTTATACTATTGTCTCAGATAATGAAACCACGTTATTTTTCCTTTGGTTATTATTAAACTGACAATCAATATGCATGTAACATGTACATTATTATTATTATCAGTATAATTAAGGGTTTGAAACTTGTAAAGAGATCTAGTGAGCAGAAAACAAACATTATTATTTTTATCATTGTGAACATTAGTTTGCAATGGTTTATTTACATGACAATCGAGACCCAATTTCCAGGGGCGTAGCCAAAAAAAAAGAAGAAAAAAAGGGAGAAAAAAAGAAAAGAAAAATGTAAATAAAGAGCAGGTTTTGAGCAGTTTGCATTGAAAATGTTAAGAAATCTGTAGTTGACAGGGGGCTGAAGCTAAAGCTTCGCCCTGGGCAAACACCCCGGACATTCAGAATGGTGGTGGTGGTTGGGGTTCAGCCCCCTCCTCCACAAACCACTGGAATTTTGGCATCAATACCTCTCCAATATAGACCCAAATCCAGCAAATCAACAAAGAGTGCTTCCCTAACATGTCTATCAACATGTACACTTGCAAAATTGAAGCTATACCAAATTGTGAGCTGAATTACTTTGTGTCTGTAAATGTTTTGACATTTTTTTTTTTTGCATTGGTCACAATTTGACGTGCATTCTTCGGCTCATAATTCCAAAACTACGCAATGTCACTGAATAAAAAGTTGCCACCTAAAGAAGCATTTATTACTGAACATACCTGCAAATTTGGTAATTAATCCATTCCATATTTAGCCACTCACAAGCGAAAACATACATTCTCTAAGAAAAACAAAATATATAAACACCTCATGTCATTTTTAATATGAAATATGCACCAATTTGCACCACACCATTTGCCAACAAAGCTTTGTGTTTTATTATAAATCATTTGAAGCCGTACAAACAATTAGCACAACTAGCACAATTATAATTTAGGTGAAAGCAACACACACCACATAAAAGCAACACACGTCTTTATTAACGAATACTTCCATATATCAACAACGGCGCACACAATGTTACAGTGTGAAAAGAGAGGAAGATGTGTTAATCACAAGAGAAATAAATGAGGAGAATATTTTTGCAACAAAGTAATAGCTCTAAGCACTATATTACAGGTACATCTCAAAAAATTAGAATATCATGAAAAAGTTCAATATTTTCTGTCACTCATTTCAGAAAGTGAAACCCATGTATTATATCGATTCATTACACAGAGAGGGATATATTTCAAGTGTTTATTTTAATTTTGATGATCATGGCTTACAGCCCATGAAAACCCCAAATTCAGTTTCTCAAAAAATTAGAATATTTCATAAAATTAATTTAAAAAAAATAGTTTTTTAATAGAAATGTTGGCCGACTGAAAAGTATGTCCATGTACGCACTCAATACTTGATCAGGGTTCCTTTTGGATTAATTACTGTATCAATGTGGCGTGGCATGGAGGTGATCAGCCTGTGGTACTGCTGAGGTGTTATGAAGGTCCAGGTTGCTTTGATAGTGACCTTCAGCTCATCTGCATTGTTGGGTCTGGTGTCTCTCATCTTCCTTTTGACAATACTCCATAGATTCTCTATGGGGTTTAGGTCAGGAGAGTTTGCTGGCCAATAAAGCACAGTGATGCCATGGTCATTAAACCAGGTTTTGATACTTTTGGCAGTGTGTGTGTGTGTGTGTGGGGGGGGGGGGGTGCCAAGTCCTGGTGGAAAATGAAATCAGCTTCTCCATAAATCTCGTCAGGAGAGGGAACCATGAAGTGCTCTAAAATTTTCTGGTAACGACTGTGCTGACTTTGGTCTTGATAAAAACACAGTGGACCAACACCAGCAGATGACATGGTTCCTGAAATCATCACTGACTGTGGAAACTTTACACTAAACCTCAAGCAACTTAGATTCTGTGCCTCTCCACTCTTTCTCGAGACTCTGGGACTTTGATTTACAAATGAAATGCAAAATTTACTTTTATCTGAACAGAGGTCATCTGCTTGTGTTTATCCACTGTGTTTTATCAAGACCAAAGTCAGCGTAGTCGTCTACCAGGAAATTTTAGAGCACTTCATGCTTCCTTCTGCTGACAACCTTTATGGAGATGCTGATTTCATTTTCCAGCAGGACTTGGCACCTGCCCACACTGCCAAAAGTATAAAAACCTGGTTTAATGACCATGGTATCACTGTGTTTGATTGGTCAGCAAACTCTCCTGACCTAAACCCCATAGAGAATCTATGGAGTATTGTCAAGAGGAAGATGAGAGACATCAGACCCAACAATGCAGACGAGCTGAAGGTCACTATCAAAGCAACCTGGACCTTCATAACACCTCAGCAGTGCCACAGGCTGATCACCTCCATGCCACGCCACATTGATACAGTAATTAATCTAAAAAGAGCCCCAACCAAGTATTGAGTGTGTACATGGACATACTTTTCAGTTGGCCAACATTTCTATTAAAAAACTATTTTTTAAATTAATTTTATGAAATATTCAAATTTTTTGAGAAACTGAATTTGGGGTTTTCATGGGCTGTAAGCCATAATCATCAAAATTAAAATAAATAAACACTTGAAATATATCACTTTCTGTGTAATGAATCTAATAATAATAATAACCCATAATAATATATGGGTTTCACTTTCTGAAATGAGTGACAAAAAATATTGAACTTTTTCATGATATTCTAATTTTTTGAGATGCTACCTGTAGTTTCACACACATACAATAACTAACTCAACAGCAATCTTACCTCCTATGCACTGGCTAAAATGTTAAACACTTAACTATGCTTAAATATGGAATATGAAATTACCTGCTAGTGAAAGTAGAGCAGCAGCATCGTCGTCGTCGTCTGGAGCTCCAGCAGCACGGATGTCCGTATTTTTCTTTGGTCAAGGATTGGTCATTTGAGCAGTGTTGAGTGCTTAATAGGCCTCTATGATTGGTCTGTTGAGGACCCATGTAAGGACTTGTAGGAAAAAGGTGCTGGTTACCAGGTGCTGTGATGGACTGATGATCTCTCCAGGATGTACACTGCCTCCTGCCCGTAGGTGTAGGTGTAGGTGTAGGTGCCCCCCCCCCCCCCACACACACACACAACACACACACAACCCAAAAAGGATCAGACAATGAATGATGCTGGTTACTATGTGGTGTCTGTTTTTAAAGGCGGCTTTTCATCCTCATTTTTCAACCAGATTTAGACCATACAGAGACATCTATATGGAGACGCCTTTTCAACAACCTGAAAAAGACAGCTTTTATCTTTCACTTTTCAACCAAATCCGGACATTTTTAGATGGTTGGCAAAGCCATCGTTTCAACATTTTTTCAACTAATTTGTGCTGGGAGGGTTACAACATGTTCAGTCTGCTTGCCATGACAATCAGCCTTGACCATACCTTGACAGTGCTACCTTGACAGCTCTTAACCCCCAATTTGGACTGACTCCGGTTGCAGTCTGTTATGGCTGCAATCTGGTCTCCACAGCAAATAGTTCCCATTCTAGTCAATGTTCTACTCCCCACCTGGTCTCGTTAGTTGCAGAACAGAGCCGGTAAAAATACGCAACAAGTCTATTTTTGATGGATGCTGCAACCAATCTGCAAGGAAATGACATGGTTTCTACTGTATTTAATAATTACTGTTGTTCATTAAAAAAGTATTTAAGGATCATTTGTTATTTTCTGAGGTCTACTCCACCACTGTGTCAGAGAAGATAAAAACTTTGACATAACATACCAACACTTAACAGAATTAACATTGCAAGACTGGGTTGGGCAATTTGACCTGAAATCAGCATCACAGTTAATTGACTCGTTCATGTTGATTTATTTTCTTTTTTGTTTTTTCCCCTCCTTTCTTTTCCCCTATAGTTCACTGACAAGGCTTGTACAGTGGGGCAAAAAAGTATTTAGTCAGCCACCAATTGTGCAAGTTCTCCCACTTAAAAGATGAGAGAGGTCTCCAATTTTCATCATAGGTATACCTCAACTATGAGAGACAAAATGAGAAAATCCAGAAAATCACACTGTCTGATTTTTAAAGAATTTATTTGCAAATTATGGTGGAAAATAAGTATTTTGTCAATAACAAAAGTTCATCTCAAATCTTTGTTATATACCCTTTGTTGGCAATGACAGAGGTCAAACGTTTTCTGTAAGTCTTCACAAGGTTTTCACACACTGTTGCTGGTATTTTGGCCCATTCCTCCATGCAGATCTCCTCTAAAGCAGTGATGTTTTGGGGCTGTCGCTGCGCAACACGGACTTTCAACTCCCTCCAAAGATTTTCTATGGGGTTGAGATCTGGAGACTGGCTAGGCCACTCCAGGACCTTGAAATGCTTCTTACGAAGCCACTCCTTCGTTGCCTGGGCGGTGTGTTTGGGATCATTGTCATGCTGAAAGACCCAGCCACGTTTCATCTTCAATGGCCTTGCTGATGGAAGGAGGTTTTCACTCAAAATCTCACGATACATGGCCCCATTCATTCTTTTCTTTACACGGAGCAGTCGTCCTGGTCCCTTTGCTGAAAAACAGCCCCAAAGCACGATGTTTCCACCCCCATGCTTCACAGTAGGTATGGTGTTCTTTGGATGCAACTCAGCATTCTTTCTCCTCCAAACACGACAAGTTGAGTTTTTACCAAAAAGTTCTATTTTGGTTTCATCTGACCATATGACATTCTCCCAATCCTCTTCTGGATCACCCAAATGCTCTCTAGCAAACTTCAGACGGGCCTGGACATGTACTGGCTTAAGCAGGGGGACACGTCTGGCACTGCAGGATTTGAGTCCCTGGCGGCGTAGTGTGTTACTGATGGTAGCCTTTGTTACTTTGGTCCCAGCTCTCTACAGGTCATTCACTAGGTCCCCCTGTGTGGTTCTGGGATTTTTGCTCACCGTTCTCGTGATCATTTTGACCCCACGGGGTGAGATCTTGCGTGGAGCCCCAGATGGAGGGAGATTATCAGTGGTCTTGTATGTCTTCCATTTTCTAATAATTGCTCCCACAGTTGATTTCTTCACATCAAGCTGCTTACCTATTGCAGATTCAGTCTTCCCAGCCTGGTGCAGGTCTACAATTTTGTTTCTGGTGTCCTTTGACAGCTCTTTGGTCTTGGCCATAGTGGAGTTTGGAGTCTGACTGTTTGAGGTTGTGGACAGGTGTCTTTTATACTGATAATGAGTTCAAACAGGTGCCATTAATACAGGTAACGAGTGGAGGACAGAGAAGCCTCTTAAAGAAGAAGTTACAGGTCTGTGAGAGCCAGAAATCTTGCTTGTTTGTAGGTGACCAAATACTTATTTTCCACCGTAATGTGCAAATAAATTCTTTAAAAATCAGACAGTGTGATTTTCTGGATTTTTTTTTTCTCATTTTGTCTCTCATAGTTGAGGTATACCTATGATGAAAATTGGAGACCTCTCTCATATTTTAAGTGGGAGAACTTGCACAATTGGTAGCTGACTAAATACTTTTTTGCCCCACTGTAATTGAGCAATATTACACAACAGTGTGCTGTCATATCACTAGGGTGCAGTAGTAAATGAGCACAATATAGTGAGCATATTCATATTCTGTGGGGTACCTTAACAAACCGTAATGTTGTTTATACCACCTAGCTGCAATGCTCCCACACTGTGTATATCTGTGTACATATGCATATTCATTTGTTCTTATTATCTTATCTTATTAATTATTGCTCTGAGTGCTGCTATCCCTGTGCTGCTGTAATCCTGGAATTTCCCCACTGTGGGACTAATAAAGGCTTATCTTATCTTATAATCAATCAATCAATCAACTTTATTTATAAAGCACTTTAAAAGCAACACTTGCTACACAAAGTGCTGTACAGCAAGAGAACATAAAAGCAGGGCACTAACACAAAGGGCGCTAACACAAGAACCACAGTAAAAAAAAAAAAAAAAAAAAGTAAAATAAATAAAAATCCATTTCATTCAATAAAATCAAAGTCTCATACTGGGTCGAAGGCCAGGGAGTAAAAATGTGTTTTAAGACGTGTTTTAAAAATGGACAGTGAAGGTGCTTGTCTAATGTCCAGGGGTAAATCATTCCATAACCTGGGGATCATGATCAAAAAGGCTCTGTCCCCTCTGAGCTTGCGCCTCGCCTTTGGTACCTCCAAAAGCAGCTGTTCAGCTGACCTAAGGGACCGGGTGGGAGCGTAGGGACGCAGAAGCTCAGAGAGGTAAGGTGGCGCAAGACCATTCAAAGATTTAAAAACAAATAAAAGAATTTTAAAATGAACTCTAAAATACACGGGCAGCCAGTGGAGTGAAGCTAAGATGGGTGTGATGTGATCTCTTCCACGTGTACCTGTTAAAAGACGAGCAGCGGCGTTTTGAACCAGCTGCAGACGGGAAGGAGATGACTGGCTGACACCGGCGTAAAGTGCGTTACAGTAATCCAGCCGAGATGAAATAAAAGCATGGATTACTGTTTCCAAGTGTGGTCTAGAGAGAATGGGTTTTACTTTTGCTAAACGCCTTAGATGAAAGAAGCTGGATTTTACCACAGAACGAATCTGCGTGTCTAATTTAAAATCATTGTCCATGATAAAACCAAGGTTCCTAGCTGTGGATTTAACATAAGGAGTAAGGGGGGCCAAGTATACAGGAAGGGACTCACAAGGGCAACTAGGTCGAAACACCATCACTTCGGTCTTCTTATCATTAAAATTTAGGAAGTTTAGAGCTATCCAAGACTTTATGTCTTCAGTGCATGCCAGGAGTGAGTTTACTGATGAGGCAGCTTTTTGTTTTAGAGGGACATAAATCTGACAGTCATCAGCATACAGGTGGAAAGAGATTTTTTTTTTTTTTTTTTGTTACTTATTTGTACCCGTAGGTAGATTTGTTTTGCAGTCTGGTGACAAGCCACCAGCTGCCGGTCGCTGCGTGCGCAAGCGCCCCTTAACTCCCTAACCTGCATGTTTTTGGCGTGTGGGAGGAAACCGGAGAAATCCCGGAGTAAACCCACGCAAACACGGGGAGAACATGCAAACTCCACACAGATCACTGTTGGTCGGGGGCTGGGATCGAACCCACGATCCCCGTGCTCCCCCGGCCGAGGGTAAAACTGTGCTGCCACAGTGCTAACCACTGCGCCACCGTGCAGAGATACCATGCTTTTTAAAAATGGAACCCAGTGGAAGTATGTACAGAGAAAAAAGCATGGGCCCTACAACTGACCCCTGTGGGACCCCGTAAGGCAGAGGAGCAGAAGAGGATTCAAACCCAGATATTCATTCATTCATTTTTTTCCATTCATCTTCTTCCGCTTAATCCTTTTCGGGTCGTGGGGGGGCTGGAGCCTATCCCAGCATCTTTGGGCGGGAGGCAGGGTACACCCTGGACAGATCGCCAGTCCATCGCAGGGCCAACACAGAGAGACAGACAACCATTCACTGTCACATTCATACCTAAGGACAATTTACAATCCCCAGTTTGATGACAATTAACCTAACTTGCATGTTTTTGGCATGTGGGAGGAAACCGGAGAAATCCCAGAGTAAACCCACGCAGACACGGGGAGAACATGCAAACTCCACACAGATCACTGTTGGTCGGGGGCTGGGATCGAACCCAGGATCCCCCGGCCAAGGGTGAGTTGCTGTGCTGCCACAGTGCTAACCACTGCGCCACCGTGCTGTCCCAAACCCAGATATGCTAACTTTAAAAGTCCTGTCTGACAGATAGGATCTAAACCAGTTGAGAGCAGTGCCACAAATGCCCACTAGGTGTTGCAAACGGGAAATTAAAACATGATGGTCCACTGTGTCAAAGGCAGCAGTTAAATCAAGCAGCACAAGAACAGCATATTCACCTGAATCACATGCCAAGAGAATATCGTTAAAAACTCTTAACAAGGCTGTCTCTGTGCTATGAAGAGCTTTGAAACCAGATTGAAAAATCTCCAAAATACCGTGTTCATCCAGAAAACATTTCAGCTGCATATAGACAATTTTCTCTAAAATTTTTGAGAGAAATGGCAGCTTGGAAATAGGCCTAAAATTTGCTAACATGGTATGATCGAGACTAGGTTTCTTAATCAAGGGCTGTACTATTGCATGTTTAAAATTTGCAGGAACCACACCAGATGACAGGCTGCAGTTCAAGATGGCGAGAACTGACTGGCCTATACTGGGAAGCACCTCTTTAAAAAGTCTAGGAGGGACAGCATCACAGGGAGACCCTGAGGGCTTAATGTGGGTAACCACATCCTCTAAAAATGACAGAGACACAGGTTCAAACTGATTAAAAACAGCAGAACAAGGGACAGAGACAGAGGGATCAGAGGCAGGAGGTGAGATGAGAGCCCTGGTGGTGGCCACCTTATCAATAAAAAAGTTCATAAAATCATTGCATAACTTAGAGGAGGCCTCCAAACGGTCACTCTGTGGGGTATTAAGAACAGAGTCAATAGTGTTAAATAAAACACGTTGCTTATGACAATGAGATAAAACAATATTAGCAAAATATTTGCTTTTTTCCTTATTGACAGTATTTTGATACTGACGCCAGCAGTCTTTTAAAATCTGCAATGACACCTGCAGTTTGTCCTTCTTCCATCTGCATTCAGCTCTGCGGCACTCCTGTCTGACTGCACCAGTTCTGTCATTGAACCATGGCTCAGGGTTGGATCGAGGCTACTTGGTTTTCAGTGGAGCCACAGAGTCCAGGATGGTTTGGCAGGAGGAGTGAAACCAGGAGCTGAGTTCCTCCACAGATGAGATGGAACCAGGAGGGACACAGAGCTGGTTAAAGGCAGCGGAGAACCGACCGGCAGTGGAAGGGTTAAAAACCCAGCAGCACTGAGCAGCAGTGCGAGTTTTAGCTGCAGTGCGTGACAGATCAGCCTGCTGACAGATCAGCTTGTTCAGATAAAGAACAAGACTACTGCCATTTCACACACAAATTAAACATTGTCAAGTGCAGAAGTCAGTGTTTGTTTATACACCTCTTGAGGGTTTGTGGATCAGTGTGTGAATGGGTGGATAGCAGGATCTGTAAAGCGCTTTGGTCATCTAGAGGTGAGTAAAATGCATTTGAACAACACTTCGAAATAGCTGACTCACTATATAGGGCACTACCTAGGGAATGAGTGAACATTTAAAAAACAGCACTGCTGTGGCTAGCCTTGTGCTAATTTCCGGTTAGCAGGCCGCTTGCTGAAGATTCATCCTCTGCCGTCGCTCGTTTCAGTGTCTAAATGTCCACATAATATGATAATGGTACTCAAGCAAACTGATTTAAACACCCAGAATTACATAAAATGAGGAATCTGTGCACAAACACTGTGTGCTGCACCAAAGACTGTCTGGGAGGAACGACTGTTCCACCCGGATAATCTTTCAAGTTCCACTATAACAGGAAGTGCCGTGGCAGCAAACATTTGCATTCATGTCTTTTAATCCATTAATTGGGCCGTCATAATTAACTGTGTTAATGCATTAATATTCCCAGCACTAATATACACAGTTGAAACCATAAGCTTACATACAATGTATAAAAACACACATAACCTTTTTTCTGACTGTCTGACATTAAATCACACTGAACTTTTCTTGTTTTAGGTCAGTTAGGATTGCTTCTATTTGCTAAATGCCAGAATAATGAGAGAGAGAATTTTAATTACTTTCTTCAAAGTCAGAAGTTCACATACACTAAGATTACTATGCCTTTAAACAATCTGAGAAAGCCCAAATAATGATGATGACATGGCTTTGGAAGCTGATAGGTTAACTGACAACATTTGAGTTAATTGGAGGCACACTTATATAAGTGTATATAAGTATATTTGTATATAATTGTATATATAGAAGTACACACACACACTCTACCATTCAAAAGTTTGGACACATCTACCCATTGAAAATCAATGGGTAGATGTGTCCAAACTTTTGACTGATACTGTATATGAAGAAAATGCAGACCTAAAGCAGTTATCTGAAATGAGAACTTTGCTTTGAGTGTGTGTGGAGTGCATAACTTCCATTAAATATTTATGAAGCATGAGTTGAGCTATGAGTTACCTCTTGTCTGGCCCTCTTCAGACCTTCCTCCAACTTCCCTACGGTGAGGTGAAAGGGTCGGCTCTCTTTCCCATCGCCCTATAAAAAATAAATAAAGAGACAAAGAACAAGTGCATCATTGTAAAGGCTGGACAGGTAACATTAAACAACAATAATATACATTAAATTAGATTAGATTAGATTACGGGGGGCGGGGGCTGAAAAGTTCATAGTGGTCAAATCTGACCAAATGTGGTTTATTTTTCAACATAGTCTTCCCTTTGGTCCACACATTTCTTCCATCAGTGTTGCAGTGCTTGGATCCCTGCGGTTGAAAAATACACCACATTTGGTCAAACTTGACCACTATGAACTTTTCAACCTATGAACCCCTTGTAGCCCCTCCTTGTAGATTAGATTTAACTTTATTGTTACTAGATATGTCACAAGTACAAGGAAGTGAAATGCAGGAAGGAAGCTGTAAAATGGCCGCTTAAGAGGAGAGCTCCGCCACCATTGTGGCAATTTTAGCTTTTTCTGGTCATTATCCTGTAGTTAATTGATTCCTGGGGGAGTTTTTAATGTCCTGAAACTAAACGTGATGCCAACTTCTAAGAAAAGTACCGCGGAATCAACTCTACAACAGACGCTGCTGAAGACCACCGGGAATGCTACTGCTAGCACCGCTGCTAAAGCTGCCCCGTCTCCAGAGCAGACGGAGGACTACTCCGGTGACAAAGAAGTGAAGCAGCTTCTTGAATAAATGGCCGCGGACCAAGCGAAAATTTTGGAGGATCAAACAAAAAACTTTGCCGAGTTACGTAAGGAGTTAGTGGAAACAAGAAAGACAGTCACAGCTTTTGAAGAGAAGCTAGCGGACATGCTAATGCGGGTAAACAGGACAGAAGCCCACTTGGATGCGCTGGAAGAAGCCAAAAGGCAGTGCTGTGACTCTCTGCCAGCCACGGTCACGGATATTGAAATGTTGAATGCAAAACTGGCCGAATTTGAGGACAGAGAAAGGTGTCTGAACCTACATATTTACGGATTCACGGAGAAAGTTAAGAACAGGAACGCAATCTCATTCTTAAGGAAAGTACTCCCAGAGATTTTGGAGAACGAATTTGAAGATGGGTTGGAGTTGGAGCGAGCACACAGAGCACTTGCATCAGTGAAACCAGGAGCTCCCCCAAGACCCTTTATGGTGCGCTTCTTGAGGTTTCAGGAGAAGGAACTAGTACGAAGGCTGGCCAGGGAGCATGGTAACGTGCACTGGCAACAACATAAAATCAACTTCTACCAGGACTTCTCCAGAGCAACACAGACACGTCGGCAGGCTTTCCTGGAATGTAAACGCATGCTTCACCAAGTGAAGATTCCATTTGGTATTGGATATCCAGCCGTACTTTTCTTCACATCTCCAGATGGAACCAGGCATTGTTTTGAAGATCCGAAGAAGGCCTTGGAGTGCAT
Source organism: Pholidichthys leucotaenia (assembly GCA_020510985.1). NCBI lineage: Eukaryota > Metazoa > Chordata > Actinopteri > Cichliformes > Pholidichthyidae > Pholidichthys > Pholidichthys leucotaenia. Next base: position 125,955,990 of record CM035840.1, on the reverse strand, counting down.
CAAAAAACATCTGCACTCTTACCGGTGGGGACGTTGCTGCTCATACTTAAGGTGGTATTTTTCTTTTTCCCTATAGCTATGTTTAATTAAACATGCAGACTGAACAGCTACACTACCGTTCAAAAGTTTGGGGTCACCCAGACAATTATTTTGTGTTTTCCAAGAAAAGTCACACTTATTTACCACCATGAGTTGTAAAATGAATAGAAAATATAGTCAAGACATTGACAAGGTTAGAAATAATGATTTGTATTTGAAATATTTTTTCCAGATACTCAACCTGCTCAAAGAAAGGTCAGTTTTATAGCTTCTCTAACCAGCTAAACTGTTTTCAGCTGTGCTAACATGATTGCACAAGGGTTTTCTAATCATCCATTAGCCTTCTGACGCAATGAGCAAACACATAGTACCATTAGAACACTGGAGTGATAGTTGCTGGAAATGGGCCTCTATACACCTATGTAGATACTGCACCAAATACCAGACATTTGCAGCTAGAATAGTCATTTACCACATTAGCAATGTATATTAGATATTAGAGTGTATTTCTGATTAGTTTAAAGTTATCTTCATTGAAAAAAACAGTGCTTTTCTTTCAAAAATAAGGAAATTTCTAAGTGACCCCAAACTTTTGAAAGGTAGTGTATATCTAAGGACATTATGACACATTATAAAAAATATTGTTCCTCATAATCTGTTACTTGGATAGTTGTTGGATTTTGACACCAATTGCTTTATTATGATGTGGTGTAGTTATGTTGAATGTTCCATTTAGGTTTTGTTTTACCTAATAAGGACCAGTGGGGTCAGTGGAGAGTACTGGTTACCTCCACTTCACTAATTTTCGTTTACTGTGTTTCTTTATGTTTTCGGTGGGGTTTTGGGTCCAAAGCCAGGATTTATACATCGGAGAATTTCTAATGCTAACTTTAACATTGGAACATGATGACGGGCCTTAATTTTATTTCTATTCATGCCAGGGGTCTCAACATCCCATATAAGAGAGCTATAATATTAGATATTTTTGTGAAAGAGGAAAATAGATTTTGCCATGATTCAAGAATCACATTTATTGTCTGCAGATGTTGGTCGTTTTGCTAATAAGTTTTATCATACCATTGCTAGCTCTTCGGCACCAACAAAATCAAAAGGGGTTATGGTGGTTTGTAAACAGAACCTGAAATTCAATTTAATTGACTCTTGGGCAGATAAAGAGGGGCGAATTGCTATTGCTAAAATATGTTTAGACAGGCTACGTGTTGCTCTGATTTCTGCCTATGCTCCAAATTTATACGATTCAGATTTCTACAATACCCTAACACAGTCTACTTGAACTGGTGGATTACCAATTTATTTTGGAAGCTGATTTTAATGCAGTTTGGGATAACAACATAGACAGATCAGGGGGCTCAGAAACTAGGGACCAACATTTAGCTTCTAGGGCATTACGGCAGTGGGCTAGTGACACTGGTATTGTTGATATTTGGCGGAATATGCATCCCTCTTTAAAGGTTTATTCATTCTTCTTGGGCAGACATAAGTCATTTTCAAGAATAGATTTACTTTTTGTGTCTAAAAGATTATTTTGCAAAATTCATGATACTGGTTATATGCCGGTTGCTTGGTCAGACCACAAACCTATCTACTGTTCAGCTAATTTGCACCCTGCTGCCACCAAAGCACTTAGGTTTAATGTATCGCTTCTACAAGATGAGAGTTACAAAAAACAGTTTGAGTTACAATTTAAGGAATTTATGGAATTTAATGAAGGTTCAGTGTCTGACCCTAGAATTATGTGGGAGGCAGTGAAGGGCTTTATAAGATCAAATGCTACTCTCTACACATCTTCTAAGAATAAACAGCGTGCAGAAAAGTTAACTGCACTGGAGCAGCAATACACCTCTCTCGATACCGCACTACAGGGAAAATATTGTGATAAAATGCATCTCCAGAAAGAGCTTGTTAAAAAAGAAATTAATACAATTTTAAGGTGTTGATCACAATTCATAACGCATAAGACAAGAAAAACTTACTATTTTCAATTTGCTGGGCCGAGCCACCTGTTAGCCTTAAGACTTAAGTCTGACAAGCACATTTCAGACATTTTCTGTGTTAGAACAGAAGATGGCATTATTCATTCTGATGCTAAAGTTGTAAATTCTACTTCTGCATCATTTTATCATTCACTGTATAGTTCGGACAATACTTTTGCTCAAGCAGACTGTGACAGCTTTTTTGGCTCAATAGAATTGTCCTGCCTGTCTGATAATGAGTCGGCTGAGCTGGAACATGCTATTACATTGCAGGAGTACGAGAGTGCATTGAAGGTCCTGGGCCTGATGACATACCACCCGAGGTCTATCGAGCATTTTGGTTTCTTCTTGGGCCTTTATTGTTAAATATGATAAAATTCTCCATTTTGTCAGGCGGTTTTCACCGGGATATGAACTCCACACTAATATCATTGCTCCTCAAGAAAGGGAAGGATCCTATGGAATGCTCCAGCTACAGACCTATTTTGCTGCTAAATGCAGACTTAAAAATTTATGCTAAAGTATTAGCTAGACGAAGGCAAAGATATATTACAAAGCTAGTACACTGTGACCAAACAGGGTCTGTAACTTCAAGGCTGGCATCAGACAATGTTCAAAGACTTTTACATGTGATACATAAAGTTAAAGGAACAAACTTGCCCGCTGCCGTGCTGTCCCTGGATACAATGAAAGCCTTTGACCACTTAGTGGCCCCTCCTCTGGTCTCTGCTTAAACATATACGTTTGGGCTCTTTATTTATCAGTATGACTAAAATCCTCTATAATAACCCATCTGCTGCTCTAGTAACAGGAAAAACATGTTCTCCTCTTTTTCCTATTTCGAGAGGATCGAGGCAGGGCTGTCCTTTGAGCCCTTTACTGTTTGCTTCATCACTAGAACCTTTAGCTCAAGCCATTCGATCCTCACCATTGTTCTCCCCCATCTCTATTAATGACACTCACCATCGTACAGTATATCCCTGTATGCGGATGACATCCTTTTATATATTAACAATCCCGATAGCTGTATGTCCAATGTTTTAGCGATATTTGATGATTATGGTAAAATCTCAGATTTTAAAATAAATTGGCAAAAATCTGCTCCCTTATGGTTAAATCAGTGCTCAAATTATGCTAGTCTGCCCCCAATGGTCCCTGTGGTTCAACATTTTACATATTTGGGCATAGAGATCTACCCTTCAATTCCGGATATTATAAAACATAATTTTGACAAAACTCTTAACTATGATAATCTCTGATTTGGAGAGGTGTTCTAAATTGCGAAACTTACTCCGTAGTGTGTCAGTAATTAAAATGAATATACTGCCTAGGGTGAACTTTATTAGTTCAATGATTCCACTTTCTCCACCACAACAATACTGGACAAAGCTGCAATCAGTTGTCACCAAATATGTATGGAATGGTAAATTACCTTGTATTAAACTACATACAATGCAACTTGATAGAAAAGACGGTGGCCTTTCTCTCCCAGACTTTAAACTTTATAACTGGGCATTCACACTCAGACCACTAAGTGTTTGGTTTCATCCCAACTCGCAAGTGTCATGGCGAGAGTTAGAAGAAAGTTTGGTTCATCCCCATTCTCTTTATCAGTTTGTACATCTACATCCAGTTTCATTTCGAGCGGGGACCTATGGTCCCATTATAACAGAACTACTTGATGTTTGGGGGAAAGCAGGGAAGCTGTGTGGAGGACTCTTTCTATGGGATCCAGGCATCCCACTTTTCGGTAATAAAAGTGGGTGACCAACTGCTACAATTTGCAGCTTGGGAAGAGAAGGGCATCTTCATACTTGGGAATATTTGGGGGGATGATGGAATGGTGTCTTTCACAGAGTTATCTACTAAATTTGGTCTACCTTGTACAACCATTTGCTTTTATTTACAGCTGCACTCTGTTTTATAACAACTCGGAGCTCCCTTAAACAGTAAACTGTCTCAACTCCCCGTGAACATTTTTTTTATTAACACCATCAAAATTAGGCGGTCATGTTTCAAGGCTCTATAATGTTTTGCTTAATAGCTCTTATCGACCCTTGGCATTGGATTCTGTATGGAAAGTTGATTTTGACGAATTTGGTCCTGATTTAGACTGGGGCAAGATATGGGAATGTATCAACATGTCATCCAGAAATCCTGATCATCAACAAATTCACTACAATTTTATACATAGGCTATATCTCACTCCCAAAAAACTGCATGTAATGAAAATGATAACAGACTCTATTTGCAATTTATGCTCTTTAAAGGAAATTGGTACATTTAAACATATGTTTTGGGAATGCCCCCCAGTTGCGGATTTCTGGAGACAGGTTGCAAGTAATCTCTCTGTGTTACTGGGAGTCACAGTACCTTGCTCAACAGGCACTCTTATTTTAAATGATCTCTCACAAGTCCAACTTAAGGTGGCCAAACAAAGGATTCTGCCGGCGGGACTCACTGTAGCCAAGAAACTGGTAGCCACACGTTGGAAGCCACCACATTGTCTATCTGTTCGTGCCTGGACATTAATGTTTTTGGACATTGCCTATTTAGAACTTTCTATATCCAGAGTGCATAGGGCTAAGAGTGAAACAATTGAGGCTTGGCAAGCTCTCATAGATCATCTCCGACAACTCTGTGATGGACCGGTGCTTAACTAAGGCTTTGGACTGGGGTGGTTGGTGGGGGAGGGTTGCTTTTGTTTTGTTTTTTATTTTTATAAAAATTACAATGTCATTCAAATAAGCTAATATTTTGTAAACCCTTGTAAGTAACATTTGACTGTACAAACCATGTTGAACACAGCAAAATGGCCCTCCATGGCACATGATTGGACACCCCTGCTCTAACCAGAAGTGCAACATTAGTAAATGCAGTCTACATATATACAAGGTGTGTGAAATAAATTATGGCAATAATTTATCATAATAACTCGGACTACAATCATGTGTAAACAGTGAAGTAAAATGACAGCAGATACACATGTACTGTATTTTGCATGTGAAGTATGAACAGTGTAAGGAGGCAATTTTTAAGTACAATGTAAATGACAGTGTCCTGACCAAGTTATGCAAGAAATGTTACATAAAACCATGACCATGTTATGTAAAACATTACATTTTAACTAAAACCTACAACACAGAATTGTGGCAATAAAACCCTACCTCACACTCAAGAGGAACATGGAAGAGTTTCACGTCACAGTACACATCCAGATCTTCAGTAACAGCCCCATAGAACGGGGTAGGAATGAGAATGGCATCTATCACGTGAGAACAAACAGCATAAATTTACACACATTTATCATCTCCTTCCAAAAGCACACCTTACAGATGACACCTTTTATATGAAGGTATGAACATGCTGTGTCATATCCAGCTGGACCAGTGGAAGAATGTACTCTATGACCAATGTTAAATGACCCATTTCAGGCACTGCTTTGGGCTATTAGTAGTTATATTCATTGCTTATATGGAAACAGTGAGCAAGATTTGCTAATTTAATTGTATCACGCAAATGACCATGACCAAACATCTGTAGCTACTGCATAGTAATCTCAGTTGGAAGTAAAAAAAAAAAAAAAAAAAAAACATTTCCTTTATAATGTTCTAAGCAAAACAGATGTATTGCATGTCTTAAAATGAGCCTAAACTAAAGGCCATTTATGTGGCTGTGGATTACTGGAATTATTAAACACAACTTTTTATTTTTCCTGATTTGCTGCTATATTTAGAGGATGGTTATTCTGAATACAAAACAGGCAACTGCACACATTTTTTTATTAGTACAACAACTGTGTTGTATGCCGGCACATTTCCGGGACTTACCTTTAGGGTCACAAATGACTGCAGCCAGACAGGAGAAGAGGGACGAACAGCCATTCACCACCACAACCTGTACAAATGCACATCCATTGTGTTAGCAACGGCCTAATTGGGGCACAGAGGGAGGCCTGATGAATGTGCCACAAATTAGCCTACCTTCTACACAGCCATTCATTACTGCAAATTTGGTGGGTTAGTCGAAAAAACCCAGTTAGTTCAACTGCAGCATTTGTTGTTTTTCATTTTACCAATTAGTAAGTTAATACAGAATAATTACAGGGACCCATACCTTTATTTTTCATAATGAAAGGTTAATTCAATTCAATTCAATTCAACTTTATTTATATAGCGCCATTTCACAACAACAGTCATCTCATAGCACTATCAACTGTAGGGAGGACCCCCACAGTTGCAGAAAGACCCCAGCAATCAGGCGATCCCCTGTGAGCAAGCACTTGGCGACGGTGGAGAGGAAAAACTCCCTTTTAACAGGAAGAAACCTCCAGCAGAACCAGGCTCAGGGAGGGGCAGTCATCTGCTGCGACTGGCTGGGGGGTGAGGGGATAGAGAAGAAGAAAAGAACAGACATGTGACAGGTTAGAAACCAGAGAACTAACTGTAGCTGAGGTATAAAACTGAAAAAATATATTTATATGTAATTATACTTAGTTCACTAAACCAGTGTTTTTCAACCTTTTCTGAGCCAAGTAACACTTTTTACATTGAAAAATTTTTGGGGAACCCCACCAACCAAAACTGTTACAAAATGAAAAAAGCTCATACTGGCTTTTACCAGGCTTTACATCTCCGGAGGCAGCTCTCAATTTCCCGGCCAGCGCGGCTGAGAGTTTTGAAGCGAACCCCAGCCTGCGCAGCCACACCGGACTGTTTGGTCTGTTCCTCTCCGCCTTCATCCTGCAAAGGACATTTTCCGGACTGGTGAGGTACTTCTCCCCCGTTGGTGAGCCTGTACTGACGGTGAAATGTCCCCGGGTTCTCATCTTCTTCACAGAAGGCTGTGCCGACAATTGAATGTCCCCTGGCTTCTACAATCTCTGTCCCTCACCACTCGCCAGTTCCGGCACCACAGAAGCTTATGGCGACGGTGAAATGTCCCCTGGCTTCCACAATTGAGCCTTTGCCGACGATTAAGCATCCCCTGGCTCCTACAACCTCCGTCCCTCACCACGCTCCAGTTCCAGCTCCTCGCCGCTGCTCAGCAGCTCTTCACCAGGCAGTCACCGCAACCACCTGGAGTGATTCGTCTGGTTCCGCAGCAGCAGGTTCTACAGCAGCGGCAGCCTCAGCGGAGTGGGGGACAAGGCAAGTACTATTTTGTCATTTTTTAACATCTAATAGTGAGAAGTCTTGCCTTGTTCCCAGTGAGGAGCCTCAGCAGCTGCTACCCACTGCTGCTGAGCCCTCACTTTTTGTTTTTGCTCCTGCCCCTATTTGCCTGCCATCATCTTCTCCCCTCTCCTCTCTCCCGAGCTTGTCATCTGGTGATCTGTCAGCTGCCTCCACATCATCTGCTGCTCCATCAGGTTCTCCACTCCAGAGCTGCTCATCTGCTGCTCCATAAGCTTTTCCGCTCCGAAGCTCCTCTGCTGTTGTCACGTCTTCTGCTGCTCAGCCTCGGATCGCCTCACCCACAGTTGAGCTTCAGACCGCCTCATCCACTGCTCCTACAGTGTCTCCTGAGGTCATCACGTCACCAGCAGCTTTGGCAGAGACTGTCATCCCAGCAGCGGTGGACCTGGAGTTAAGGCAAGTGCTTTTTCTCTTATTTTTAACATCCATTTTTGAAAACACTTGCCTTGCTCCTAGTGGGGGGACCCAAATGCAGTTCCCATCTGTCTCTGGGCCCTCTCCACCAGTTTCTGCTGTGGGCAATTTTTGTGTGGACCCAACACTAACTTGTGTTTTTTCCTTCCCGCCTGAGGTGGCTGTATCAGGGATGGAATTACTGGCTCCTGAGCACGCTGCTTGTCAGCCTTCATTGTCAACATCTGGGCTCGCCGTTTCCCACTTCATCATCTGGGCTCGCCGTTCACCAGCCTTCATCGTCATTATCTGGGCTTACCATTCACCAGCCTTCATTTGATAGCTCAGTCCGTCTTCATCATCTTGTGTTGTGTAATAAATCCTGGTTTGTATTCTACACCGTACCCACCTGAAGGAGTCCAATGACTGTCTGCTGGAGACAGCTCATGACACATACACATGTGCCAGCACTTTGCTGTGCAACAACCATCGGACCTCAGTATGGAGCAATAAAGTTTTATGCTCATCTCACATTTCCTCACATAAACACATTAAGTTCCCAGGTTTCTGTGTCCTGGCGTTCCCTGGAACCTGCTGATGCCTGCCTGGTCCCTGTGACTGGCCTTGGTGAGGTGATCCGGCCCCGGCGCTGCTACTCTTCCCAGGCTCCCCCCCAGCGTGGGGTAAATCCCTGGCACCTGAGACCACTGCGGCACGTTTCCTGTTCTGCTGAGGCCCAGGCTCCAGCTCCAGCTGCAGCTCCAGCCCAGATTGGCCTGGTAAACGCCAGATCGCTGGCAAATAAAACTTACATCCTGAAGGATTTCATCAGCCCCCGAGAACTGGATTTCTTTTTCGTTGCGGAGACCTGGCAGACTGTGGGTGAACTCTGCTCTGTCCGAAGTTTTACCCCCAGGTTAATGTTATTTTAATTCCCCGCGGACAACAGGACGAGGAGGAGGAACGGCAATTGTTTACAAAAATGACTACAAATGTAAGCAGTGCTTTTTACCTTCTCCATTCTCCAGCTTTGAACTGACTTTCTTTGAGGTGGGTCGAATAAACCCTGTACTGTGTGCTGTCATATACAGACCACCCAAATATAATAAGGACTTTTTAAATGACTTTGCCATTTTCTTAGCTGGTATTGTTACAAATTATGATCGTGTTCTTATCGTTGGAGATTTTAACATACATGTGTGTTGTCCTGATAAGCCGCTGGTGAAAGACTTTTTAAATCTCATTGATTCTCTAAATCTGGTGCAGTCCGTGACTGGTGGTGCTACACACGAGCACGGACACACGTTAGATCTTGTCCTCTCGCATGGCCTGTCTGTTGTTAATTTAGAAATCTGTGACACTGTATTGTCCGACCATATGCCTGTATTATTTGAGGCTGATCTGTCACGCACTGCAGCTAAAACTCGCGCTGCTGCTCAGCGCTGCCGGATTTTTAACCCTTCCACTGCCGGTCGGTTCTCCGCTGCCTTTGACCAGCTCTGTGTCCCTCCCGGCTCCATCTTATCTGTGGAGGAACTCAGCTCCTGGTTTCACTCCTCCTGCCAAACCATCTTGGATTCTGTGGCTCCACTGAAAACCAAGTAGCCTCGATCCAAACCTGAGCCGTGGTTCAATGACAGAACTGGTGCAGTCAGACAGGAGTGCCGCAGAGCTGAACGCAGATGGAAGAAGGACAAACTGCAGGTGTCACTGCAGATTTTAAAAGACTGCTGGTGTCAGTATCAAAATACTGTCAATAAGGAAAAATGCAAATATTTTGCTAATATTGTTTTATCTCATTGTCATTATCAACATGTTTTATTTAACACTATTGACTCTGTTCTTAATACCCCACAGAGTGACTGTTTGGAGGCCTCCTCTAAGTTATGCAATGATTTTATGAACTTTTTTATTGATAAGGTGGCCACCACCAGGGCTCTCATCTCACCTCCTGCCTCTGATCCCTCTGTCTCTGTCCCTTGTTCTGCTGTTTTTAATCAGTTTGAACCTGTGTCTCTGTCATTTTTAGAGGATGTGGTTACCCACATTAAGCCCTCAGGGTCTCCCTGTGATGCTGTCCCTCCTAGACTTTTTAAAGAGGTGCTTCCCAGTATAGGTCAGTCAGTTCTCGCCATCTTGAACTGCAGCCTGTCATCTGGTGTGGTTCCTGCAAATTTTAAACATGCAGTAGTACAGCCCTTGATTAAGAAACCTGGTCTTGATCATACCATGTTGGCAAATTTTAGGCCTATTTCCAAGCTGCCATTTCTCTCAAAAATTTTAGAGAAAATTGTCTATATGCAGCTGAAATGTTTTCTGGATGAACACGGTATTTTGGAGATTTTTCAATCTGGTTTCAAAGCTCTTCATAGCACAGAGACAGCTTTGTTAAGAGTTTTTAACGATATTCTCTTGGCATGTGATTCAGGTGAATATGCTGTTCTTGTGCTGCTTGATTTAACTGCTGCCTTTGACACAGTGGACCATCATGTTTTAATTTCCCATTTGCAGCACCTAGTGGGCATTTGTGGCACTGCTCTCAACTGGTTTAGATCCTATCTGTCAGACAGGACTTTTAAAGTTAGCATGTCTGGGTTTGAATCCTCTTCTGCTCCTCTGCCTTACGGGGTCCCACAGGGGTCAATTCTAGGGCCCATGCTTTTTTCTCTGTACATACTTCCACTGGGTTCCATTTTTAAAAAGCATGGTATCTCTTTCCACCTGTATGCTGATGACTGTCAGATTTATGTCCCTCTAAAACAAAAAGCTGCCTCATCAGTAAACTCACTCCTGGCATGCACTGAAGACATAAAGTCTTGGATAGCCCTAAACTTCCTAAATTTTAATGATAAGAAGACCGAAGTGATGGTGTTTGGACCTAGTCGCCCCTGTGAGTCCCTTCCTGTAAACTTGGGCCCCCTTACTCCTGATGTTAAATCCACAGCTAGGAACCTTGGTTTTATCATGGACAATGACTTTAAATTAGACACGCAGATTCGTTCTGTGGTAAAATCCAGCTTCTTTCATCTAAGGCGTTTAGCAAAAGTAAAACCCATTCTCTCTATACCACACTTGGAAACAGTAATCCATGCTTTTATTTCATCTCGGCTGGATTACTGTAACGCACTTTACGCCGGTGTCAGCCAGTCATCTCTTTCCCGTCTGCAGCTGGTTCAAAACGCCGCTGCTCATCTTTTAACAGGTACACGTGGAAGAGATCACATCACACTCATCTTAGCTTCACTCCACTGGCTGCCCGTGTATTTTAGAGTTCATTTTAAAATTCTTTTATTTGTTTTTAAATCCTTGAATGGTCTTGCTCCACCTTACCTCTCTGAGCTTCTGCATCCCTACGCTCCCACCCGGGTCCCTTAGGTCAGCTGAACAGCTGCTTTTGGAGGTACCAAAGGCGAGGCGCAAGCTCAGAGGGGACAGAGCCTTTTTGATCATGATCCCCAGGTTATGGAATGATTTACCCCTGGACATTAAATGGTAAATGGTACTCACTTATATAGCGCTTTTATTCTCATCTCGTGATGACCAAAGCGCTTTACAGATCCCGCTATCCATCCATTCACACACACATTCACACACTGATGGTGGCATGCTGCCTAACATGGCACTTCCAGACCCACCAGGAGCAATTGGGGTGAAGTGTCTTGCCCAGGGACACAACGGCAGAATATCTGGGGAGAGCGGGATTCGAACCGCCGACCATGTGGTTATTGGACGACCTGCTCTACCTCCTGACCTGCTCTACCTCAGGACTAGACAGTGGATTAGACAAGCACCTTCACTGTCCATTTTTAAAACACATTTTTACTCCCTGGCCTTCAACCCAGTATGAGACATTGATTTTATTGAATGAAATGGATTTTTATTTATTTATTTCATTTATGAATTTATTTATTTAATTTATTTATTTTACTGTGGCTCTTGTGTTAGCGCCCTTTGTGTTAGTGCCTTGCTTTTATGTTCTCTTGCTGTACAGCACTTTGTGTAGTGAGTGTTGCTTTTAAAGTGCTTTATAAATAAAGTTGATTGATTAATTGATAAAGATGTACAGCATGTAAATGTAAATATGCGGCTTTTCAGAGGTCTTGTCTCTACAAAGTTTACCATCCACATGACATCATCCAACATAGGAGCTAGGACTGCTGGTAAAGTCTTGGCAACGAGTGCTTCACTATGCAAAAAACAGAGTGTGTCTGTGTCTTTTTGACTGCTAACGAAGCCTTTGGTGCGCCTGACTATGGCGGCTGCTCCATCAGAACAGGGCCCAATTTAGAATCTGAACCTTTCCTCTACAAATGTTAATCCATTGCTGTTTTTTAATCGAGCCATCACGACCTCTAGCACATTTTAGCAAGGTCATTAACCTCCGAAAAACACATGAAAAAGAAGAGGAAGAAGATGGTAGCCATGATGATTGTGTTCATACTGCCACCTATTGACATGGAAGAGCCACTACAGGCACCTATGCACAACAGTGGCAAATTATTTGCAATTTTTGGAGCAATAAAGAAGTGAAATTAGACAATTTCCCAAAAACCCCTGAACATTTGCTCAAGGATCTCCGGTTGAAAAACAAGGCACTGAACAATGTTAAACACAACAGGATGAGAACATTTTATATTTTAATTTAGACATTTCCTTTATTTTACCCTCTAGGATGTGACATGGAGGTCAAATTTTACTTAATCACTCATCATATAAATGTTATAAATAGATTCATATGTCCTCATGACATTAAAGAAAAAAGATCAACAATCCAGCTGCAAAAAATGCAGATTTCTGCTCAATATACACCCTTTCGGTTGTTCTTTTGTGTGTATTGTATGTGTTTATTATTATTATTATTATTAGTAGTAGTAGTAGTAGTATTATTACCAAATAAAATAAATTCAATTCATTCAATATATGGTGTGGTAGTAATTGTTTATATATACACACACACATACATACAGTACATACATGTATACACACACACACACACACACACATAATAAAAATTCCTGCTATTAAAAAGATTTTTCTCAAGCTCTTTCGGTTTTTGTAACATACAGTGGTGTGAAAGTGTTTGCCCCCTTCCTGATTTCTCCTTTTTTTGTATGTTTGTCACACTTAAATGTTTCAGATCATCAAACAAATTTAAATATTAGACAAAGATAACACAAGTAAACACAAAATGCAGTTTTTAAATGGTGTTTATTATTAAGGGGAATAAAAATCCAAACCTACATGGCCCTGTGTGAAAAAGTGATTGCCCCCTAAACCTAATAATTGGTTGGGTCACCCTTAGCAGCAACAACTGCAATCAAGCATTTCTGATAACTGGCAATGAGTCTTTTACAGTGCTGTGGAGGAATTTTGGCCCACTCATCTTTGCAGAATTGTTGTAATTCAACCATATTGGAGAGGTTTTGAGCATGAACCGCCTTTTTAAGGTCATACCACAGCATCTCAGTCGGATTCAGGTCAGGACTTTGACTAGGCCAATCTAAAGTCTTCATTTTGTTTTTCTTAAGCCAGTCAGAGGTGGATTTGCTGGTGTGTTTTGGATCATTGTCCTGCTGTAGAACCCAAGTGTGCTTCAGCTTGAGGTCACGAACAGATGGCCAGACATTCTCCTTCAGGATTTTTTGGTAGACAGCAGAATTCATGGTTCCATTTACCACAGCAAGTCTTCCAGGTCCTGAAGCAGCAAAACAGCCCCAGACCATCACACTACCACCACCATATTTTACTGTTGGTATGGTGTTCCTTTTTTGAAATGCTGTGTTACTTTTACGCCGGATGTAATGGGACACACACTTTCCAAAAAGTTCAACTCTTGTCTCGTCAGTCCACAGAGTATTTTTCCAAAAGTCTTGGGGATCATCAAGATGTTTTCTGGCCACACTGAGACGAGCCTTTATGTTCTTTTTACTCAGCAGATGTTTCTGTCTTGGAACTCAGCCATGCAGGCCATTTGTGCCCAGTCTCTTTCTTATGGTGGAGTCATGAACACTGATCTTAACTGAGGCAAGTGAGGCCTGCAGTTCTTTAGATGTTGTTGTCGGATCTTTTGTGACCTCTTGGATGAGTTGTTGCTGCACTCTTGGGGTAATTTTGGTCGGCCGGCCACTCCTGGGAAGGTTCACCACTGTTCCATGTTTTTGCCATTTGTGGATAATGGCTCTCACTGTGGTTCGCCGGAGTCCCAAAGCTTTAGAAAAGGCTTTATAACCTTTTCGAGACCGATAGATCTCAATTACTTTGTTTCTCATTTGTTCCTGAATTTCTTTGGATCGCAGCATGATGTCTAGCTTTTGAGGATCTTTTGGTTTACTTCACTTTGTCAGGCAGGTCCTATTTAAGTGATTTCTTGATTGAGAACAGGTGTGGCAGTAATCAGGCCTGGGTGTGGCTAAAGGAATTGAACTCAGCTTTCCAAAGATGTGATAAACCACAGTTAATTTATGTTTTTTTGGGGGGGGGGGCAATCACTTTTTCACACAGGGCCATGTAGGGTTGGATTTTTTTTTTTTACCCTTAATAATAAACACCTTCATTTAAAAACTGCATTTTGTGTTTACTTGTGTTATCTTTGTTGAATATTTAAATTTGTTTGATAATCTGAAACATTTAAGTGTGACAAACCTACAAAAAAAATGAGAAATCAGGAAGGGAGCAAACACTTTTTCACACCACTGTACTTCAGTAGCTGTTGTCTTACACCTCTTTGTAATACTTAAAGTGCAATAAAAATAATACTTACGTTATCAGCTTTTAATGGCTTTGGGGAAGAGCAGTAGTGAGTCAGGAATTTTGCAACTTGCTCTCTTAGGCTGAAGGGAGGTAGGACAGAAAAGCTGTCAGAGGAGTTGGTCTTTACTTTGAAATGCAGTAGTTAACATTCACCTTATTTTATCCATATAAGTAACATTTTTAAATAAAAAATTAAGCAAATGTAAACCTGAATGTCTTACAAAGCATGCCCCCTCCAGTCAGGATACTGCAGCAAGGATGGGTCAACATATAGCATGTCTGGCTTGGTCAACTGTTAGAGGAAGGGAAAAAAGAGAAAAAAAACATTTTGTGCATACATCCAGAATAAGATAAGATAAGATAAGCCTTTATTAGTCCCACAATGGGGAAATTCCAGGATTGCAACAGCATAGGGATAGCAACACTCAGAGCAACAATCAGAAGGTAAGAAAAAAACAACATCTAGTAAACATATGTCCATATTACTATAAATGTATATATATAGACACACAGTGCAGAGCATTATGGTTGGTTGGTGAATGTGCAGCAGAAAGTCTAAGCTCTCTCTCCGCGGATGCAGCGGGCCAGCTGGAAGTCTTTGGGCATGATGGTGACCCCCTTAGCGAAGAAGAGGCCCACCAGGTGGGCCTCGCTGGTCTCCTGCAGAGCCATGACGGCAAAGCTCAGGAAACGCAGGACGGTCTTGAAGTCCTGAGCGATCTCCCTCACCAGGCGCTGGACGGGCAGCTTACGGATGAGCAGCTCCGTGGATTTCTGGTAGCGACGGATCTCTCTCAGAGCCACGGGCCTGTGACGGCGAGGCTTCTTCACTCTGCCGGTGGCCAGAGCGCCTCTCCGAGCAGCCCTGGTGGCTAGCTGTCTCCTGGGGGGCTTCTTCCTCCAGTAGATTTTACGGGCAGTCTGCTTGGTTCTTGCCATCGCTCTTTATTATTCTGTCTTATATTTCTTTCACGCCGCCTAAACTCCAGCCCGGCACCCGCGTCCTTTTCGCTGCAGCTCCCGGTATGTCGAGTTTCCCATTAGCACCGGGCAGCGGCCAAGTGCTAGCTAGCACTAGCTCCTCCCCGCTGTAACGTCTCCCGCTGCAAACCGTGGCTCCGTCCGCCGACCCGGGAGACCCCCGGGGCGATCCGTGCGTCCGTGATATATATACGTCCGTGATATATTCGTGTATATATATACATGTATATATACATGAATACTTTTGATATAAAGTAAATAACAAACCCAAGTTATAGTAGCGATAATATGTATCTTACCCGTGCATGAAGCAGATCATTACATAGTTTGTTCTCGCTGGTGCCCAGGTTGATAATACCCTAGAAGAAGAAAAAAAAAAGTTTTTTAGAATTATTGATGCACCAGACAGTACACATGTGATTATTAATTGCAACGTTACATCAGGGTTGTCGGTGTCATGGTGTTGGTCCATCAGATACTGGGCAAAGCCCTTCTGTAGAATGCCCTCATGCTGGCGGATGCTGTTGCCACGGTTGGACAGGTACACGCTGTGGCCCGCAGCTTCCGCTTTCCCCAGTGCTGCCAAAACGTTCCGAGACATTTGGCGGGCCTTGACAGATGTGGGCTGTGACTTTTCTGCCCCTTCAGCGGGAACAGGCGGTGCCGTGGGGGCTTCTGGAGGAGGCTCAGACGAGCCTGACGGTACAGGGAAAGCGGCTGACAGATGAGCTGAGGAGTCAGCTGACGTGGCCGGAGCGCCCTGCCTGACGGCAAGCAACGCCCCCGTGAGCATGCTGAACAGCCGGAGCTCATGCTGGCGCTCCTGCTCCGCCCTCCTCTCCTCCCGCTGTTCTCTGCGCTCCTCCGCCTCCAACTCCCTCTCCAGCCGCGCCTCCTCCAGGGAAAGAAGACGCTCCTCTGCGGACTGCTGCCAGGTCAGGAAGCTGGCCAGAGCTGTGTTCAGGCTGTCCTGACCGGCACATGTGCTACTCCCTCTACGGCCCCATGACGCTTTGCCACCTCGCCGGCGTTTCCTGTGTGTGTTAGATGTTGGGGGATGAGGTCCTTTTTTACCGGGCTGGCCAGGAGTCTCTCGTGTGGAGGGACCACTCAGTTGGGTGGCAGATGCAGCAGAGCCCGCAATGTTCAGGTCACTTATTCCTGGAAATGTGAAAGAAAAAAAAAAATACATCAAGATTATGCCATCCCATTCTTCTCTGATATACATAAATAAGTGACAGTAAGAAAAATATTTAGACTGTTAACCTGAGGGAGAAATCCTTGCATTTGTTGAGCTCTCTGCCCGTCCCAGCGTCTCCTCTGCCCCCAGCAGGGACTGCCCATCGGCTTCCTGGTCATCTCCAGATCCGTAGTACATCTCAGGGGGCGCCACGCCAGAGTTCAACATGCCCTCTTCCACGTCTTCACATTTTATACCGAGCGGATCTCCAGGTTTCGGCGGCTGGCCAAACAGGAACCCACCTGAGGAGGCCGGACCGAACGAGCCCTGCGGGACCCCCTGGAGGCCTCCCTCGGGCGCCCCCGGGCTCTGGAACACCTGGTGGGCGATGACGGCGCCCCCCAGGGAGGAGTAGGTGACGGCCGGCCTGCTGGTCAGCACCCTGTCCATCACGTCGTAGAACTTCCACGAGCGCATTTTGTGGTTGTCCTTGATGCGGCGGTACTCCAGCTTCATCTTCTTGATCTTCTCCCGGCACTGGTCGCCCGTGCGGTAGATGCCCTTCTCCCGCAGGATGTGGGCGATGCGGTCAAACACGCGCTGGTTGCGCAGGGAGCTCTCCAGCTCGATCTGGACCGACTCGTCGGACCACAGCTGCAGCAGCTCCACGATCTCCGGGTCGGTCCAGTTGCTACCCCGTTCATGTCTCCGGGCGCTAAAGTCCATTATTAAAGTTACTCTGCAACACGGGATGGACTTTCTTAAAAAAAAAAGAAGAAGAAGACAGAAAAAGCTGCCCGACCACAAACAGGCAGTAAGACTTAACTAAATCACTCGTGTCATTTGTGTAAATTTATGACATAAATCAGAGTCCGGCTGCACCCATATATGTCGCACCAGGTTAACCCCGTTCAGACAAGTTTACGAAGGAGAACCTTTGTCCAGGCTGTGCTGCAAATTTCCACATAACTTGGACAGATGACAGACCAGACACGTACCAGCACGTCTACATCCGGGTTGACGGCACATGCGTGCTATCTTATTCCGGGATAACTTTGGTCCGCGTTAACGGCAGAGCAGCCTCTGAAAGCCGGGCTGAATTTCTCTTACGCCAGGCTGCGGCTGGCGCACAACCATGCGAGTCGGAGACAAACTGGAGGCTTTGGATTGTGGCCCCCTCTACCGGCGCCTTTGTTCATTTGTAGATTCAGTGCTTGTCCGCAAGATGGAAGCAACACACCGCGGTTACCGACAGCGCCGTTGAGGGAAACGGGTGTGCGTGTTTTGAATGTAGGAGTAGCCCGAAATGCCAACGTGACAACCAATATCGAGCATGAAAGCGTCTATAAAGAACGTTAAATATAGCAATTTTGGGCTAAAAGGTTTTACTTTACAAACAGAACCACGAGCTGATAATGTCAGATAAAAAGAAGTGAATAAACGTGGATGTGTTTGAGTTTTTTTTAGTTGGGACCCACCCTTTTCCCAAACGCCGTGATACAAAACAAGCTTACACGATAATCCGCCGTGCTGTAAACGTGACGTATTTCCTGGAGAAAGGGGCTGGTGGCAGTTTGTTGTCATCGCCATCCAATAGAGAGCCGTTATGTTGTGTTGGCACGTAGGCTTGGGGCTGTCTCCTTTGTCTCCCCCGTCTTAAAACAAATATATATATATATATATATATATTTTACGTGGAGTAACTAATGCAAACCGGCTTTCCCCTGGGCAATAAACAAGGCGTGCAAAGTGAATGAAGCGGTTCAAGAAGAAACCATTTATAAGCCGTAGAAGTTAACCGGTGGAATATCTCTAGCCATGGTGGCGGTGGTGGTGACAAGTTGGTGGAGGATGACCGGCAAGACGGGATAGTTGGACTCTTCACTTTCGGGGTGAGGATGGGTGAGTGCGGCTAGGGTTATAGCCGATCTTCTGGACTGTTGGGGCTGGGTTTTTTGTTTGCATGTGAAGTTGAAAGTGTGACCAGCGGGAGCAAGCCGGCTCAGTCTCCATCCGCAAGAAGGCAGAAAGGAGAAGCGGGTGAAGGAGGAGGAGGAATGCCCACCCTGACTCCCGAAGGCAGCTGTTACGACTCACAACTGCCTGTTGTTGTTTTTTTTTCTGTTTAAAAAACCAACAGGAGTTTGAAGTGTCCAAAGCAGGGAGGGGGGCTTTGTCCAGAGTGGGTGGGAGCGATGGTTGGAAAGCCTTTCGTTCCTCCCAGTCAGGTGAATCCCTAACAGTGATTTTACTCCAGCACGAGTGGGCATTATTTCACTGCTGATTCCAAGTGCTTCTTCTTCACCCAACTTCATTACTGGTAAGATAACTATTTTTGTCTTAACTGTTGCATTTACTGCCCTTCCTTCCTGCGGCTTGTCTCCACTGGTTTCCGGATTAATTCAGATTTATGCTCTGCCTCTCCGCACTCCTCTTGTGGTCTTTTCTGCAAACTCTCCGACACCATTTTCCGTTTTCAGTCACCCTGTATAGCGTGCAGCTCTGGTCGTGTGGAGTCCTGCTGTACATTGAGGTTCTTTCAGCCTTGGAGATAAAACTTCCAGTTGTTCAGTCCAAGCCGCACATTGGTCCTTATCACACTTGTGGATGCATCCCTCTTCGGTCTCAGGTTTGAGCAGTTTCCTAACAACAACTAAAAAAGCAAACCTTAAGCCATCTCTCACCTCCGCTAGAATTCCCGCTGGAAGCTCAACATCAGAAGAACTCAAGGTCAACAACTATCGATGGAAACAGCACCGCTCCGGGCGTTCGTCTCAGCTGGATTCTGTGCTTCAGCATGTCAAAGATTACCCTGTAAAAACTAATCTGTCGTGCCTCTCTCCAAGGCCCACCTTTTGCCCTTGCAGCTTCTTATCATCAGGGGAAGCTGGTCTGACTCCCAACATACCGTCTTTAATCTCAGCGGGTTCATCTTTTCTCCTGGGTTAAGTAGCACCTTTGGTGGTTCTTCAGGTGTGACCTGTTGGGAAACCCGTTTATGAGAGGCATAAAGCAGGAAAGCAGCGGAGGTGGAGTAAGTAGGAAGACCAACATGTCAACAATATATTTCATCTATAAACCAGGGGGCAAGGGGCATTTTACTACAGGGAACAATGCCAAGATTCAGATAGCTGTTAAAAATTGGTTTCATCTCTCTATGGGACATTACTTACAGGATTGATTCTTTCTCCCAGGCACACTGCCGTTACTGCACTAGACAACATTTTTATCACGCTTTTCCGTCTCCGCATTGTGTAGACAGTGGGAGTTTGGATAGATCAGGCTTCAGTGGCACTCAGTCATGACGTTCTCCCGTACTTCACAGCGCATTTAGGATGATCTCCGTGCAGCTCACTTCCAGCTGGGTAATGCTGTCCTGGTGGAGCGCAGCATGCCTGTGCGCTGTGTCTGGTTTTCCAATCACACTCTTAACTCTGAGCTATTTTGCCTCTCAGGAGAGGATACTTGGCTGTCAGTGGTGCTTCACAAATGCAGCAGCTCGGTTGTGTGCCTTGGTGTTTCTGTGAGAGGCCAGCCCGGAGCACATGGTGGGTGTTGATTTGGCTGGTGGGCACCCTGAAATAGAGCTGGAGTGCTGCATATGGTCTGTCACAGCCCCGCACGCTTGTCATTACCAGTGGAAATTGGCAGTTCAGATCCGCTGGGAGTAATGGCAGATATTGATAAAATATTACTGATAGTAATGCCATTATCAGTTCTGTTTATTGGCCAGAGTCCTTATTGATACATATATCCATTCCTGACTTTTTTTTCACAGGAAAATAGGCTTATAAACTGATTTTCAGTAACAGCTATTCTCTCTGGATCAGACCACGTGTAAAAAAAAAATAAGAATTTTTGAGGTGACTCAGGTGTTCTCTGCCTTGATATTGATCTTTTCCTCATCTTTTGCAGTGTGCAATTGGCAGGAAACATAATATTTGCTGGTTCAGTCCATGCTTCACATTTCCAGATTTTAAAAAAGGAAAATAAAGAACAAACTTAGATAATTATAATTTTAACTAAGCAGACAGTTTGGTACCTTTCTTACCTACCATTAATATTCAAGAGTAGCGATGCTTTGATATATCGGCCTAACATTGGTATCAGCAGATATTTACCTTATGTCTGATAGTGGCTATTGACGAATAAAATATCGGCTTGATGTGTCCCAGTTGTGTGGCATTGATTTTGCCCTAAAACAGACAACAGTCGACTACAGCTGCAAATTCAAAAACCATCCAGAACTGAACTATTTTAAAGTGTTTCAGTTATTTTTTTAAAATAATGCGCATTTCCTGGCCAATACCAAAACAAAAATAATTAAGTTGGTCATTGGCAAACATTATTTTTGACACTGGTCGATACAGGAACAGCACCATCAAAGCCTATTAAAGAGGAAGTTTACAGTTCTGTTGTACGTATTACAAAAAAAACCCAAACATATTTTCATATTAAGTTGAGGTAGTTGTCTTATTTTCCTTGAAGAATGTGTCTGTATATGTCAGACACTGTATATATCACTGTAAGACAAAGGAGATGTAAATAGCTGGGGAAAATATATGCATACAGTGCTGTGAAAAAGTTTTTACCCCCTTTTTGATTTTTTTAAAAATATTTTTGCATATTTATCACACTTAAATGTTTAACATCATCAAACAAATTTTAATATTATACAAAGATAACCCGAGTAAATACAAAATGCGTTATGATAATTTCATTCATTAAGGGAAAAAAAAGCTATCCAAACATACCTGCCCCATGTGAAAAAGTAATTGCCCCTAAACCTAATAACTGGTTATGCCATCTTTGACGGCAACAGCTGCAGTCAGGCATTTGCGATAACTGGCAATGAGTCTTTTAAATCGCTGTTGAGGAATTTTGGTCCACTCTTCTTTGCAGAATTATTTTAATTCAGCCACATTGGAGGGCTTGAACTTGACGTCATGAACTGATGGCTGAACATTCTCCTTCAGGATTTTCTGGTAGAGAGCAGAATTCACGGTTCTGTTAATTACGGCAAGCCGTCCAGGTCCTGAAGCAGCAAAGCAGCCCCAGATCATCATACTACCACCACCATGTTTGACTGTTAGTATGTTGTTCATTTTATGAAATGCTGTGTTAGTTTTATGCTGGATGTAATAATCAAGTCAAAGTGCCTTTATTGTCATTCCATTGTTAAAAAACAATACAACAAAATTGAGATGCTGCTCCCTAAAACAAACTATCACACTCACATTCATGAATTTAACATTCTCATAATTACAACAATAATGCCTAAAACAATGATACCTAAAGAAGTTAAATACAGTATGTACATAATCATAAAAACATACTGAGCAATAAATAAATAAGACCAGCTTATACACAAGGGTATTGCCACAAAATAACCTAAAATAGCATCAGCAGTCTGTATGTGTTACATAAGTCCATTCAAAATACATACTGCTGTTGGGAAAAAACAATGATTAAACCTGGTAGTCCGGGTTTTATGGGATCTGTACCGCTTTCCTGAGGGGAGCAAGTGAAAGAAATCATGACCTGGATGAGTGCAATCCTTAATAATGGCAGTAGCTTTGCTGAGGTACCGAGACCTGGAAATCTCTTCCAGAGAAGGGAGCGAACAACCAGTGATTTTTTGCGCAGTCTCAATCACTCTCTGCAAGGCTTTGCGGTCTGCGGCTGAACAGCCCTCATACCAAACCGTGATGCCATATGACAAAATGCTCTCAATAGCAGAGCGATAAAATAAAACCAGCAACTGTGCATTCAGGCCATTCCTCTTGAGGAGCTTCAAAAAGTGTAGACGTTGTTGAGCCTTCTTTATTGTAGCTATGGTGTTAACTGCTCAGGTAAGGTTGTGAGAAATATGAACACCCAGAAACTTAAAAGTCTCCACCCTCTCCACACACTCCTTGCCTATATATAGAGGAGGTGGCTCACTACTATGCTTCCTAAAATTAATAATGAGTTCTTTTGTTTGTTTTTTTTTATTCAATAGCAGATTATTATCTGAGCACCATCTCACCAGTTTCTGGACCTCATCTCTGTATGCAGACTCATCTCCTCCTGATATGAGCCCCACCACTGTTGTATCATCTGCAGACTTCACTATAATGTTTGTGGGATGAACAGGTATGCAGTCATATGTGTACAATGAATACAAAGTGGGGCTCAACACACAGCCCTGTGGCGAGCCTGTGTTAAGCATGACTGTAGAGGAGGAATGGGGTCCGAGTGTAACAGTCTGTGTTCGATTTGTTAGAAAGTCCTTAATCCATCTGCAAGTGTGAGTAGGCAGACCAAGTTGAAGCAGTTTAGTGATGAGAATATTGGGAATAATTGTATTAAATGCCGAGCTATAGTCCACAAACAACATTCTTACATAGCTCCTCTTGTCTTCTAAATGGCTGAATGCCGAGTGAAGAGCTATAGCAATAGCATCTTCAGTGGATCTGCTCCACCTATAGGCAAACTGGTACCGATCAAAGGCTGGGGGGAGACTAGACAAAAGATGTTTCAATACCATTTTCTCAAAGCACTTCATAACAATCGGTGTTAATGCTACCGGTCGATAGTCATTCAGACTGCTGATAATATGTTTTTTAGGCACAGGAATAATGACTGCAGATTTTAAACACTGTGGAACAAAGGCTGCCTTAAGAGACAAATTAAAAATGTCAGTCAAAACACAGCAATAATAACGCATCAGATTTATATAGTGCTTTATCATAGACCATGGGTGTCAAACTCATTCCATGGAGGGCCAAGACCCTGCAGGTTTTACCTCCACCCAGTGTCTTCAGCAGGAGTTTTCACTGATCAGCAATCAGTGGGAAGAAATTCAGTGAAATCACCTGCTGAAGACACTGGGTGGAAGTAAAACACGCAGGGTCTTGGCCCTCCACGGAATGAGTTTGACACCCCTGTCATAGACACTCAAAGACGCTGTTTAGTTTTTCCATACATTCACTTCTGCGCTTGCATAGAGTTCTGAGTCTTTCTTTTCTCTTTTTTCTTTGTCCGTCCTGAAATGCTCGTTAAAAGCCGCATGTTAATCTTGGACTAAATGATTTCTGCTTAATTTACCCCATTATTGATTTTTACCGCACCACCAATCGCTTTTATCCAAGTCTATAATAATTATGGACATAAAAGCTAAGTGTAAATCAGTCATAGACACCTGGTAAAATCACTGCATTTATGGCTCATTTTAATCTCCAGTAGCTGAAAGTAGCTGCTTTTTTTTTTTTTTTTGCATTTTTTCCGGTTCCGCCGGACCGGCGGCGCCACACGAGTCGGCTGCCTGTTGCAACAGCCTTTTTTTTTTTAATCTTCTTTCTACACCTTTCACTCTGTATATATATCATGGACGCACGGATCGCCCCGGGGGTCTCCCGGGTCGGCGGACGGAGCCACGGTTTGCAGCGGGAGACGCTACAGCGGGGAGGAGCTAGTGCTAGCTAGCACTTGGCCACCGCCCGGTGCTAATGGGAAACTCGACATACCGGGAACTGTAGCGAAAACGACGCGGGTGCCGGGCTGGAGTTTAGGCGGCGTGAAAGAAATATAAGACAGAATAATAAAGAGCGATGACAAGAACCAAGCAGACCGCCCGTAAAATCTACTGGAGGAAGAAGCCCCCCCCCCCCCCCCCCTCCCCAGGAGACAGCTAGCCACCAGGGCTGCTTGGAGAGGCGCTCTGGCCACCGGCAGAGTGAAGAGGCCTCGCCGTCACAGGCCCGTGGCTCTGAGAGAGATCCGTCACTACCAGAAATCCACGGAGCTGCTCATCCGTAAGCTGCCCGTCCAGCGCCTGGTGAGGGAGATCGCTCAGGACTTCAAGACCGTCCTGCAGGAGACCAGCGAGGCCCACCTGGTGGGTCTCTTCTTCGCTAAGGGGGTCACCATCATGCCCAAACACTTCCAGCTGGCCCGCTGCATCCGCGGAGAGAGAGCTTAGACTTTCTGCTGCACATTCACCAATCAACCATAATGCTCTGCACTGTGTCTATATATATATGTAGTCATATGTTTACTAGATGTTTTTCTTGCCTTCTGATTGTTGCTTTGAGTGTTGCTATCCCTGTGCTGTTGCAATCCTGGAATTTCCCCATTGTGGGACTAATAAAGGCTTATCTTATCTTATCTTATCTTTTACAAATAGATACATTATTCATTCACTCCAGACAGACAATGGTAGTGGTAAGCTACTACTGTAGCCACAGCTGCCCTGAGGCAGGCTGACGGAAACGTGGCTGCCAGTCTGCACCAGCGGCCTCTCCAGCCACCACCGAACATTTATACACATTCATACCCAGTGTTATGGACACTGGAGGCAAAGTGGGTAAAGTGTCTTGCCCAGGGACACAATGGCAGGTCTGGCAGTAATAAGGCCTGGGTGTGGCTAGTATAGTTGAACTCAGCTTTCCAGAATATGTGGTTAATCGCAGTTAATTAATGGTGCAACAAGGGGGGCCCTTACTTTTTCCACATAGGACCGGGTAGGTTTGGATAGCTTTTTCCCCCTTAAATGAGATCCTCATTTAAAAACTGCATTTTGTATTTACTTGGGTTGTCATTGTCTAATATTAAAATTTGTTTGATGATCTGAAACATTTAAGTGTGACAATTATGTAAATTATAAGAAATCAGGAAAGGGACAAATAATTTTTTCACAGTACTGTATATTGTATCAGTAATCAGCAAAACTGTTTTCAAAATATTGGCACATTGTTTATCAGCAGAAAAATCTCCTGTCATGCATCCCTATTCAAGAGCTGATTTGTTACTTTGCCATATTGTGTTTACTGCATTTTTTTCACATATGTAATGCACACTAAGTTCAATTCAATTCAATTCAATTCAACTTTATTTATATAGCGCCATTTCACAACAACAGTCATCTCATAGCACTATCAACTGTAGGGAGGACCCCCACAGTTGCAGTGACAACACTAGACTTTTTCAGACCAACCACGTTTGAACTATATGATATACCAGTAGCGTGCTGTTCTCTGAACAGTTTCTCTGTAGCAGCTGCAGGTCGTTTTCCAAGTGGGGGAAAATAAAAATGGCATGCTGTCATTAAATTGGTAATTTTTTTGGATTTACAGTTGTATTTTTAGTCAGTGTATGAAATTATTTCCATCAGTCATTATTCATTGAACTCCTCAAATAATGGATTTCTTTGAATGATATTAATACGACTAGTTGATCATTTTTATCAAATGAGAAATGCTTTAATACATACTTATTTTTTTCAATGTAGTATTTCCCTCTGTGGGGAAAAAAACAGCAATTGGGCTGTTTTTATAAGATGGCAGGAAATTGATGTCAAAATCTATTTTAAGTGAATTCACAAATGTATTACAAAAGAAGAAATTTACAACAAAAGAAGAAATGAATAAGAATTAAGACAAGTAGGGTCTCATATTCTTGCAGCAAATGGTATGTACACTTAAAATGCCATCAGTGTTAACTCCGTTATAAACCAATTTGTCCAATAATATTCATGCCTCTGATTCGTTTGTTACACTGTAACATTTAAATCAGTTTAGATTTGTGCATTGTAGCGCTCTAACACAGCCTGTGGGATAACCAAGAATAACATCATAATAATGCCATCAGACAGCTCATGTTGGAAATGCAATATAAGGAACTAATGAAAAGAATGTATTGTCGTTAGTTTGGCACCAAGACTCTGAGCTTAGGTATCCCACAAATGGGATTTCATAAATTTGTGAGTGATGATGAGTAAAAAGATGAAGTTGAAGCATTTGAGGAAAGGCTGTAACACAGAGATATAATGGGCTAGAGTGCTCATTGCTAGCCACCAGGCTAGTTTTAGGTGGCCAAACGCGGACGCCATATTGGTGCTGATAAGAAACACAAGCCACTGAGCCACATAGGCACTTATTGCATTTTCTTCATTTTGGCTGAAGAAATTGAATATTATATGAAATAAACGGCACTCATCAGGTACAATGCCTGATCATGGTAGAAAATTAACAAAAATGAAAGATGTTCAGTTTTAACAATGTGTTTAACTGATTTAAACACTGATGTGAATGTTTTCAGCACCCAAGTATCCGGCATTTCAAGATTGTCTCCTGTGCATCCTGTGATTTTTAAAACGTTTTTATTTCTTCTTATATTCATATGCTTTTTATAGTGGTTCTTATTCACTGAATTGTAACTGTGATGATGCCAAGTCCAAACACATAGTCAATAATTTGAGAAGAACTTATTTGTAATAATAATAATAATAGTTAATAATGCTAATACTACTACTACTATTAATAATGATAACAATAATAATTAATAATACCAATAAAAAATTAATGCTACTACTACTACTACTAATAGTAGTTGTAATAATAATAATAATTATAACAACAACAACAAATAAGTAGCACTCCTGTGGATATTAATGCCTTATAAAAACAAATCTAAAGTGTCTAAAATGGTATCTTATGCTCTTTTTTTCTTACAAAAATCTTTGTCTTACAGTTTTGTGTCAAAATCTTTTCACTTTTCCTCCTCCTTCAAATGCCAGGATCTGCCCACCCATATACCACAAAGCTAATAGTGGCTAATGCTGTATTAAACAGAATAAATCCTGTGATAAAAGCCTCACCAGTTGAAGGACATGCCCAGTTGTATACACGGTGGCCCAGGATAATGACTGAAACTGCATCGATCCTTAAAAGCAGCTTAATGGTAAATCTTAATTTGGGTCAAGTTTTCAAAGCAACTGTCCAGCATGCTAACTGGACCGGGAGGCTAACTTCAGTTAGGCCGGAGAGTCCTGATTGGCTCAACATGACAGACACGTTACAGTTACATCACCCAAAACACTGCCGAAACTCGCCTTTTTTCAGGGGGCGGGGCTTAACTGAAACTTTAAAGCAAAAAAACAGAGACATATTTGACTGATTTCACTCTGGATAGGTCTTGTTATTCACAGAAAACATGTTACAGACATGTTAATGGGGGGGGACAGTTTTTGGCAAAGTGTCACTTTAAAGATTTTTCTCCTGTATATGCTAGTGATTTTTTTAAAATGTTTTTCTTTCTCCTTGTTTGTCAACGGAATAAGACAAAGAATATTGAACTACACTTGTAGTGGTGTAAAGGATAATTAATATTGAAAATTACTACACTCGTTCACTAAAAAATGATATATATAATTTTTATATAGTAGGTAAGCCCTCACAGACTGTGAATCGTTTTAGCTGCCAGAGTTGATGTGTTTTAGGCTTAGCAAAATCCAACTTGGTGCGCTATAAAACAAAGAAAAAGAAATGGGATGTGCGGTGGGAGTTAATCCGTAGAGTAAAATTGACTGTAAACATGTTATTTTGATAATTGAAGTTAGTGATTTGGTTGTTTGGAGCCAGTCTTGTGAGAATACTGGAGGAACTGCAGTTTTTGAAATGCTGCGCTTTTCACCTATAACATTAACGCTTGATTGTGGGTCACAGAGACTGATGATATATAGAACGTACACTGCAGGTGAAGCCACTAAAATGATAAGTGCCTCCAGTGCAGCGCACCGGGACTTTAGTACCTGAAGTAGATGGCAAGATTCACTCCTTTTGTAACAGTAATATTTCCATTATAATATATGATATTAATATTACTCTGTTTCTATTGTATGACAAAACCTCCTTATCGCTCTTCTGTGATGATCACTTTGTAGCAGCCTGCCTTACAACAGATCTGTAAGTCCTTGATGTGCCTTTGTGCATTTTTTGCCTAAGGACTTATTGAAGTTATCAAGGAAATTATTAATGTTCCTTCTTCCCTTATTATTAAAGTTCATGAATAGTGAGAATGGTTGAAGAGCACTGGCATCACTCACAGCTTAGCTGCTTTATAACGAGGCCTCTTTAGAAGGTGATTCAGCTGTGCTCTACGAGGACCCTTTGCTCCAGATGCTGAAGAAGTTATTGCGAATATTAGTGTTTTGTTTTGTTTTTTTTAAGAAGCAAGTTGTTGTTGCTTCTCCACATATGAGAAAACATTTTGTGAAAAAGAATCCTTGATCAAGGTTGCTTGGCCTCTTTATCATCACAGCATACTGAACTACATTCAGATGCTATTCAAGTTTGAAACAGAAGGTCCTCAATTAATTATTTAATGCTGTCATGTTACTTTTGCATTCACCGGGTCACTTGTCCACCCCTGCATTTCCAATGGCTCATTTACTCCAGTGTGATGCTAATCTTTAAAAGGTGGTTATGCAACTGAACTGCTTTTCATTGAAGTTCAATTCTAAAGTCTTAGTTCTCTTGCAGTTTTGAAGGTTGAAGTTTCATCTCAGCTTTAGACCTTTGATGTATATTGTAAGAGTAAGCAGCCTCTTGTTAATTCCTCTCCAGGCTCTGTTTTGAGGGAAGGCGTTTTTAGTGTCCTGTTATAATATGCTTGTTATTTTCCGCAATGCTGTATGGGAGGAGGGACCGCACACACATACACTAACACGCACTGTTCTGTCAGTCCCCCCCCCCCCCGTCTCTCTTTCTCTCACTCTCGCTCCATTTATTGTACCCTCTCTCTGCCAACGGTGACAGCAGACCCCTGCACCTGCTTTTGTGGTGCCAGCATAACATCTAATGAGCTCAGAAGAATTTCTCCATGGGAAGAGTGACAGCACATGGTCGTGTTTCCACCACCTCTGCTGCTGGGCTCAAATCACACCCACTCTCAGATGTGTTTGTGAAGACACACGCATATTCGACGGGCTTTATTCTTTGTGTAGTTAAAGTCTAATAGTTGTTTAGGAGAAAATGAAGTGTGAAGGTATTTTCTGCGTTTCAATACAAGTTAGAGAATTTGGAGATTGCAAATGCAACAGCTACCTCACAATTGTCTCCTGCAAATATTCATCCACCCAATTAGAATTGGCTGGTTTTTAGTTTTCCCCATGGAATGGTTAGCAATTTACGAGACTCGTCATCCCTAAAGACAGTCAGTTGCTATTATTGTTTAAACATCCTTCCAAGGTTAAAGGCAAAGAGTGTAAAGAGTGTTAATGAAGCACCAATATAGTCCTGGTTATGTTTCCAAACTATAGAAATACATAATTTAAACATGCTCAACACTGTTGTAACATTCCTTCCATTTTAAACAGATACTGAATTTGACAATTTGATACATGCCTTCTAAAAGATGAAGAGTTTACTACTTACTTGAGAGATGATTTTAAAATATTTTTTGCTATCAACTCTCAGTCTACCAATGACTCATCCTTATTATGGGAGAAATCTAAAGTCTATATCAGAGGCGTAATCATAGCATATTTAGCCTCAAAAAAAAAAATGAAAGCAAAAAGAACAGCAATCTAAACTTGAAAAGGAACTGGAAGAGATTAAGAGAGTACTTGGTTCATCATCATTATCAGCTCCTATATTATTGCAGAGAAAGTGTGCCACACAAGGTGCGCTAGATGCATTATTAACTCAGCAAGCTACGAGTGCTCTTCTTTTTTCAAAACAGAGGTTATATGAGTTTGGAGTCAAACCTAGTAAGTATTTGTCTTGTTTAACAAAAATCAGAACAAATTCCCAACTGATTCCTTCAGTTGTAGGTCTAAATGGCACTCGTTATTTTGATAACAAAAATATTAATAATACCTTTAAGCAGTTTTATATTCGGCTATATACAGCGGACCAAACAGTAGGGGCCTCATATAAGATGGACTCTTTCTTGGACAGCCTAGCTCTCCCTACTATTTCTGATACTCAGAGACATGATTTAAATTCTCCCATCTCTAGAGAAGAGGCTATATTAGCAATTAACAGTTTACAATCAGGTAAAGCACCGGGGCCAGATGGCATGAGCAGTGAATTTTACAAAGAATTTCAGGATATACTTGTGGATCCAATTTTGGAGATGATAGAACACTCCTTTACCTCTGAGAGCTTACTTCAGTCATTAAGAGAAGCTGACATCTCTCTAATTCTTAAAAAAAGGCAAGTGTCCTGAAGGTTGCTCAAGATATACAGTAGACCTATTGCTCTTTTAAATCAAGATGTCAAACTGTCATCTAAGATCCTGGCTCTGCAATTAGAGAAGGTTTTGCCTTTTATCATTAAGGAGGACCAGACAGATTTTATTAAAGGCAGAAGCTCTAGTCACGACATTAGGAGGCTTTTAAATATTGTTCATTTCTGTCAATCACAAGAAAACAACACTGTAATCATCTCATTGGATGCAGAGAAAGCCTTCGACCGAGTTGAGTGGCCTTATCTGTGTAGAGTATTACAAAAATTTAATCTGGGGGATAACTTTATCAAATGGATTAAACTTTTGTATAATAAACATTTGGCATCAGTCATAACAAATGGTTATAGATCAGATAATTTCCCAGTTTACCTCTCAACACGTCAAGGCTGCCCCTTAAGCCCTGCGCTTTTTGCCCTTGTGGTAGAACCTTTGGCTGAAGCCATCAGACAGGACCTAGCTGTCAGGGGTATAGATGTAGGGGAGACGCAACATAAAATTTTCCTTTATGCAGATGACGTTTTGTTGTACGTAGCAGAGCCTGCTACCTCTGTTCCGCGACTGGTTGATATCATTAATTATTTGGGGTCTTTTTCTGGTTACAAAATTAATTTCTCTAAATCTTTAGCTATGCCCATGGGAAGCCTCAGAAATAGAACAAACTCCCTTATATCATTTCCATTTTGCTGGTCTGTGTCAGGTTTTGTGTACTTGTGTATTCAGATTACTCCTATGTTCCATCAGATGTTTAAAGCTAATTTTAACCCTCTCCTAGACGCTATAAAAAAGGACTTAAACAGGTGGTGTTCACTTCCCCTATCATTATTCGGCAGAGTGTCTATCATCAAAATGAACATCCTGCCTAGGTTATTGTAGCCCCTACAGATGGTCCCAATATTTATAACTAATATGATTTTGAAGTTACTCAATGGTTGGTTGAGTGATTTTATTTGGAATAAAAGGAAGCTGAGGTTAAAAATGTTAAAATTACAACTTCCAAGTTCAGTGGGAGGTTTGGATGTTCCTATCATTAAATGGTATCAAATAGCATCTGAACTAAGGTTTGTAGCAGAATGGGTTAAAGATGATCCTACTTCTGTTTGGTTGGGCATTGAAAAGTCACAAGCCTCCTGTTCACTGTTGGGCCTTTTGTCTTGTAAGAATTTAAAGTCGGTTAGAAATCTCTGTGATAATAACCCCATAATTTGCAACACTCTAAAGGCCTGGTTTATGACACGAAAGCTTGAAGGAAGTTCAGATTTAACTACTTTATTAATCCCCATTCAAGGCAATCCGGACTTTGTTCCTTGTATGATGGACAGTGGTTATAATATATGGACAGTTAAAGGGTTAAAGAAAATTTATGACCTTTTTGATGGTGCATTGTTATCATTTGAAGAGCTTCAGGAGAAATTTGGTCTTTCTAGACAGAATTTTTTTAGATACCTTCAGATCCGAGATTTCATAACTAGAAAGACCACACTCAATGCAAATGCCACAGTGTCTGCAGTTGAGCGGTTACTTCTTTTAGGCCCAACCAAAAAATTTATAACTCGCTGTTATAGTGCCTTAAGTCAGTCAGATGTGTTATGTGTGTCAATTATGCAGGATCTTAAACAGAAATGGCAAAGTGAACTTGGTGTAAACATTTGTGAGAATTCATGGGATGCAATCTGGGAGTGTGCCAAGAAGATCTCAATATGCAATTGTGCAAGACTACTGCAATACAAAATCTTACATCGCTTACAAATCTCTCCCAGTAAAAGATCCAACATGAATCCCCAGCTTTCACCCATGTGTCTGAAGTGTAAAATTTCAGTTGGTACCTATACTCATTGTGTTTGGTCTTGTCCTAAAATCCAAGCATACTGGCTGGACGCTGTGCAAGACATGAGTCAGATATTTGGTGTGAATGTAGACATGGATCCTCGCTCTCTGCTACTGGGACACCCAAACCAGGACTTACTTTTTGGAAGCTCTGCAAGACTGTACAATATCCTTGCATACGCGGCAAGAAGGAATATTTTTTTGTCATGGATATGTGACAAACCACCAACTAAAACAAACTGGCATAAAATTATCATGGAGTGTTTCCCTTTGGAATATTTAACATGTTTACTTCATTCAACAAAGGGAAATTTTATGAAAATATGGACCCCATATCTCAAATTCTCTAACCTTACTGTAGCTTTGATTCCTGGGAGCGTTAACTTGGATTAAATATGGCTTCTTTTTTCCTGGACCTTGTCTGTGGTGCCGTGATGGATACGCTCCTCTGTACAAGTGTACAAGTGCTGGTTTATGTGTGTACATGTATGAGTTTATAGCTCTGAAGTATATCCCCCTTTTTTTTCCCCCTTTCCTTTTTTTTTTTTTTTTAATTTCAATCTCAAATTTTGTGTAGATCAGTGTTGTGCTGAGCTGTTTTTCACGTTTTAATTGTTGGGGTTTTTTTGGTGTATGTGTGCAAAACAAAAAAAATTCAATAAATATAATAAAAAAAGCAGATACTGAATTAAGCACATTTGTTAGCAGTGACATGAAACACATAGATATGTTCCTCCAAGGACTTCAGTGTAGTGGTAAGGCATGAATAATCTTTTACTGTCTTTGTTTCACTGTTACATTAGAATACAGGAGCTCCTTCTTCCTCAATTTCAGCACACGGACCGTCCTGCTTAACTCACTACATGCACTCTTCATATTTTCTCTGCATACAGTGGCAACAAAAAGTATGGGAATTCTTTTGGAATTATCTGGTTTTCTGCATTAATTGGTGATAAAATGTAATCTGATTTACATCTAAGTCCCAGACACAATGTGCTACCACACAGACCATTTTAATACAGTATGTCATGTGTTTTTAGACACATCCATTAAACATTCATAGTACTGGTGGAAAAGTAAGGGAACCTTTGGATTTAATAACTGGTCAAATATCTTTTGGTTAACCTCCAACAAACACTTCTGGCAGCTGCTGATCGGACCTGCACAAATGGACTGCACACAGTGTAATGGCCAGTGCACATTCAAGAATAACATTTTATTGCATCCTTAAACTACCTTCTTTTGTAATGAGGCCATTTTTGCTGGCTTTTGACCTTTTTTGAATTTACTGTGTATTTATGCTATTCTTATGAGTCTAAGGTGCGTTACCAGACTGCCTGTACACACTGCCTTCCTTCTTTCCCACTCATCTTCAGTGACAAGAACACCAAGAAGTCCTGCAGGAGATCACACAGCCCCTTCAATGCTGTGAGCTCAGCATCTCCGAGTCAGTCTAGGTTAACATAAAGAGACAGAGCAAGCTCTTTGAAGCTGTGATCATCTAACCTGTGGAGTGCTTTCAACTGTGTGCAAAATTTTAAAAGCTGTGGGCACTTAACCATGTCATAGAAGTGTGCCAGTCGGTGGCACTACATCAGGGTAGGCCACTCTTACTTGATTTATCACTGATAAAATCCACATTTTTCCATCTAAATTAGGCTCCTTTTTGTCACTAATGAATAGCGTTGCTTTGAAATCAGGTTAAACACTGAAGCAATA
This sequence comes from Pholidichthys leucotaenia, assembly GCA_020510985.1. Taxonomy (NCBI): domain Eukaryota; kingdom Metazoa; phylum Chordata; class Actinopteri; order Cichliformes; family Pholidichthyidae; genus Pholidichthys; species Pholidichthys leucotaenia. The sequence continues at coordinate 125,921,899 of CM035840.1, read as the reverse complement.
AAGACTGGATGTTATAGGCTAACATTTTAAGAGTTGGTTTTTTTTCTTTCTTTTAGGGCTTTTAGGCTCAAATTGACATGTTTGTTTTTTTTTTGCATGATCTGGGACACACTTTGTTGGTATGGCTCAGCCCATAAGCCACAATGACCCCAGAGAATGACACCAAAGTACAGCATTTGATTTGTTAAGTTAAAGTTTGAGGTTGAGTTAAAGCTAGAATACAGCCAGGAGATCACAGTGAGCAGTGAGAAGAAGTAGGGAAATTCCTTATCCTCGCTGGGGGTGGATTTGGGGGCTTTGCAATATCTGAAGACTCTTGCACTTTCATTGCAAGGCCAGCAGGTGATGCAGAGGGTTGTGACACTTGCCAAGGACTGTGAGTAATTGCCCCAATACATTTTTTTCTTTTGTCTCTATATCCAGTTATTAGTGTCAGTATATCTTAAGGCATCAAACAAGCAAATGGACTAGTAAAAATAACTTAAAAATTCTACTGTGGTCATGAATAGAACAGCCAGTCTGTGTGGTGAAGTCTATTTCCTTTCAGCACATTTTTTAGACCAAATTTAATTCAGCTGAAAAATTAAAATAGCAGGTTTACATTTATCACGTTTAGAAAAGCTAAGTTCTTTCCTCTAACATTAGTTAATGGGGTCGCAGGCATCTGACACACTAAATATCCCCATGATGCCACTCCACTCCTCAGGCAATGCAGCATCTCTTTTCTCATCATCTTTGCAGATAAACTGATATATCTAGCAGCTACCCACATCTTAACTTGCTTCTCAGTCTGAGCCTACCTTAAAACGTTCCTTTTTATCTAAGACTTAACAGGCATCTCTTCTATGATACGGACGGCTACAAATCAAAGGCCAGCACATTGTCCTCCAGTCTAAAACTCTTTTTCATTTGAACATCTACCCATATAACACTCCTTTTTTATCATGCTTGTTTTTTTACTTTTCTGTCAGTGGCACATCACAGTTTCATACCTAACCTGTATTGTAAAATGCTTGGATATCCCATAATTAGAGTTGGAAATTGTGTTCTGTTACTGTGAAGCATTTCTTTCCTTTTGTTGCCTGTGGCTTTGTATTGGTTTGCTTAAAGCTCTTCCTGTATTCCAGCAACATGCCTACCGTATATCATTATCATACATTACCATTTCAGGTCTGAAAAAGATGAAGGAAACTGGGGAGAAATCAGTTGAACCTTTTCTCTCTTTTGACTTTACGGTAACGCTTTGTACATATTTGCACTGTAGATGTGATTTTGTTCTTATTGTCTGACTGTGAATGGTAAACCAAGTAGAAAATGTGTGATGAAGTATTTGTGCGTGCTGTCTATTTTTGATGCAGTTATGGGGCTGTTTTGCTAATGGCCGGTAATTTAAGTCCAAGAGTAACTCATTTAAGAAGGCCATGTTTTTGTTCATAGCTTGTTCTGTCCTCTTGTCTCTAGGCCGCTGTTCTACTTTGCTGCTGTAAGGTAGAGCAGCCCTACTCTGCCTGGGAAGCATCGACAGACGGACAGATAGACTGCCCTGTGAAGAGTTGTCCTTTTAATGGATGCCAGGGTAGCCCTGCTGCTCTTATGGACAGTCTTTGTCCTGCTGACAGCTGAACCAAATTGGATTGATGCTGCAGAGATCTACACCAACACTTGGGCTGTCCAGATCAACGGGGGCAAAGCAGAGGCTGACCGCATAGCCAGGGAACATGGTTTCATCAACCATGGCCATGTAAGTTCCAGTAATGTTTCTCTTTATCATTAACTATTATACCAGTGTTTTTGAACCTTTTTTGAGCCAAGGAACCCTTTTTAAATTGAAAAAAACTTGGGGAACTCCACCAACCAAAAATGTTACAAAATGAAAAAAACTCATGCACATGGGCTGGCACTTTGTCGCAAGACACCCATCAGACCTCAGTATGCAGTAAGGTTTTATGCTTCACTCCCATTTCCTCACATAAAGATGCAAATATGTGGCTTTTCAGAGGTCTTGTGTTTACAAAGTTTACCATCCACACAACATCATCCAACATAGAAGCTAGGTCTGCTAGTAAAGTTTTGGCAACGAGTGCCTCGTGATGCATAAAAACCATGCCTAACAACTTCTGGGTGTCTCTTTCATTCTGCTAACGAAGCCTTTGGTGCTCCTGACCACGGCGGCTGCTCCATCAGTACAGGGCCCAGTTCAGAGTCTGGATCGTTCCTCTTCAGATGCTTATCCATTTCTGTTTTGTGACATCTAGCATGTCTTAACAAGGTCATTAACCACCCTAAAACACATGAAGAAGAAGAGGAGGAAGAAGAAGACAGTAGCCACTAGCCATGGTTATTCCATTCATACTGACACCTACTGGCATGGCAGAGCCACTACAGGTACCCATGCACAACATTTTCTCAGGAGCCCCCTGGGGGCCTAGGACCTCTGGTTGCAGATGTGTGTTTGACTGGTTTCTCTCCTATAACACTGTGTCCGTATACAGCTACTGTTTAGGTGAACTCTAGTGTTACAAAACAAGTGCACATCAAAACTGAGCATCAGAAAGCCTGACATGCCACCTTCAGGCCATCCTCTTTCTGCAGTGGACTGCTGAGATGTGGTCTGTTGCACTTTTACTAGCTTAAGTGGGTCATGCAGGACTTTGTAGCATGCTGGAAGATAGTTGTGCCTTCAAAAATAGCGTTAGAAATAGACAGGGATATCAATTCTTATTTTATGGTATAAAGGAAGGATTTTCTATCTAATTATGGTGTATGTAGTTTAGTTTTATTGCTAGCTCTTTTAGCTTCTGTTTTTGGCATCTCCAAGTGACTTTAATTAATTGATTTGGTGTGCTTCACAGTTTGAGATAAGGGAAAAACAATTGTCAGAAGTGAAGAATGGAGAGACTAAGGCTGACAGAGAAGTAAGTTATTGCTTTTTCACTGTTAGGTCCCTTGAATATCAAAATGTTTCCAAGGGCTAAGCTTTTTCATGTTTGCACTTGGCACTTGACAGTGAGTCGCTATCCGGTCTCTTCTTCTGCTGCTCCACTTGAGACTTCACTTCATTTGCATGTGTCTTTGTGGAGCTGTCTTAGTAATACACACGCCAGTGCACCACCCTCTGGATTACATCTAAGGAATATGTGTCGGAGGTTCTACCTATTCCCATTCCACCTTGATCAACTCAAATAACGAGGATTCTCTGAAAGCAACGTTTGCAAAAATTTAATCCTGCTTATCTTTGCTTTTCTTTTTGTCAACAGTAGCTTTTGTATTATCCCAGTCAACAGATGTCATTTGGTCATATATGACAAGAGTGCAATTTTTATCATTAAATGCTCTTAACATCTATATTTTTAAGTTAAACCACTGCTATCTGACTTAATATTAAGCTTATCTGAGGGACTTTACCCTCATTAAATCTTCAGTTTTGAGCTGAGTGTTTCTGTGCAAAAATTTACAGGTTTAAGCTCTCATTTGGTATATTAACTCATTTTTTTTTTACCCCTAATCACTTAATTCCAGAGAATTAGTGTATCCCCTTTGTGAATTAGGTAAACGACCCATTCAATATTCTGCTAAGAGAATAGAAATGCATAGCCCAGAGACACAATGTTTCAGAGCCCAAAAATAGTCTCATTCAAATGGGGTTGCTTTTCTTTCTCTCACATTCCTATAATGCAGTAACCTTTCTCTAAAAATATTGTAGTTGCTTTCCTTCTTCTGTTTATCACTCTTGTCCTAATTTCACCCAGTCACAAATGCTTTTTAAGCTTCTTTTCTGCCTAATATACCTCTTAATTAATGGGTAGATGTTTCGCGTTCCCCTACTGTTAATTAGTGATTGCGTCAAAAGGAAGGAATGCTGGGAGAAGAAATATGACTAAATCCTCTGTCAACGCTCAGTTGCTAAATCTCTGATACATATGGCAGGTTGACAGTTTAGCGCACGTGAGCTTAGACTGCTCAGATCTCAAAGACGTTTAACCTCATCTAGAAAAGGCCTTGAGAAAATTTCATTTAGCTCAGTCTGGCATTCCAAACATTCAGTGCTTTTTTTTTTTCTGGCTCTGGCATGGCATTGCCATAGGGGAGCTTCCTTTCTTCCCTTTTTTTTTAATGTGTGGGCCAAATATTCCAACAGGAGATACAGATGACTGCAAGTTTAAAGAGGGAAAGGGTGGATTAAAAACAGTAGGAAATAAAGCATAAACAGAACTGACACAATTAGTATTGTTGAGGTAAAAAAAAAGGAAGGAAATGACACATGGTGATTGCTGTAGCTGTAAGCATGTGTGGGAGACACTAGCAAAAAAAAGAAAAAGAAAAAAAAAACGAGAGAGAGAGAGAGGATAAGTAGTGCTGCATAATGTTGGACTGAAAAGCATCAGTGCCGGATGACTGGAAGGCTGAAATTTAGTATGATCCACTGTCTGGAATTAGATTTTGGGGAAGTACATCTTCAGTCATTGTTTTATCCAAATAAGTTTTATTTTAGTCTCTAGTCCCTGTGTGGGCGCTTTGAGAGAATGATGGTCTACAGGCTATGTGCAGCGTTTGTGTGCTGGCAGTACAGTGTGGGTTATGTGAGGGTATGGGTTAGTCAAGGCTTTGTAGGGCTGGGGGCTTGAAGAGGAAAAGGCTTAGTCATTTTCCCATCATCCTTGGTGGTTTTTCTGGGGGCAGTTGTAGAGATGAAAGAGGCTAGTGTATAATCAGGAGTTAATTGGATTTTTATCACTAATTTGATTATAGGATCATCATGTAACTGATTATTTGTTCACTGCTGTGCTTAGGAATGGCTTATTGCCATGGTGTGTATTTAGGTATTTGTACATACACTCATTATACTGTATTTTAGCTTAATTTTCTTTGCATGTGTTACTGTTGAACACCAGCTTTTAAGAGAGAATGTCATTGAGACTTCCTAGTGTGAATCAGCATTTTACACGTCGTCACGGAGCACCTTTAATATTGGTTTCTCTTTTAATGCATTCTATATTTTTTTTCCCAAATAATGTTTTGTGCATGAGTGGGAGTTTAGAGCTAAATGTCGTGCTGTGTTATTAGGGATCTAAGACAGAATGGTTGTTTTCTATGAGGATGGGCAGGCTCTGTGGGTGGTAACAGACTGAATCATCCCAGATTAAAGTCTAATGCCAGAGTTTACTTTCCATCTCTCTGCACTTCTCAGACTAGTTGTCTTAGCCGTTCTATTTATAGTTACATCAACACATTCAAAACATATGGCTGTAGTCTAAACTGAAACACAGACTTTGTTGTCCAGTCTTCCACTGTCTGATCCACAGGTGGTGGGCCTCTTTTTAGATAACAAAAAAAAAAAGATTGAGGCTTGTGTATCACAGCTTACATGTCATTTTCAAATAGTGGGAAAAAAATGTTAATTGTAATAAATTTGAGGCAACAATGAATAGAGTGTAAAAAATTACTCAACTCTAAGATGCGTTTCGATGCAGGCTTCAGCATCGATGCAGAATGTTGATAATCAAGCATCACTTCATACCAACATTGTGTTTATTTATTTATTTATTTTTTTTTGGGGGGGGGGGGGCTGTGATGAATCTCCTTCTCTCCCCCATTGCCATGTGAGAAGTAGCCCACGTCCGCCCACAGCACTAGCTGATTGGTCAGTTACAGTGCATCCGGAAAGTATTCACAGCACTTCACTTTTTCCACATTTTATGTTACAGCCTTATTCCAAAATTGATTAAATTCATTTTTTTCCTCAAAATTCTACACACAATACCCCATAATGACAACGTGAAAAGTTTTTTTGAGATGTTTGCACATTTATTAAAAATTTAAAAAAAAAACTAAGAACATATACTTAAGTCTTCACAGCCTTTGCTCAATACTTTGTTAATGCACCTTTGGCAGCAATTACAGCCTCAAGTCTTTTTGAATATGATGCCACAAGCTTGGCACACCTATCTTTGGACACTTCCGCCCATTCCTCTTTGCAGCACCTCTCAAGCTCCATCAGGTTGGACGGGAAGCGTCGGTGCACAGCCATTTTCAGATCTCTCCAGAGATGTTCAATTGGATTCAAGTCTGGGCTCTCGCTGGGCCACTCAAGGACATTCACAGAGTTGTCCTGAAGCCACTCCTTTGCTATCTTTGCTGTGTGCTTAGGGTCGTTGTCCTGCTGAAAGATGAACTGTCGCCCCAGTCTGAGGTCAAGAGCGTTCTGGGGCAGGTTTTCATCCAGGATGTCTCTGTACATTGCTGCATTCATCTTTCCCTCTATCCTGATTAGTCTCCCAGTTCCTGTCGCTGAAAAACATCCCTACAGCATGATGCTGCCACCACCATGCTTCACTGTAGGGATGGTATTGGCCTGGTGATGAGCAGTGCCTGGTTTCCTCCAAACACGATGCCTGGAATTCATGCTAAAGAGTTCAATCTTTGTCTCATCAGACCAGAGAATTTTGTTTCTCATGGTCTGAGAGTCCTTCAGGTGCCTTTTGGCAAACTCCAGGCGGGCTGCCATGTGCCTTTTACTAAGGAGTGGCTTCCGTCTGGCCACTCCACCATACAGGTCTGATTGGTGGATTGCTGCAGAGATGGTTGTCCTTCTGGAAGGTTCTCCTCTCTCCACAGAGGAACGCTGGAGCTCTGACAGAGTGACCATCGGGTTCTTGGTCACCTCCCTGACTAAGGCCCTTCTCCCTCGATCGCTCAGTTTAGACGGCCAGCCAGCTGTAGAAAGAGTCCTGGTGAGTCCACATTTTTTCCATTTACGGATGATGGAGGCCACTGTGTTCACTGGGACCTTCAAAACAGCAGAAATTTTTCTGTACCCTTCCCCAGATTTGTGCCTCAAGACAATCCTTTTCTCAGAGGTCTACAGACAATTCCTTTGACTTCATGCTTGGTTTGTGCTCTGACATGCACTGTCAACTATGGGACCTTATATAGACAGGTGTGTGCCTTTCCAAATCATGTCCAATCAACTGAATTTACCACAGGTGGACTCCAGTTAAGCTGGTGAAACATCTCAAGGATGATCAGTGGAAACAGGATGCACCTGAGCTCAATTTTGAGCTTCATGTCAAAGGCTGTAAATACTTACGGACATGTGATTTCTTAGTTTTTTCTTTTTAATAAATTTGCAAAAATCTCAAAATAACTTTTTCACATCGTCATTATGGGGTATTGTGTGTAGAATTTTAGGAAAAGATGAATTTAATCAATTTTGGAATAAAGCTGTAACATAACAAAATGTGGGTAAAATGAAGCACTGTGAATACTTTCTGGATGCACTGTATGGCCTACAGTGCTGTGAAAAACTATTTGCCCCCATCCTGATTTCTTATATTTTTGCATATTTGTCAGACATAAATGTTTCAGATTATCAACACATTTTAATATTACACAAAGATAAGCCGAGTAAATGCAAAATGCAGTTTTTAAATGATAATTTCATTTATTAAGGGAAAAAATCTATTCAAACCTGCTTGGCCCTATGTGGAAAAAGTAATCCCCACCATGTCATAAATTAACTGTGATTATTTTTAGGAAATCTCAGTTCAATTTCACCAGCCACATCCAGGCTTGATCCTGCCAAATCTGTTAAATGAAGAACTCACTTACAGAATCTGTCTGACAAAGCAAAGTAAAAGCAACACATCATGCCACAATCTAGAGAAATTCAAGAAGAGATGAAAAAAATAAACAGAACATCATCTAATGAACTGCAGGCCTCACTTGCCTGTTTAGACACTGGTTCATGATTCAACAGTAAGAAAGAGAGTGAACAAAAATGGCATCCATGGAGAGTTTCAAGGCAAAAACCACTGCTGACCACAAAAAACACAAAGGCTCCTCTCACATTTACCCAAAAACATCTTGATGATCCCAAAGATTTTCGGGGAAAATATTCTGTGTACTGATGAGACAAAAGTCAAACTTTTTGGAAGTCATACATCCTGTTTCCAAGGTTGTCATAGCCAGGAGCGACACTGGGGTTAAGCTCCCAGTGCTCATAAAATGCTCCTTATGGCGTGCGTCTCGAAAAGCCTCTGACAACTAAGTCCAACTCCTAGCCTGCCCGTGTGGTTTAGTCTCTAAGCCCGGTGGAACTGCTTTTACTAATAGGAGAAGGGGTGAGGGCGGATCTCTGGCGCCTTAAAACCAGATGCTTCGGGTAGATGGTGGCTCGTCAACCTGGGAAGGTAGCCCATCTAGGGGAAGGTAAACCCTGATTTCAAACCTCTGCTGTCTTGCGGCATACCCGGTCATGGGAAAGGCTTCGGGAGTCAACCCTGAGGAAAAATCCGGAGTCGGAGCCCCTAAGGCAGTTCTATGTTGTGCTCAACATCATCCTGGCAGCTCCTGCAATGGCGCTGGTGCCAAACTGTAGCAGCCCTGCTGTTCCTTTGGATTCATCAGTGACGTGGAGAGGGGGGACATGCTGCATGGGCAACATCTTGTCCTCCATATCTTCCTGCCCAGGCTTGAATCCTACCAACGCCCAACGCTGGAAGGTAGAACACCGGATCACTGGAGAGGACACTCCAGCTTCGCCTTTGGCGTAGACAAAACACGGGGAATGACAGTTACCGGTTATAAGCCACTGCTCAATTGGCGTAGAGCGCGGTGCCAGGGGTTGTTCCTGACGGTGGGAGGGATCATCAGATCTCACTGGACAGCTACCGCCCGCCTCAAGCTGGGCAGCCCCCAGCCAATAAGGTGTTGTCCCGCCATAGCTTGCTTTCCTCATTGGGTGCATGGGGATAAGGAGAAATCCAAACAGCAGGCTGAGAACCTTCGCACCAGGCAAGACAATAAAACAAAAGAGACCAACTCTAAAACTGGGAACTTGGAACGTCCGCACTATGATGACAGGACTCGCTGCTAACCTCAAGGACATCAACGACACCAGGAAGACTGCCATCATCAATAATGAGCTGAAGAGACTGGGAGTGGATATCGCCACTCTCCAGGAAACACGGTTGGCTGACGCAGGCACACTGAGAGAGAAGGACTACACGTTCTACTGGCAGGGAAAGGGCAGTGACGAACACAGGGAACACGGAGTGGGCTTCGCAGTGAAGAACACCTTGCTGAAGATGGTGGAACCGGGCAGCACTGGCTCTGCACGACTCCTCACCCTCCGCCTGAACACCACTCAAGGCCCAGTCACCCTCGTCAGTGTGTATGCCCCAACACCGACAGCCACACCAGAGGCAAAAGACGAGTTCTACGAGAATCTCACAACAACTGTCAGGATCATCCCCAACTCTGAACAATTCATTCTCCTTGGAGACTTCAATGCCAGAGTGGGTGCTGACCACGACTCCTGGCCCTCCTGTCTTGGACCTTTTGGCGTGGGCAGAATGAACGACAACGGACAGCGGCTGCTCGAGTTCTGCACATATCACGATCTGTGCATCACAAACTCGTTCTTCAAGACCAAGCCCCAACACAAGGTTTCCTGGCAACATCCGCGCTCAAAGCACTGGTACCAGCTGGACTTGATCCTGACCAGGCGCACCTCACTGAAGAACGTGCTAATCACCCGTTCGTTCCAGAGTGCAGATTGCGACACAGACCATTCATTGGTGTGTTGCAAGGTCAAGCTGCAGCTGAAGAAATTCCATTGTGCTAGACAACCTGGAAAGGCACGGATTGACACCAGCAAGATGGCCCAACCAGAACTTGTTGAGCAGTTTGCCTCCACCTTTGAGAAGGAACTTGGTGTACCACAAGAAGGAGAATCTGCAAAGCAGAAGTGGGAAGAGCTGCGAAACACCATCCACCGCACAGCCTTGGCTACCTTTGGGAGGAAGACCTCGAAGTCACAGGACTGGTTTGATGCCAAGTTGACCGAGATGACCCCCGTCATTGAAGCCAAGCGCTCAGCACTTGCTGAGTACAAGAAGTACCCAAACGAGAAGAATCTCCAGATTCTCAGGGCTGCGAGAAGCAAAGTTCAGCAGACTGCTCGGCGCTGTGCCAACGAGTACTGGACTCAGCTCAGCCAAGACATTCAAACCGCTGCCATAACAGGGAACATCCGTGGTATGTACAATGGCATCAAGAAAGCACTTGGTCCGGCTCAGAGCAAGACGGCCCCCCTCAAATCTTCCACTGGGGAGATGATCACAGAAAAGAACAAGCAGATGGAGAGATGGGTGGAACACTACTCCGACCTCTACTCTAGACAGAACACCGTGACACCGTCAGCCCTTGATGCCATTGACTGCCTGCCATCCATGGACGAACTTGACGCCGAGCCAACCATCGACGAACTCAGCAAGGCCATTGATAGCTTGGCCGCTGGCAAGGCATCCGGCAATGACGGCATACCCCCCGACCTGATCAAGCACTGCAAGACCGCCCTACTGCTGCCATTGCATGACGTCCTCTGCCAGTGCTGGAAGGAAGGTGCCGTACCACAGGACATGAGGGACGCCAAGATCATCACCCTCTACAAAAACAAAGGGGAGAGAAGCGACTGCAACAACTACAGGGGCATCTCCCTCCTCAGCGTTGTTGGCAAAGTCTACGCACGAGTTGTTCTCGTTCATCTACAGAAGCTTGCCGAACATGTCTACCCCGAGTCTCAGTGTGGCTTCCGCGCTGAGCGATCAACGGTAGACATGATATTCTCCATCCGCCAACTCCAGGAGAAATGCAGAGAACAGAACATGCCTCTGTGCATCGCCTTCATTGACCTCACCAAAGCGTTTGATCTGGTTAGCAGAGAGGGCCTTTTTTTTTGTAATTTGAATTTTATTGGGTTTTCAATTTAGAAAATAAAACAGAGACAAACAAACACAAAAAAAAAAACAAAGAAAAAAAAAAAAAAAAAAAAAAACATTATACCCAGTGAGAGGATAAAACATTCCATTTCCACCCTAATACTCTTAAGATCCATCCATCCATCCATCCATCCATCTTCTACCGCTTTTCCGGAGGTCCGGGTCGCGGAGGCAGCAGTTCAAGCAGAGAAGCCCAGACTTCCCTCTCCCCAGCCACCTGCTCCAGCTCTTCAGAGGGGATACCAAGGCGTTCCCAGACTAGCTGGGAGACATAGTCTCTCCACCGAGTCCTGGGTCTGCCCCGGGGTCTCCTCCCAGTGGGACGTGCCTGAAACACCTCAAGTGGGAGGCGTCCAGGAGGCATCCTAATCAGATGCCCATACCACCTCAACTGACTCCTTTCAATGTGGAGGAGCAGCGGTTCTACTCTGAGCCTCTCCCGGATGACTGAGCTCCTCACCCTATCTCTGAGGGTGAGTCCAGCAATCCTACGGAGAAAGCTCATTTCAGCCGCTTGTATCCGCGATCTCGTTCTTTCGGTCATTACCCAAAGCTCGTGACCATAGGTGAGAGTAGGAACGTAGATTGACTGGTAAATCGACAGCTTTGCCTTAGAACTAAGCTCCCTCTTCACCACAACAGACCGGTACAACGTCCGCATCACTGCAGATGCTGCTCCAATCCGTCTGTCGATCTCTCGCTCCATTTTCCCCTCACTCGTGAACAAGACCCCAAGATACTTAAACTCCTCCACTTGGGGCAGGAGCCTGTCCCCAACCCGGAGAGGACAATCCACCTTTTTCCGGCTGAGGACCATGGACTCGGACTTGGAGGTGCTGATTCTCATCCCAGCCGCTTCACACTCAGCGGCAAACCGTCCCAGCAAGAGCTGTAGGTCATTGCTGGATGAAGCCAACAGGACAACATCATCTGCGAACAACAGAGATGAGATCCTGTGGTCACCAAGCATGACACCCTCCATTCCCTGGCTGCGCCTAGAAATCCTGTCCATAAAAATTATGAACAGGACCGGTGACAAAGGGCAGCCCTGGCGGAGTCCAACTCTCACTGGGAATGACTCCGACCGAGTGTTGGCAATGCGAACTAAACTCTCACAACGGTCGTACAGAGACCGAATAGCTCGTAACAACAAGCCCGATACCCCATACTCCCGAAGCACCCCCCACAAAAATCCACGAGGGACGCGGTCAAATGCCTTCTCCAAGTCCACAAAACACATGTAAACTGGTTGGGCAAACTCCCACGAACCCTCAAGAATTCTCGAGAGGGTAAAGAGCTGGTCCGATGTGCCACGGCCAGGACGAAAACCACATTGCTCCTCCTGAATCCGAGGTTCGACCAACGGCCGGACTCTCCTCTCCAGTACCTTGGCATAGACCTTCCCAGGGAGGCTGAGGAGTGTGATCCCTCTAAAGTTGGAGCACACCCTCCGGTCCCCTTTTTTGAAGAGAGGAACCACCACCCCGGTTTGCCATGCCAAAGGCACTGCCCCCGACCTCCACGCAATGTTGCAGAGGCGTGTCAACCATGACAACCCAACAACATCCAGGGCCTTGAGGTACTCGGGGCGAATCTCGTCCACCCCCGGGGCCCGGCCACCAAGGAGATTTTTCTTACTTATTCTTTTTATTACTCTTAAGATTTTTCTTACTTATTCTTACTATTACTCTTAAGATGATTAGCTTAATCTACTACACCTATAAAGGTAAGATAGGATCCCCACTTATTATAGAAGCTGTCCATCCTGTCCAGAAGCTTATATGAAAGGCGTTCTAGTGCAGCAAGCTTGCCCAACTCCCTGAGCCATTGAGCTACGGGTGGGGCAGAGGAAGATTTCCAGTAAAAAGTGATCAACTTTCGGCCCAGCATCAAAGCAGTCTGGATCCACTCGGCATCAGAGATTGGGTCCTGAATCATTGATGGATCCCCAAGGACAAAAAGTCTCTGAGTAAATGGCACTTCTTGCTTAACAATTGTCATAATATGTCTATGGATCTGCAACCAAAAGTCCTGTATTACCGGACAACTCCAGATCATATGGATTAATGTCCCCTCCCCCTGTAGACATCTCCAGCAGCTTGAAGAGTGAGTGAGATTCGCTCTCAACATTTTACGAGGTGTCCAGTAAAATCGATTCAAAATTTTAAATTGAACAAGTCTGGTTTTCAATTCCCTAGACACTTTCTTCCCATTCTTTAAAATATTTGCCCATTCAACATCAGTAAATTGTGAATTCAGATCTTTTTCCCATACGTGTTTAAGGAATGTAGAATCTTTATTTGAGCTCTTAAGGAGCATTAAATAGAAATTTGAGGCCTTAGATCTTTTGCCACAGGAACTCAAAGCCTGGATGAGCCAATCTACATCAGGAGGAGGGGTAGTTGTAGATCCAAAGACTTGACACAGCAGATGTCAAAGTTGTAGATATTTCCAAAACTGATTCTGTGGTAGTCCATACTGTGCCCGTAGAACATCAAATGATTTGAGAGCTCCCCCTTCATATAGATCTTTTAACATCAAGATGTCCTTTTTCACCCAGATTTTCCACATAAATGGGGATTTTCCAATATGGAGACTTGGGTTAAGCCAAATAGAAGCCATAGAATGAAGATGAGAGCTAAACTCTAGTATAGAAGCAACTCTCTTCCAAACGTATTGTAAAAAGGATATAATAGGATGCGACTGAAATTCAGGAGACAGTTTAATTGTGATTAGATGTACTAGGGGAAGAGGGCTGCTCAAATAACTCTCCAAATAAAACCAAGGGGGAGCTCTCTCAGGGGGGAGAGCCCAATGAATCAAATGTCTAAGACTAAAAGCGTAACGATATAAAACCAAATTTGGGACCCCCAAACCTCCTGAATCTATAGACTTCTGCAATCTTTTCAACTTTAATCTAGGGCGCTTACCATTCCATAAAAACTTATTGCACAACCTATCAAATTGTCGAAAATAACCAACTGGGATCCTAAGAGGAAGAGATTGCAGAAGGTAATTAAATCGGGGTGCACAAATCATCTTAATAACATTGACCTTGCCCCAGAGAGACAAAAAAAGAGGTGACCACCTTTCTAT